>OY728128.1:57785647-58410647 GCA_963277665.1 Viscum album | reverse complement strand
AAACATAACATTCACATTATTTTTAAAACTAGTATACGAAATGTAAATACATTATCCAAAAACCGTGAATGGTGTAAAAATAACACATCCACTGTCAAAAATATTACAATTCATTCAATACAATATGAATGATTTTTATCTTAATAAATCAACTTCAAACAAGTTTAAAATCCATCAAAGTATGTTGACAAAGATGAAGAAAAAACTTTTTGAGAGAAATATCTCATTCTATTTGGAAATCAATTAGAGGTCATGTAATATTTAATGAAAACATTTATTCTAAAAATATTCATATTTTCTTGTTATGGAAGTTTCGAAGGTGTTACAATTGCGGAAAATAGCCCCACCCTCCGTAAAAGTTAAAAAATAAATTTTTCCTTAATTTTGTCAAAAATGTCATAAATGACTTTGTTTGGAAAACGACCGAACGATTCCTTTATAAAAAATTAAATAAATGTAAAACTTGGGTATAAATTTTATTAACCAGTTGTCATGTAAATATTAAAAAAATTTGAAATATATTTTTATGAAACATTGATGTGGATGATAAATAGTTTCCAATATATACTTACGTTAAAACAACCTCTGATAATAAAGAGATTGTCAAATTTACCCTTACCTTGTAATTTTCCTTGGTAGAGGGTACATTAAACTCTTGTATAATAGTTAAATCATAGTTATTAAATTATAAAAGTATAATATACTTTAATATGATATTGTATATGACCCTCTAATATTTTGTTGTAAATAATATTTCTATAGTATCATCATTTCGGGTGTTAAATGATTCGTTTTCATTTATATGATTGGTTACGTAAACCATGATTGTTTTGGATAGGATATATATGAATATTATAAAGAATGATATTATTTTCATTAACATTATTTTTAATCATAAAATGAGAATTATTTTTCAATGATTACGATGGGGAATTAATCTCAACGTGATCGTGGAGACGGTAATCCGTACGTACACACGAGCGACAATATCATCATATTGATTGTGAAATCGTATTTAATTGGATGATATATCATATATAAAGTTTTATTAACATGTTAAATTTATTATTTACTTTATTTTTATTCATTATTATATCCATCCAAAATAATGATGTGTCTGAATAACAACCTACACCGTGACGTGGTGACGGTAAGACATATGTATGCACCTATGGTGACTTTGTCATTTATAGGATGGATAGAACAATGAATATGGATGTACCATATTCATAATAACATCACAGTATATAGAAGATACTGGAGTTATAATTTTAGAATGGAAACAATAAATAAAGCCGATGTGGAAGGAGAAACGAACATGAAAGAGGGGATAAAATACATACCTCTTCTTCGGGTTATTCCTTTAGATTTGATCAAAATAGGTATTTGGTTGGATTTATGACCAAAATAAAGGCCTATAGGATTAAGGAAGTAAATTAGAGAGGATAGAGGGGTAGGGTTTGGCTGATAAAAATGGCATTGGAGGTATGAAATTAAGAGAAGGGGGAGTACGCTTTTATAAGAGAGGTGAGAGTCAGTATAGTAAAAGATTGAAATATTTTATTATAATCAATTCATTTTATTTTTCTAATGTCTCCAAAATGATTTATTTAGTGTATATGTTTGGGATGGGTCCCAAAACTCTCAAAAATAGTTTTTATACATGTTTAGGTCACCATATAAAACTTACCTTTTAGATTTAACTCTATGTTAAACAGTTTGTCATTTAGCATGTCTCTTTGTATTTTTATATTATATTGTTAATAAAGCTTCTATAACAAGGAAATAGAACCACAAGTGGATAATTATTAACATATATATCTTTATCTTTGTCCTTTGGCAGATCCGTAGATATTTAGGAATATTATATCAATTAATAATATATGATTTTTTTCAAAAACATAATTGTGTCAATTTTGACACTATTTAGAATTTAGTGTTTATGAAAATCATAAAATCATGATTACTTCCAAGAAAATTTATTTAATCAACTCTAACATGTCATATTAACCAGGAAAATTAGTTTAATACATCAAAAGAATCAAATTACATTTATTTGGATATTTGTAATATCAATTATTTTAATCTTTCATTAATAAGGTAATTACTACACCATCATTGTGTCATAAATAAATTTAATTATTTAATGTCTAAAAATTATAAATAAAATTCAATTATGTAGGAAATATTTTAATATTTATAATGAATATATAAGGATGAATTTATTTTATGTATAACCTCATATTAAAAAATATTTAGTTATTAAACATTGAATTTTAATCTTTTAACTCTTCTTTAAATAAAATAATAATAAATGTCGTAATCTAATAAATGTAAACCAAATGGAGTCATATTTGATTATTAAAGGTTTTTTGGTCGAATTACACTTATACAATACAATTAATGCAAGTGTTAGGTTAATTATTATATCATATTTACACTTATTAACATTATTTACTTTTAACTGTTGTAAATAAAAGTCAAAAGATACTTTTCACCAAAAATTATTTTCAACTTATTGAACCTCATTTTATTTACTAATATTAATTGTGTCTCTCTTATTTTTAAATTTCAACTCACAGAAGTGTTCAAATATTGTTTTTTGAAAATTTTCAAATGCTCTTGGAAAGTTGGTAAAAGATGATAAAAAGTTCAATCTAATATCTTATATCTAAACTAATTATAAAATGACTCTAATGAATTAGATTTAACATATACATGTTTAATGTATCTATTTTTCCCTAATATAAATTAAAATAAAATAACTAATTATTTATATAAAAATCATTTTTAAATAATAATGTTATGTTTTCACTGTTCATCAAAAATTGAATGTTTTCATAAAAATTCAAAAAATCACCCTTAGCTAATTTTGATATTTTGAATCCAAAAATGAAGTACATTTTGTAAAATAAAATTTATAAAATTTCAAATAGTTGTATTACTATTTATAACGCTGACATTGATTAGTCGTGGTGTGTTAAAATTCAATATTTTGTACAATGCAGGCTACTACCTTATTCAAAGTGAAATGTACCGTGGAAGCATGGGTTATTACATAATCCCCTCCATAAAATAATTTCATCCTAGAAATTTCTAGACTATTATTGCATAAAAAGATTCGACGGTTTTTCATCATAAGATCCTCGGGTTCCCATGTTTTCTCTTCCATCTTATGGTTTCCATGTTGAACTTTTACCAGAAAAGTCGTCCGGTTTCTCAGCACATGTTCCTTGGTATCAATAATTTGGACAGGATCTTTACACTAAGACAGATCAGGTTCATATTTTAATTCTTCATAGGTGGGTACATGCATTGGGCCATGCATCTATTTTCTCAACAGTGATACGTAGAACACATTAGGATCTTTTGATATACATGGAGTCATTTTCATATGATAATTTACAAGACCAATTCATTCTAGAATTTTGAAAGGTCCGATGTAACTTGAACTCAATTTTCCCTTCTTACATAAATGTATAACTAACTTCCATGGTGAAATAGTCCTTAAAACATGGTCTCCTACAAGAAATTCCAAATCCTTCCTTCGGTTATCAGCATTTCTCTTTTGCCTAATATGGGATGCGTTGATGTGGGTTTTGATAATATTCACTTTTTCATTATTTCCGCAACATGTTATGGCCCTATGTGTTTTCTTTCACCAACATCATCCAAACAAGTTGGTTTGTGACATCTCTTTACATATAAAACTTCATATGGTGCCACCTGAATATTTGAATGGGATCGATTGTTGTAGGAAAATTCTACCAGAGGTAAATATTGATCTCACATCCCTTGAAGGTCATGTGATCAAGATCTCAACATGTATTCTATGGTTTGAATAGTCCATTCATAATGTCCATCGGTTTGAGGGTGGTAGGTAAGGCTCAAAGGAAGTTCAGTATATAGGTCTTTCTAAAGAATTTTCCAGAATCATGATGTTAAATTGGGATCAAGATCAGAAACAAATGATAGGGGTACTCAATGATGTCTTACAACTTCATTAATATATAGTCTTCTAAACATTCAAGTGTTAAATATTCTCTTATATCATGAAAATGTTCTGACTTTGTAAGACGATTAACAATGACCCATTTTGAATCATTTCTTCTAGGTGTCTTTGGAAGTCCCATTGAAAATTACATCATAATATCATCCAATTTTCACTAAGGTATGTGAATCGGTTGCATGATTCCTCTATGATGTTGTCTTCAAGATTTGACATGTTGTAAAACCATTCATCTTGACAAAAAATCCGCAATCTTTTCTTCATGTTGTACTACCAAAAATTTTCATTCAAATTTCTATAAATCACAGTGAAAATAGGGTGTACAGAGGAATTGGAGCTATGAGATTCATTCAACAATTCCATTTTTAGATCAGTTAAATCGGGAACCCAATGTCTCTTCCCAAATTTCAAAATTCCATCTTCATATATAAAGTGAATCAAACTCCCATCACTCACAGCATTAATTTTCTTTTGAATTTCCACATCATCAGTCTGGCAAATTTATATCATTCCTAGTAAAGATGGTTTTGAAACCATTTGGAACATCACTGATGTTTCTCCATCTAATGTTATTCCCATATCCATCATTACTAATTCTATGTATATAGGATCCTTTTTAACTCTCATCTTCATCAAAACTCTATGATCCTTTCTGCTCAAACCGTATGCCACCTTATTTTCCATCCTAGTGTTGAAGTGTATAGTGGAAGAAGAATCCCTGAGATATTCAAGCCCTCACCTTTTCCTCATGTGGAGTTCTTTTTGTTGAAAAATATACTTCAAACTCTTGTGATCAGTATAAATATCACATTTTTCACTATAGATATTGTGTCTCGATTTTTTCATAGCTAGGATTACTACTGCTAAGTCAAGATCATGAGTGGGATAGTATTGTTCATGACTTTTTTTCTACCGTGATGCATTGTAAATAACACTATCATTCTATATAAGTACACTACCAAGTCCTTTCTTTGAGGCAATACTTTAAATAACAAACCCATCATTCCCCAATGGTATAGTCAATATAGGATAATTAATTAATATTTTCATCAGTTCTTCAAAAAATTCATCACACTCTTTTTTCCATACAAATTTAACCCCGTTACGTGTGAGCTTGAATAATAGGTTAGCCACACGGGAAAAATTCTGGACGAAACTTCGACAATAACCAACAAAATCAATAAAATTGCGTACCTCATTTATAGTCGTCAGTGCTAGCTATTCATGGATTGCCTTGGTCTTTCAAGAATCAACAGAGATTCCATCCTTAGAGATAATAAGGCCAAGAAATGAAATATTTTCAATCCAGAATCCACACATGATAAACATTCCATATAGTTCATTTCTTATGAGAGTTTTTTGAATTGTCCTCAAGTGATTTTCATGATCATCATAGTTTTTTAGTATACCAAGATATCATCAATAAATACCACTACAAAGTCATAAATATATTCCATGAAAAGTATATTCATTAAATCAATGAAGACAGAGGGTTCATTAGTCGATCCAAAAGGCATTACTGTAAACTTGTAATGCCAATGCCTGGTTCAAAATGCAGTTTTCGTAAGGTCTTCTTTCCACACACACAAATTTTGATATCCAGATCAAAGGTCAATTTTTGGAAAATATTGATCACTATGATGTTGGTCGAATAATTCATCAATGCAGTGTAGGGGATACTTGCTAAAAATTGTTATAGCATTGATCTCCCTATATTCAATGCACAACCTCAAAGATCAATCTTTCTTATTAACCAAATGATCAGGGTCTCCCCATGGAGATATATTAGTGAGAATAAATCCCTAATTATTCAAATCCTCTAGTAGTTTCATTAGTTCCACTAATTACATAGTGTCTATTCTATAAGGGGTCTTCGTATATGGACCATAAACATGGAATTAAATAAATGGAGAACTCAATTTCACGTTCTGGATGATGTCCAGGAAAATCCTTTGGAAACACATCAATATATTCTAGCACGATATGTACATCCTCTATTAGAACATTATTTTCCTCACCCATAGTTATCTCTTTCACCTCCTCCCAAATAATTGAATTTAGTAGAGCTATTGGGGGTGGATCTAGATAAGAATAATTCGGTGATGTTTCTTCTCTAAATATAACGTACTCCTTATCATCATTGAAAATTTTAACCTCCTTCTTCATAAAATAAATTTCTGAATCAAGGTCTGAATCTCAATACATTATAAATATTATGTAAAATTCAGTCATGGTTATGATGATGAGATAATCTGATAAAGAACATTTATATTATCTAATGGGAACTAATTCACAAAATGTTGTTGTGATGATACATCCCTTAGGTGTTTTGACTGACAACTCCATTGTTTAGTCAAATTGAAAATATCTAATTTTCATTTTAAAATGGTATGATAAGAAAGAATTCAAGGATCTAGATTCAAATAAAGCAATGTCTAAACATGAGTAAACAAATATATAACATGCGAAAACTCCTTTCAAAGCATTAACATCAGTAGTAGTGATCACTTGAGCTTGGCCTTTCTCCTTCAGCCTTTTTGGGGATAACTTCCCCTGGATCTTTTGACATTCATTTTCATAATTCCACTTTTCTCAACAATGATAGAATTCGCCATTCACCTCCTCTTTCATCCCATTTATATCACGTGTTTTGTGTCCTTTTTCACAAAAATTATAACAGAATCCCATTCCCTTCAGAAAAGTATCAGGGTTTTTATTCCCACATTTACCACAAAATGTATATTAAACTTTTTTCTTCTTCTATATATTTCCATTTCAAGAGAGTTAATCAGATCACTTTTTCTCTTTCTTTTCTTCAAAGTCATAAGACATAGAGAGTTCCTTTTCTTTATTGATAGCCCATAAGACAATATCTTTGTACGATGAGAAGGATTATGAGACTAATGCTCGATGGGGAAATGATTTTAACCCATAAATGAATCTATAAATCTTACTCCTTGGGTTATATATATAATATGTTTCATGAATTGATAACCTTGTAAAGCTAGCCTCATACATTGTGACATTCACATCCTACATTTTCCTCAGACTTAGAAATTATATTTCCATATTCACTCGATGGTCACGCGAAAATTATTTTTTTATGAAAATATCTTAAAACTCCATCCATTCCATGTTTTCTGCCTCTTAATCTTCTTTTTTGTTCTTGATTAAGGACTAATATTAATCTATATTTCCTTTTAAGTGATAAGATGCCATAACAAATTTTTACATTTCGCTAATCCAAAAAGCATGAAATATTTTTTCTCTGAGGATCTTATCCATTGCTCAGCTACTAATGGATTTGTACTCCTATTGAACTTTGGGGGTTTTTTCCTCATGAACCAGCCTAACATTGATTCTGCGAGTAGTGGATCTGGGTTCTACATAAGGGTATGGTTATTATTCATAACCTGAGTTAGTTGTCCTAGTATAGTGATAAGTGGATCCGCACCAGTTTCATTGCCATCTCCACTATAATTATCATTAGTAGGAGGGAATACCAATATGGATTATGTGCAATGATATGGTTTCTATTCCATCCATGTGGTGCCGTTTCTATAAAATGTCATATAGTAGATTAGTTTATGAATCACAATACATAATTCCAAACTAGTAAAACACTTTACCTAAAATGAACAGTTTAGCGATATAATCCATAATCAAAAAAATGTTTTCTATATGGAGTAATATACTCATAAATCCCTCACAATGTCTTGTAATGAAATTGTGAATTATCCTATGCATATCCCTTGGGTGTTTCGTAACCGAGAGTGTAACAAGGCCCGTTGTCATGCACCAGTTCCCATTCAAATCTATCTCAAAGCAATGTTTTCGGGTTTTACCCCTAGGTACATCTATTCTAGAGCCGCCTCTACAAGATTGTTTCCAGACTGGGAAGTATTTCTATAAAAACTCACAAAATCTTTAAATTACCAAAATTCGCGGAAGTTCATTTATACTAATCCTCAATGTCTATCATATGGTAATGTTCTCTAATAAGTGTCTTTCTAAATATAGCATCCAATGATTGTACTTAACATCCTCTGATACCAATTGTAATTCCCCGACCCCAGTTACTGAGATTTGGGGCATTATTACATAACATTGGTATTATACAAGGAATCATGTCCTGAATGACCGATCTATTTAGTAGCCTTGAAAGTACTAGATATATTCATCAGGTTTACATTATATCATGAAATAAAAACATCAACAACATTTTTCTATTTTTGAACACACTTATTTTCATAGCCTTTCCCAATAGGTCAAGAATAAAACACTTCTTCACTTACATGGAAATATAAAACATAGAAACGGGTGAGCTTAGATGCTCAGTAAGAATGGCAATATAGCGGAAACATTCAAAAATAAGCTTAAACTTTTAAGTAAATGTTTAAGACTAAAACAAAATCCTTTTAAATGTAAACAACCGCAAAATATAGAAAAGAAAAAATCAAATACTTACATTTACTTATTCATAGGGATATTATACTAGTCAAATAATCACATTCAATATTAGTAGCTACATTCATAATGATACAATGCATAATTCCGGACTTCATAACCACATAGTCAAGGCCTTGTGCCAAGACTAAAAATAATATTTTTTCAACTCCTTGTGCCAAGACTCTAGTTTCTCTCATGTGACCTACTGATTCATCAAGGATCTATAGCGGGCTCCACCCGTCACTTACTATGTCCAATACATTCCTCATATGAAAAGGTATAAACATAATATATACATTCACATTAAAACAAGCATACGAAATGTGAATAATTTATCCATAAACCACGAATGGTGTAAAAATAACACATTCATAGTCAATCATATCACTAAAACTTCAATACAATATGAAAGATTTGTATCATTATAAATCAACATCAAACAAGTCTAAAATCCATCAAAGGATGTTGACATAGATGAAATCAAAACATTTTGAGAGAAATATCTCTTTCTATTTTGAAATCGTTTAGAAGTCATGTAATTATAAATGAAATCATTTATATTGAAAATATTTTTATATTCTTTTAATAGAAGTTTCAAAGGTGTTATAATGGTGGAAAATAGCCGCATCTGCTGTATAAGTTAAAAAAATCATTCCTTAATTTTGTCGAAAAGGTCGTAAATGACCTTGTATGGAAAAAGACACAAAGAATCCTTATAAATTAATTTTTTTAACAATTAAAACAAGGGTATAAATTAATTTAACCTATAGTCTAGGAAATAGTAAGAAAAATTAAATATATTTTTATTAAACACAGATGTGGGTTAAAAAGAGGTCCTAGTAGATACTTACTTAAAAACAACCTTGGATAATATAGAGATTATGAGATTAACACTTAACTTGTTCTTTTACTTGGTCGATGGTATGTTAACCACCTGTATAATATGAAAATAATTTTTATTATAATATACAAGATCTATATACAAAAATATGATATCATATATTACCCTATAATATTGATTTGTTAATAATATTTTAGTAGTATCTTCGTTTCGTATGTTAACTGATTCATTTTATTTTATATGTTTGGTTATGTAAGCCATGTTTTTTAAGGATATTAAGTATTTTATTCATATAAAGAATGAAATTATATTCAAATACATTATTATTAATCAAAAAATAAATATTATTCTTGAATTATTATGATGGGGAATGAATCTCATCGCGTTCGTGGAGACGTTAATCCGTATGTACGAACGAGAGACCATATCATTATAATGATGGTTAAATAATATGTAATTGGATGGTATATCATATATAAAGAATCATTAAAATTTATATTTATTATCTACATTAGTTATATTCATTATTATACCCATCTTTTATAATGATGTGTTTGAATAACAAACTACACCACGGTGTGGAGACGGTAAGCCGTACGTACGCACGTATGGTGACGTTTTCATTTATAGAATGGATAGAATAACGAATATGATTGTACCATTTTTATAATAAAATCACTATATATAGAAGATACTGTACTTATTATTTTAATATGGAAACATCAAATAAAGAGGATGTGGAAGAAGAAATGATCTTGAAATAGATAATGAAATATTTACCACTTCTTAGGGTTCTTTCTTTTGATTTGATCAAAAGGGTGACATAAGTTAGATTTCAGACCAGAGGAAAGCCTCTAGGATGAAGGGAGGTTTTTTGGGAGGATATGTGGGTGGGGGATGGCTGATGCAAATTTATTTGTAGGTGTGAAATTAAGTGAAGGGGAAGTTCCCTTTTATAAGAGAGGTGAGGGCCACATTTGGAAAATCTTGAAATATTATTTTATAATAAATTCATTTTCGGTTTCTAATGTATCCAAAAAATTATTTAGATTCTATGGTGGAGATGAATCTAAAAACTCTCAAAAAATAGGTTTTAGATTGTTTTAGGTCACCATATTAATCTTATCATTTAGATTTAACTCTTAGTTAAATACTTTGTCATTTAAATCATCTCATTTTATTTTTTTATTATACGGTTAATAATCAAGAAATAACAAGAAAAGAGAACCCCATGTGGTTCATTATTTATATATATATCCTTATCTATGCTATTTTACCAAACATTAGCTATTTAGGAATATTAATCAATTAATAATATAGTATTTGTTTTAAAAACTCAATTATATCAATTTTGACTCTATTTAGTATTTGGATTTTGTGGAAATCATAACAGCATGATTACTTCGAAAAAATATTATTTAATCAACCCTAAAATGTCACATTACTCTTGAAAATTATTGGAATTCCCCAAAAGTCTCATATTACATTTATTTATGTATTTATAATATCAATTATTTTCATCTTTCATTAATAAGGTAATTACTACATCATCATTGTGTCATAAATAAATTTAATTATTTAGTGTCTTAAAATTATAAATAAAATACAATTTTGTTGGAACAATTTTTATATTTATAATTAATATTTGTAGACTAATTTATCTTATATATATCCTAAAATTAAAAAAGGATAAGTTATTAAACATTGAATTTAACACTTTTAAATCTTCATTAAGTAAAATAATAATAAATGTCCAAATCAAATCCAAGTGGACCAAGGGGTCATATTTTATTCCTTAGTTTTTGGTAGAATTAAACATATCCAATAGAATTAGGTCATGTGTTAGGGTAATTATAATATCATTTTACTCGTAATTACACTATTTACTTTTAACTGTGTTTAATAAAAGTCAAAAGTTATTATTTACCAAAAATTATTTTCATCTTAATGAACCAAATTTTACATACTTATATTAACTGTATTTCTAAATTTTTTGAAAATAAACTCATAGAAGCAGAAAATTTATGTTTTATGCAAATATTGAAATCCTCCTATTTGGTGGGTACAAGACGGTAAAAAGTTCAATAACATTTTGTAGATCTAATCTTATTATAAAAAGACTCCAATCAATAAAACCAAAAATATATAGGTATTATGTTTATATTTTGACCTAATATAAATTATAATAAAATAACAAATTACTTAAATAAAATGATGGTTTTAAACAATAATGTTGTGTTTTTCACTATTCATTAAAAATTGATTGTTTTTAGAAAAATTCAAAAATTTCAAACTAATATAATTTTGATATTCCAAAACCAAAAATGAAGTCCATTTTGAAATATAAAATTTATAAAATTACAAAAATATTGTGTTTCTATTCATAATGGCTTCATTGATTGGTCGTGGTGTGTTAAAATTCCATGTTGCGTATAATGTAAGCTACATCATTTTTCCAAGGGAAACGTACCGTGGAAGCTTGGGTTGTTACATAAATCATGTGTCTTGACCATGTCAACCATATTGACCACATGACACCTGGGAACAATTATATGATTAAAGGTGTCGTGATCATTGGAGTTTGATAGCTAACATAATATTAAGTAGAAGCGATGAATACCAAAATATGGAAAGGGTAAATAATTTTTGTTCCTAAAATATTCCATATATTAAAATAATTAAATTAAAAAATAATTTAGTATAAATATATTAAAAAAATTTAAAATCAGTCCAAAACAAGAAAAATAGGGGGAGATCCTTCACTGTTCTTTTTGGTCGGTAAACACGAATGACTATGCAATGTAGTGTAACCATGATCTTTAATATAGTAAATCATGGTCCTGATCTATGATTTTAATTGAAGATATTTAATACTTAAATTATCCGCCATATCAGTTCTTATAATGTATAATCTATGTTTTACTATGTAAGATCCATTAATTTAAAGCATAGCGAAGAAGATATCACCTCTATCGAAGTTGCACACCCCACATAAAGATAGATGTGAATTGATCCTAATACCTAGAAGATGAAACAGATGAATCCAATATAATTTTGAAAAAACTATGATGATTCCTTTTGTTGATTAATGGAAGGTTTTTTAATAGATGAATCAAAATTCGATCTGAGATAATACTGATAAATCAAAATAGAAACCCTCTATTGAAGCTCTATATTTGAACTATTATTATTTCTAAGAACATCAATTTTGAATTTCTATATAAATAATCAATCATTTTGGGTCTGAAAACTGAAACTGGTATCAAAATGATTTCCTATGAAGACACCCTACTCATACATGTGGTGCATACACCTTTGTTTTGAATTTTTTGGATGGGAGAGCTGGGAATGAGAATGATTTTCTTATAGATTCAAATAAGGCATAATTGTTTATGAATAACATCAAAATATGATGCAAACTATAGAAAACCCACAGATGTAAATTGGTGTATAAATACTCTAAAAAACATCATCTATGTATGAAAACATAATTTAATGTAAAAATATCACAATTTAATACATGCAGTAACCATCCATGAAATCATAAGGGGCTATGAATTTGGTGAGTGAATTGTTTGAATATGGTTGGTTGAGAAAGGACTTTAAAACTAAATGGTATAATGGGTGAAATTATAATGTATATGGAAATTATAAATATATATATATATATATATTGGATGGGGAACAAAAAATATGGGTATGGGTGCCTAGGGTTGATGATAGTAGGTGAGAATAGGTTCCACATGCTATAGTTCATATGCAACCCATTGAAATAGTTTTAAGGATGTTTAGATACTCTAATATATTATTCTTCATCATTATTATTATTTTTAATGAGTCTAGTATATCACATTGAGTTTTTTTAAAAAAATAAAAATAATTTTACTGTGTTAGAAAAATTATTTTTTTGAAGTATATAATTATAGATGTCTGAAATATGTCATTCTTATGTTATGTGGGGATGGAAACTACCCCTTTTCACTTTACTAATGACATTAATGTCCTTAAAAATTTTGTAATCAGTGAGAACTATTTTATTTTTTCATATTTCTGTCTACTTTTGAATGTGATTTCCTTATTGAATGATTATACTCTATAAAAGGGAATAACATTTTGAACAACTAAGAAGTTACTTCTGATCCTTATCATGTTTTTTATTGAGTTGATTAATGGATTTTATAGTTAAAAACTATATGATCCACCCATAAAGTAGTATTCAAATAAATATAACTAACCAAACTCTTTATAAAAGTCATAGAATCATATTCACATTAATGAATATAAAATTAATGTACAAAAAACCCTATCAATAAAATTCCCTTTTACAATACCTACAATTCCTACTTATTTCTTTTGATCATTAATCTCATTCTTATTAAATTGATTTTTCCCCTAATAAACAATTTATCTCACTCCTCTTACCTATATCCATTATTTTCCCAATATTACACACATTATTTTATTTTTAGGTTTTATTTTTCTTTCATAGCATTTCAAATACATCACACATAACACAATATTCTATCAAGTCTCTCCTGTCACAATGACCCTTATTAACTTCTACACTTGTATTATGTATGGTTTGTAAATAATAAATATACCTTAATCATGGTTATGATATAGGGGTCTATTCAATACTCAATTTTCTTCACCATCACATGGTGACCATGTAAATTCATTAGGCCATAGAGAGAACCATTAAGGTGAAATTAGGTGTTAAATTGAAATGGGAAATTATAAAAAATCAACAAAAATATTTCTTCCTTCTACATAATGGATGAAATTTGAAGGAAAAAACAATGAATTTGTGAGTATAATTTTAGACATTTGTAAATTAAAAATACCAAAGAGAGATGATATAGAATAAAATAAATAATTTAATTCAGAAGTCATGATGGGGAAAGACACCTTACAACTGATAAAAACCTATCGAAACCCCATTTCAATTGAGAGAAATATCAACATCTACTACCAGATTATAATGATGACTAAAAGTCTGTCTCCAAAGGAGGTATCTCTGATTCCATGAATCATGTGAAACATATGTAGATTTATATTAGTGGATCCACACATCTCCACTGTGTACTACATTTGAGGGAGTACTGCCTCATATTGATTAATTGTTTTTAATTATAGCATGATAGTGGGGAGTACCAGTCCAAACAAAGTGGATGAACTTCCTTTTTTATTTGTGGGAGATATTAATCTAACATATATAACATAGGGTGTAAAAATTCTTAATATAGTTTTTAGATTAAATAAAATGATATCACATTGATGTTCAACCACCAAACATTCATTTTTCGAAAATGGAGTCCAAAATATTCACCTCAATTATACCAAGTTGATCCCCATTGTTGGATTGTAGGATTATTTTTGAAATCGATGGGTATAAAAAACCACTTATAGACATATATATTGGTATAAAAGGTATGTTAATTTAATGAAGAAACCCTAATAAACCCATGATATTAATTGGTCACTCATGTTGAGAATTATTTTAATGTCACATGTTAGAATTTATTCGGGAATATTCAAGCTCTTTCATAACAATTCATGAAAATTATTGGGCCTCCAAAACCATTATTTCACTTCATTCAATGATATATCCAAATATAAAGTAATATATTCCACATAATACATATAATGATGAGTCCAATAGACACTTACCTTCCCCAAGAACCTATTTTCAGTAAACATTAATTGAAAACCATGATGTCTTGTCATACACATTTTCCATTCCACATCTTCCACATGATTCCCTATCAATAATCCATTTTTCAATATCTTGAATGCCCATACGTCCCAACTAAATGTCATGATATCATCACCAATTATGCTGACCAAGGTGTACAATGTTATTCAAATTATCCTAATATTCATAGTGTTTATCTGAAGGTACTATCATGCATTAATGTATTTAGTTGTATTTTAATAACTGACCTCAATGTTTGATGTTGAAAAATGTAAATAGTGTGGGTAAATCAAATAAAAATTAAATTACTAATAACTTAATATCAACATTATTAATAAATCAATATCCGTGTAATAAAAACCAAATAATATGGGGTAATTCCAACACATCATATAATCAATGTCCATAAATAATTATTTTACAAGGACATGAATAATTGTGCACATTGTTTTAAGAAGAAACAATTCAATCAGCATTGATAACAATAATAAATTTGAAAGAATATATAATTTTCAAATACATATATTCTAATTTGATATATTGTGAAATTATAATTTCTCCTTAAATATGTCAGTGGTTTTTTTTATAAATTTACTCATTAATGATAAACCCAAATATATACTCATTTCAAAATCATGATATCTAGATACTGGGGATTAAGTATATGAATTAGGGGATGTGTGATATTTATATTATCCCAATGAACTCATATATTTCTATATGAATAGTGATTGTTTGATGAAATTTTGAACACATCATGATTTATAGATAGGATGGGGAAAATCCCTTGATATAGAGAATTCCTAGTTCATACAATAAACCTAGAATTTTTAATATTCAAGGGAAACAACCATCACCATATCAATAATTATTGTATTAAATTATTATTGATAGTGTTCTTATTCACATCAATAAACCATCATATATAAAAAAATCAATAATTCTCTAATAACTATTCAAGTAGTTAATATGGATTCATCACAAGACCTTCTACGAGGAGCTAAAATCTCATCTCATCTTGATCCAAAACTTCTAAAAACCTACTCCAATACTACCCGTACAGAACATAGAATAAAAATTTTGTAGAATAGAATATTTTTATATAATATAGAATTTTTCAATAAGAAAATGTAAAAGAATTCATATATCAAAAATATAATTAGATAAATATCCCCCACATCAACAATTTTCACATTGAAAAGTAAAACCAATGTAAATAAGTTAGAGTGCTACGATAATATCTTTAGGTTACTATCTGGTAGGTTCTCCTATATATTCCAATGAACCTAAAATCATTCTCACCAATAGAATATAATGAAAACAAATGATCATCTTCTACCAATACTCAATCTCTACTGGATACTATGAAATATTTGATCATTCTTAGACATCTAGTTTGTCCCATATGTTAATGTGTGATGGGTTAGGAAGGTACCAACAGATATGTGATACATTGAATATGTCTTCCAACCAGTCCAGCATCTATGGTGATTCAAAGTGATTAGAAATATCACTTATCTAGTATAATATCTAGGAGTGCCTAATGAATCTTTTTTATAACATACTTCCCAGACCCAACCTCTATATATCACATAATGAAGTGACAATTAAAATGAAATGGTCTCCCTATGTGTCCTCTGATGATCAATGATATCATCCCATGCAATATGGTTTGTGGATTCTTATTTTTCATCATATTCATGTGGGTCACCTGAACATCCACATTCTTTACATCTGTTAGCATTATCCCAAAATATATTATTCACTAATCATAGTACAATATTTTTTTATCCTCGTGGGTCTCTAATATAGATATAACAATGGTTCGATGCAAATACTTGAGCGATTAATGTAATTATTATAAAACTCCAAAAAACAGAATTCTATCATATAATATCCATCTAAATTATAATATACAATCAAGAAAAACATCTTCCTTAAAATATATTTTTTAATAATATTCTAATTAATTTGGGAATATAATTGAATGATCATACATAAAATAGACCAAAGGTTCAATTAAAAAACCCTCCCGAATAATGATACGAATCAATCAACATGTCCAGTTCTAATCATCATGGGTACTATATGATATTGGTGTAGGACCACGGGACACCCTAAGAGGGGAGGGGTGAATTAGGGTGACAACATTTTATTTGAAACTGACGGATCTTGTTCCCACATTGGTAGGAACTTGTTAAAACTGTATGATGGTTATGATCAGCAATTAAACATTCACATGAAAAGAGATGAAACAAAAAATTTTACTTGGTTCACCACTAAGGGATACGTCCAAGGAGCATACGCCGAAGGGTTTTCAGTTGTACCAAATTCCACTATTCTTCACTAGATGTGGATTACAAAGGTTCGGGCAGAGTCCCTCTGTCCCAGGATCACTTCCACAACAAAGGTTCAGGGATAACTCACTGTGTCCCATGGGTCACTCCCGTTGACTCCCCTGGGCTCACTAAATTTGGTGAAGTCCCACTAAGTTTATGGACGTGAAGGTCTATTCATCATTGAAAAAAATTCATCCTCTATTGTATGTAGATGATCTGTTGAATTCCAACTCTCACCAGTAGATGAATCTCACTTTGCACTGAGGGTACTGGACATTCTCCCAGCTTTCGTGCAACATCGAAAAGACGGGCGTACTTCAACAACACCTGGAGTGCTACTCCAAGCTGGCGTGCATGTTTCAAAGATGTTGTGCAAGTTATAACTGGTGTGCAAGTCCACCTCCAACACCAGTTTGACTCACACTTATTCAATACCAAACTTATGCGACTCACATTCTTTTCCACCCAAACAGTTTTTAGCGCGCAAAGTTCAACTATTGCGCTTCTTCAAAACTGGCATGCAAGTGTCACCAAACCACATGAGTGAAACTTATTTCCCCAACTCTAAACATGTGTGACCAACACCCTTCCTCTCCCAAATCTCCTTGGATGCACAACAAACAACTATCTCACAACTTATGCTTTCTCAACCCATAACCACATGCGTGACCACTACACCTGTGGAACGGGAGCTCTGCTTTTTTCTAAGTGTTGAGCTCTTGTAGAATGTGGAGGGATCGACCTCTATTTATATGCATTTGGACACCATGTGTGATGGAACACAAGTCTCCCCTCGGCGCACAAGTTTCGGGACGCAAATCCAACCACCCAAGCCTCTGTCACGCTACTCACTTGCGTGACAAAACCAATACTTGCATGACCCTCTTTCCTTTTCATATTTTGAAGTTCTGATCTAGAAAAACATATGGAGAACAGCTTTAAAATACTCCTAGACACCGGCGCGTAAGTACATCCTCAGCGTGCAAGTCACTTGCGTGACACATATCCGGTGCGCATTTCCCTTTCCCAAAAAAAAATTGTTTTCCCCTTTTGTCAATTTTGAGGTCTAGAAATTTGGAAAACACTAGAAAATGCCACCACCATCAATATATGTTTTGGACATAACCTTCATGCTTCCTTTTTGTGATTTGGATTCTTCAAAAAATATTCTTCTTTCATCACAAGTTCAACTATCTTGATATATATATATATATATATATATATATAGATCAGCTTTAGCATCATCATATTTTGAGACATTTTGAAGTGTATGGCCATCTCATAATTCCAATCCCTTCCACACTGTCTTCTTCTTCAATCGTCTTTCTATACATCATGAAAACCATATGATTCTATTCTTCATGAAGTCTCTTGCATGGTTCTCATGTAATCATGATGAATTTCATGGTCTTCATCAAATCCCCATTCTTCTTTAGTCATCCTTAAATGGAATCTACCTCAGTATTCTTCACTGTTGTAATCAACGTATCACCTTTTGCACATGTTCTTTGAACGTATTATCATTACAACAATCATCTAAATTTCCATTCCTTCATTGCATTGGAGTGATTCTTGATCTTATTCCTTTGGATATTCATTGAATACTACTGACAACAAATACAACCTTATACATAAAGTGGTCCCAACAGTTTGATGATTAACATATGTGTAATATCCCTATTCACTAAGCTAAACTATGAGCCCTAATGATATAGATGTGTACCAACATTATATGTCGATAAAAAATGACCCAACTAGAATCATTTTATCAAACTATATATGCAACCCCTTCATAAAATATATCAATAAGATATCCATAATTTATTATGGATTCTCAAGTGGATGAGTAAAACCTACTAATAGATGGTGTTCCTCCTTCACCTACTGACATGTGAGGTATCAAGAAAAAGAATCAGATACAATCCACTACTATCTATCACATTAAAACTATTATTGATTGTCCTGGTATATTATAACAACAACAGGATAAAATACTATTTATAATGTTTGAAACACAATTAGAAACACCTCACATAATGTTCCTAAGAGTATTATTCATTGATGGAAAAGGATGATGTGCCCCAAAGCATAAGATAATACATAGATGGCATTTTATATGGGTACATAGTTACAATATATATATATATATAATGTCATAATATCTAACATATTAATGAAATGATGGGTTCACAACCATCCATTATAGAAATAGTTTCCCTCACTCATCTACTAGGGTCTACTGCAAATTGGTTAACTATTTTAACACCTCCACCACATGAGAATGGGATTTCCTGCAAATGAAAATTTCCAAACAATTATGTTTATTTGTGTATAGGCTATCAAAATTTTATAGTTCTTCTTGAATTACATAAAATTACACTTTATCATTTTTTATATCCCTTTATGTTAATGATATACCTAAGGTTCAGGTGATCTGAATAAACCACAATGTTCTCACCCAACAAATATTGTCCCCACCTCCTTAAATAGAAGACAACAACTACAAATTTAAAATTATGGGTATCATATTTGTATACATGAGGCATCCATTATACCAAAAAATAATTTAATATCTTTGGATGCTATATCAAAAAAATTATTATTACTACTAAAGAGGAATCAACATACATTAGATACTGGACCCCTCCTATGGAATTATCATAATTGGTGAAAAATATATCCTCTAACTCAACTCCTTGAGAGTCTTATGGTAATATTTAATCGATTTATATGGAATATAATTCCATGTTAATGTAGTAGTGGAGGGCATATCCATATATTATTTTTCCATTTATAGGAAATGGTACCATTCCAATCCATGGAAACTCTGCACCACCGAAACACATTCTGACATGGGATGGGGTTTCCTAGATATTGGTTATGTGAGGGGATATAAATGGTTATTTAATCTTCATGTTGATCCGCTACAATAATATTCAATATTTTCCAATCAGGTTTATTCATGATATGATATTCACCAAATATTTCGATCTTATATATTTATCTATAGAACACATTCCAAGGGAAAAATGTAATTGGGTTATTATACTAATGATAATTAGGGACCAAAATTTCCTAAGATAATGGGAGGTTTGAATCAGCACAAATATTTTTTAGAATCACTTCCAACTATTGAATTCTCATCATGTTTAAATCATTGTTCTAGAATCTTCACCTACTCCCAAAATATGGTTGGTTTATTTACCATTAGTTATTATTTATTTACTTGTGTCGATATGAATGATTGTAAATATTATTGGTATCCAATTAGTCTGAACATATATATGTTCATTATCCATTTATGAATATATCTTTATGATTCATTGGTTCCCCATACTTCTATTACTGTATTTGTTATGTTGTTTATGGGATAACAATGTTTTCATGCCACATAGATTTGAAATCATGAGTTTATTCTCATGTGGGATGGAGGAATATGTTTATAGTGTCAGTATCTAAAAAATAATTTGGATTCATATATATCATTTTTAATAGAATTTAAAAACAAATAGTTTAATGACACATAATGGAAAAATAAATACCATTTAATGTAGTATGAAATGTACTTTTCCATTAAATTTAATATCATTTTGTAAGGTTGGGTAAAAAAAATGTGTAACAACGGTCATTGTGGGACTTGTGTATGGGAATCCCTTTCGTGTTGACCAAATAAGAAAGAGGGATCAATATGTTTAGGACAGATTCATAAAAATTATGTCCTTATGAGGATAGAATCCTATATGAATATTATTCTATGAGGAAAATAATATTTGACCCTAAAGAAATATATCCAATAATCTTGGAGAATTATACAAATGGAAATATGGAATGATGGAAAATTTTAAATTGTGAACATTTAAATAAAGGATATGAAATATTGAATCACAATCATATAGCTTAATAATTGATGTTTTATATGTCCAATTAAGGAATGTGTTCTAATGATTAGTTTAATAGATGATATAAATATTGGGTATAAACTGGATTGAGGTTTCCTATGTATACCATTAAGTCTGGTATCATGTTTCACATTGTTATGCTGATGATGTTTATGATCATCTGATAATATAAAAACATTTAGTTTAACATCATGAATTATGGGTATAAATAAGAACATTTAAATTAAATATATTATCGATTGATCCTTGGAGTATCATTATGAATATCCCACATTTATTTGAATTGAATATTAGAATATTTAAATTTTAAGGCTCTTTATATCATCAATGGATCAAAATGAGGGGTTTGGGTCAGGGATTATGAAGTTGAGTATACATTTTTGTTCGTTGTTTGGAATTTATCCTATAGAATATGAATATTATTTAAATAGATTTCGTAGTTGGATCTAAAAACTAATAAAGAGTCCCAAATGGAGGTGATTCTATCATGATTATGGAATAATCATTATAGATAACTAAGAAAATATTAAAATTCAAGTTAAATAAATATAATAGATATAGAACATGGTATGTAAAAAAATTTCATTAATATCCTATTAAGCAATGGAATTAGTGGATTGGTAGTTCATATTTTATCAACTACCTAGTGGGTACGAAAGGATAACTCTAAACAATAGAATCTATCTCCTTGAGCAAGAATGGTTGGGGATTTATAAAAATGTGGTTTACCCAGAGTTTTGTATAATAATATTTGAATATTAAAATAGAATCTTATGGGGTTATAATAGAAGTTTTTTAGTGGTAGGATAATTCATTTAAGTATAGGATTTGGATGATGACATGATGACTATTGGGTAATGTAATTTTGTAAATGAAAAAGACTCAAGTGACCACAATAATGAAGTAGGACTATGACATTGGATAATTGAAATGCTTCATGTGTTCACAAAAGGAATTTTTTTCTCCCAATCACATAATTTAATGTGGGTTATGTCATCTCATCTCTAAAATTTCTTGTCAAGACCATGGAAAATGATTCTATTTTTAAAAAAATTATCACGAGATCCAAACTTGTGTAGGAGGTCCCAAGTTTCTACCATTAGAAAGGGATTATGTGATTTAAAAACCTTCAGCACACATTTATCCTGATCCAATTAATTTAAAAATATATACATGTTTTAAAATACAAAGGTTGAAACTCATAAACATTATGCGACTCCTCCTTTATATCTTCTATACATTCACAGGTCAGTTGTGAAACTCGTATATAAGTTATTCCTCAATATAATTTCAAAAGGTATTTTCATATGTATATTATCTGTATATACATACAACTTCAAAATTATAATCATCGTAATTATTGGGGTTGTTTCTTTGAAACACAACATTATAAATTAGCATCACCTATTTAAATTGAATGGCTAAAGCCACATGTTATTAATATTATCCTCCACAACATATTTTAATAGAGCCCACAAGATAGATCTGTCCTATATAGAATTTTATGATTTTATTCATGTGGACATGTTGGGGTAAGGTGACCATGAGGAACGATTTGTGTTAGGTGACCATGTATCTTGGGGGAATCACATGATGAATAGTGGGCACGAAATATTCCCATCACGAATATGCTTCTTCAATGATTTTTTTATTTGAACAGGTTTAGGAAACCATATATCCTAGAAATAATTACATAAAATAAAAGGCCATTGTATTTTTCCATCATATATTTCTTCCATGAATATTATGTTGTAAAAAACCTGGGGTGTGGAGATTTAATCTCTCTATGGTGCATGCATGATGCTTTGATGGTTACATGACCATGTAACATAATTCCATGAACCATAACATGTCATTATATCTGGTAATGGATCCATTTTTATTTTATGTCTTTGTACTAAAATTTTACTTTTCCCTATTGATTTTTTCACCACATTTCTTGATAAAATTCAACTGGAAGGAACTTGCAGTTTCCCCGTTAGAAAATGAGCTGTAATGAAAAATGAAGGATATGGTCATGAGGAAGTGGATTACATCATTATTAAAAATATGTTTTTAGATTTATATTAGAACCCCATGTGAATCATTGTATTACATAAACTAACCATATACATATGTGATCACAAGGATTCCTATTTACTTACATTATTTTTCAAGGTGGATTCATATTGTTTTTTTTTCATGAGTGAAACACATTATCCCCTAAAAAATGTGAAGTGTGACCCCATCAGTTAATGATCATCAAATGACTGAATCTCATAACTAATTCCACAATACCACTTATTGTGACACCAAATATATGATCTCAAATTTTATATCACATAGAAATTTGATGGTGTCATATACCATTCATGTATTTATTTCTTCATAAGATAACATTATGGTTCTGTAATCACTTGATTCTATATAGGCCTTGTGATGGAGTGACCCTGTTATTGTCTCCCACTATCATGAGTTTGTATAAGATATATATTTTAAATAATTATAAAATAATCATGATACACTTATTTTTATTCAATATATTATGAATTCATAGACCCAATATTTTAATACATACTATAAATTTTCCCTCATAATGATATAGATATATACATCGAAGAAATATAAAGAGTCTATTGATCATCATAATGACATCATTTAAATTTTGGACGTTTTCTAATTTGGGGATATTCGGGAAAATCAAGATTATAATAAAATATTTATGGGGAACATATTTTTAGTGTACCTAAGGTGTAACGAGTTTCCTTTGAGTCAGTTTGTCCTTCAAAATAATTCTCTAATATTTCCTCCCCAAATATAGTTTATAACAACTCTGTGATTCATCATAAATCTTGAAACATTTAGAGAGATAATTTTTTATATCATTTATTTCATCCCAAATGCTGTATAGTCTGGAAATTATGTTATAATGTCAATTAATGTTGATTTAGAATTCATCTATCATGATTTTCATCCTAAAACACATATAATTAGGATGTTTATGGAATATTCTTTATCGAATCAAATATTATAGAGGTCATCCAACTATAATCTCCGGTAATGTGGTTCATCCAGAATTATTGGGGATATCAAATATAGTTAAAGTATATTTCAACATTTGTTCCATTGATTTGATAAACTAGGACCATATAAGGATGTGTGGGTCTTTTATATTCTCATATATTCCAATAAAGGTCTTATAAGTGACATTATCATCCAGTGGAAACTATGTACATACTTATTCTATCTGATGGATTGTGATGTTTTTATCATCCATTGGGATATTGAAATGATTTGTGATTCACATATTAAAGAAGTCATGTGTGTTGAATTTCATTATATCTCATCTATCTAGGATGACTAAAAAATATAATCCTCCAATAATAAGGGAGAATATAAAATTTTCCATGTAGGCTAATGTGAATGATGGACATTTTGAGGAAAAAATATCATTCATAACATGGGTGGGGTTTTATATTATAAAGACTCATCATTAATCAATATCCAAGAACAAAATTTTTTTCCATAAAATTAATCTTAGGGTTAGATGGTATCTAATTTCCAATGATTTGTGAGTGTTAGTTCAATAAATTGCGATAGATAGTCACCACCCATGCCAAAAATTTGTTGTTCAATACATCCAACTACTGATATTCCTTGTGTGGAATTTTTACCTATTCAAGATAAATCTAGTGTAATAAAGTCCACCATTACGATAGAAGATGGGATAGAGATTTGTAGAAAAAACATTACGGCTAGTACAGTAGTATATATGTAGAATAACTAGATTTATCAAATTTATAAGCGAATGGCCTCAATCAATATTTCTACCCCTTTGTACACATTATGAGGTGAGATGGGATTCAAAATTGGAGGATTCAAATTCATCAACACATATGGAATTACTGAGGACCCATTGAATTCATTTAAATAATGAACAAATCTTCAAAGATGACTATGCCAATGAGCAAGGAATTGATGAAATAGGTTAAAGTGTTTGAAAAATTCATATTAATTCGATGTAAATTCCCATACTACACAATAATTTCCAATTTCAATAGAGATCATGGTAATAATATTACATAAAAACTATAAACGAGTGCGCCTCATCCCCATATAATAATGGAAATACATTATATGAGTAGTATACACTCTGTTAATTCAGTTTTAATTTTTGATTCATATATACAATTATCCAATCTCTTTCAAAAAACATCAACTCATAGTCTTCTTAGGTTATTTTTTTCAGTGGATGAAACTCATAATTTGGTGTCTATACATACAACTAGAATATTTATAGTTATCTCCATGACATATATCATCAACTACATCATTTCATATCTTAATGTTATTTTGGATTTTTAGTAATAGGATTCAAGGTTATACTAGTGGTTTTCGATGGTGGTTCTACACTGGATTCAATGTGATCATAAAACTATTGGTCGGGGATATACATATCTTATAGTAGACTGGTGGATTTTACGGATGCATTGGAAACCATAAATAGGAATGAAACCAATTCCTTTATCATTTTATGAATATATGACTAAAAAAGTAGGATGATTACCAATGATAAATGTTTTAGTAATTGGGGTGCCTTCTCCAATTTTGTTTGGATTTTACACAACATGATTTAATTGGAATAAATAGAGGAAAAATTTGTTATATTCCAAGTCCTGGAAATTTATTTTTTTATGATGAGATAAAGCATTATGAATTCGAGAGTTTAACTAGTCGTGAAGGAATCATAAAAAAATATATTTTAGAGTTTATTGCTATTTTCTGGGTAAAATATCTAAAATAAACCCAAGTAAATACTAGTTCCGAACTAAAACCCAATAATTACATATAATATTAGCTAAGAAAAATAGCCATTTTTGAAGAAACGAATTGATATATTTATTGAGAAAAAATTGTGTCCAAAATATCATTATTACTAAAAAAATATTTGGATTCCATTGAAACTCTCTATATATATCCAATTGAAATTTTAGTAGGATATAGAAAATTGGTTAACGACTGTTCCCCAGTATACTATACAATGAAATTTTTGGTGGGTAATTTCTCAGATGATGATCAAGATGGTGATGAAAAGTAGTTCTCTTGTAAAATATTACCCATGGATGTGATAAAGGATGACCTAAAATAAATTCCACTTATTATTATTCTACATCCACCTCCTGCTTCTCAATCAACAATGCCATTTTATTTTAGTCCCTAAAAAATATGTGGAAGAGAAAATTAACCATTTTATCAATGAAAAAACCTCATCATTGAAAAATGTTATTTTTTAATTTATCAAAATCTGTATTTTAATTAATTTATTATATTTTCCTATACTCATCAATTATATAGTTTATCTTCTGTAAACTTGTAGAAAATAGATGTCATCAACCCTGGAAGATACACTATTATTCATCGAGAGGAATTTCAAGCCTTTGATAAGGTCCAGATATGATTGATCCATATATGATCAGGCCTAGTTCCTAAGGTAGATATATTGTCCCTCTTCTTGAAGGATTTTTTTAGGTGAGAAAACTCTTACATGATACAAATAAAGGTTTTCATTATCATACAGATATTCCTTGTATTAAGTCATCACTAGGTAATAGTTATTATTTCCACTAAAATGATGTTCCCAGTTAGATTTATATTTTGGATTTTGAAAGAAAAATGTATTCTTGAATTCATTTAGGATAATGATTCAAGCCTACTCCTTGTGTATAAAATATTATGGGTTGTAAATCCCCTTTACATAGAAATTAGTTCTTGTATAAATATGTTTTTATCACATGTAAAATCCGTGTTGTGGTAATGGGAGTAACTAATGATGTAGTTGATAAATTTATATTATCATTCTTTTCCATGGTTAGTATAATATAAAATATATTTTATTAATATTGACAATGTTTTGTTATGTAATTAATTCCTGTAGTTCAACCTCAAATATCAAATATCCTATATCATTTAGTACATCCCTCAAACATAAAATACGGAGATGTGGAATATGAATTTCTTATATCCAACCCTCCAATGAACATGTTTATTTAGGTTCATTGAGTTGAGAGAAGATGTTTTATCAGACATCCCTTTACATATTTAGTATAGTTGGGAAATACTTCTCTTTCATTGGTTATTTAACTTTTATATAATCCAGAAAACTATTTCAGAATTATAGGGATATGAAATGAATATTAAATGTTGCTACAATTTTAGGTGGTATATATTTGACTATGTATAATCTTGTTTATTAATATATATCTTAAAAGGTTTATTTTTTAAAAAAATTATATTTTAATGATTGAATCATGTAAATGGTGAGTCATTCCTCAAATTTTTATAATTTTTTTGATTAGATGGTACATACATTCCATGGCTGATCTCATATCAGACATCGGTGACAATTTCTATTGCGATGTTGGTCATCCAATTAGAATTCCAGGGAACATTTTGTAAGGATATGATGACTCTTGTAGAAAGGATAATTTAGGGGGAACATATATACTACCAACATTGAATTTAAATGTATATTATAGAATATGAGTCCATTGAGAAACAATTGAAACCATTATAACTGAATACTTTTATTGGGTTCAAATACTTATTTCGTGATGTTTATAATTTAATAGACCAATCTGGATGGAAAGGTTAACATTGTGGAGTATTAAGTATTTTCAAACATTTTCTTACTAAAGAATAATTTATAATGAAATACTTCTAGATATAAAAAAATTGGTTATAGTATATTTTATTATTTTACTAATAAAATATATGTTTTAATATTTTCCTATATCAATTATCTATGAATGAATTTCTGTAAATGATTTTTCCATGGAAGCCACAGTTTTAATGACTATTTTCCCCTGTAATGATATAATTAGTATTTGTGGATATAGATGATATCACTTGAGATTACTAAAGTGTTAATGAAAAACCATTCCCAAATAGAATGGACTCCCATACATATAATCATTTTTAAGGGGGGATAATGTTGTTGCTAGATTTGAATTGATATGTATGATTTAAGATAGGAAAACCAAAATCCATCTCAACTCATTTTGGATTTTAGGAGGTGGAATCTCTATGGTCATAATTTTTATCTGCTATCTCAACATTGAGATAAATGAACATATGAACAACTGATTGTAAATGGGAATCTCCATCCATCATGAGTGATAAAGAGTCATTTTTAGACTTTGGGAGTGACGAGGTAAAAATTTTAGGAATAGAAGCATTCCAAAGATGCTCTCTTCATCCCCCGCTATATTTGGGTGTAGAAGTATCATTAATTTCATTAAATTTATGATGCATTATAGTGTATAATTCAATTTCCATCAATAGAAGTGAGATATTATCATACATATATAGTGATGTATAAAGATAATTATTATCTATGGTATTTTTTTCTTGGGTATGGATGCAATTGTAATAGAAAAGAGACAACGAGTCTTAAGGAATATGGATGATTGATTTTTTTGGACTTTATTTCTAAATTAATTTCATATTTAATACATAATTATTAATAATAAATCTATATCGGTTTAATATGGATGTACCAATTTTGTTTGGAACTTCCATGTTAGAAAAAAGACATAAACATTATATATTATTGTTATTTAAAACTATAACTATAATTATTTTATTGAGAATAATTATTTTGGTTTATAGTATTCTACAACTTGGATAAATTGATACAACATAAAACCATTCCATACAACTGGAAGGTTATACTCAGTATCAAATGTTTAACACACAAAAACACATTTAAAATAAAATTTGACATCTTTTCATGAAATATCTTTAACATTTTCATATTTTCATCATCTTAATCTCTATATATACTTTAATATGTAGAAAAAAATTTAAAAACATTGGATGGGTATAAAAAGAATAGTAAGGGACATTAAAATAATCAATAGGCATGTGAAAAACATTAAACAAAATTTAGTAGTTACCATTATAATAAATTCATTGATCTATTGTAATAATTAATTCTCTCCTAAAAACACACACACTTTTATCTCAAATAACATCATTGAACCCCATATAATGAAAAAAAATCTCATCTCATAAACATTGAGCATCACATTTATAAAACAATTTGTTGACTCTTTTTAAATGGAATAACCATACACTAAATTTTCAATATAGTCTCTACACAATGAGTTAGATTGAAAATAATGGGTCTCTCCCTTCATATATGCCATATTGGGAATAATCATGTGCTATGTTGTGGCTCAATATTTCATATAATCTATATAAGGATCAACCATGAGTTATAATGTCTATTCAAACTTAGTATAAGTTATATCAGGCTCAACCATATTTTCATGAGCTATAATAGGGATATTCCCTTTATATAAATTTAATATCCAATATGGTCAAAATATATTTTTGGATTACATAATAAATTTGATGGTATAAAAACCCACAAAACCATGTATTATCAAATGAAAGTGACCATTTTTGGATTATCATGTATCATGTCATTGGTTTATCATGATTTCAATCAACATCATAATAATTCCCCCAGACCAAAAATCATGAATTTTTTCATCATAAAAACACCATTTTATTATAACATGCTTCTTATTTTTAAATCAAAATTTTTTCTAAAACTAATATCATTAAATATATAATATTTTATTAGAATGTAACGATATACACATGTAATATATGCTTCAAAATAGTAAGGTGACTTGAAATAGGGAAATTTAATTAATTCTTCATACAAAATTAAAATAAAGTTTTCCCTAAAGGATTTTAAATATGATTTTAAAAAGAGTATCCCTTACCAATATCATATAGTTGATGGGGGAATTAATCAAATGAATTTTATACATTAATTAAAATTAAATAAATTTAACACATGTTGAGGTTAAAAATAATATATTCAATGTCACTTTAGGTAGAAGATTAAAATGACATATTCAAGAAGTGCATTTTTTACCTAAAGCATTGAGATTTGGATAAAAAATCCCTTAAATCCAGTTTGACTTCATTCAAATGTGTCCAATTATCATATATAAAATTATAAAAAAAATTACTATGTTTATTAGAGAACAATATTCATATTTATAATACACTATATGAACCTTAAATAACATATTACCACCCATTCATTCAGTAATATTTCATTATTTACATTGTTTCAATTCCTATTATTTTAATGGTTCTATCATCTGTACAATTATGTAATATGATAGATGTTCTTGTAAAATTGGATTAAATTTAAAAATGTGGAACAAAATAGTAATAATTAATTTATATATTTATGAATGGTACCATATATATTATTAATTTCTTTTATGAGGATGATTCATTTGGTAATGTGTTAATCATAAATGTTTAGTTTATATTGGGGATTTTTTCAAACATCAATGAAATGTTTTATTTTATATAATATTAGGAATGAATTTTATATATCAAACATAAAATAGGTTTTAATATACCTAATAATACTAGATTTTTCTATAATAATACCATTATAACCATCCATGAAGGTGATAATGGGAAAAATAATTATTTATATAGATTGTAAACCATAATAATATGGTTAGTTGTTCAATTTCATTGAATAATAGATGATGTGAAATTAAATGGATATGATGTATTATTTTATAGAAATATATATCCATTATATACATGATTATGTATTTATAATTCTTTTATGGATGAATGATGTGAGTATAAAGTAGAATAATAAAAGAAATTAAAATAGTTGCTTTGTGATAATTGACTGTTGAATATTAACTCCTTGAAGGATCTCTTAGAGATCTTCAAAATCGTCATTGGGTGGTACCAGTAGAATATGGATATGGGGAGAGTGGTTAGGAGATTTTATGGTAAATATTATTTTATCTTCACTGCTAGTGAGGATAAATTTGGAGGTGATGGGTGATATTTATACATGAGGAGAAATTGTTTTATGTGATTAAGTAATGATTATATTACATTTAAAGGAAACCGTATTATGTTTGTATTAATTACCAAGAATTTTATTACTAATTAATTATTTAATGGGATTACTTTTTCTATAAACTATTTTAAAATGCATTTAATGTTTTTTATTTAATTTAATCGTTTACGGTTAAATTTTACTCTATTATATTATATTACCTAACCTCTAGTAAATGTTTTATTACCATGGTAATTTATGTATGCCTAAAAATTAAAAATCCCCTAAAACAGATTTTGGAACATCATTTTTAAAATATATAATTCATTTTACCTAATTAAATTAAAACAATTTGAACATTAGATTTAAAATAAGTCCTATAGATAGGGTGAAAATTAGGTTTTTATGTATACATGTTAAACAATTTATGAATTTATATCATAAATCAACATATTAATTATTAAAAATGAATAAATTGGATTAATAGATTTATAATTTAAATAATATTTTTTAATACAACTTAATAACATAATTTATCCTTTTTTAAATTAATTATAGGAAATGTTATTTTTCAATTAAAATTTTGAATTTCCACTATTATTCAAAAATTTATTCCTCTCAAGAAAACTCAAAAAATTATCTATAAAATAGTATATACATTCCACTATAAAAATGATGTTTTTTTCAAATAATATAAATAGATTATTCAAAATTAAGTTCTAAATCAAGTTCCCCATTAAAAGATAGAAAATTTTCCATTCTGAATAAATATTTATATTTTCCATAAAATTTGATTTATTCCTATCACATTCCTCTATAACATATTGAATTGATTTAAGAAATTTTTTTGAATATGAAAAATATAAATTTATTTAATATTTTTCGATAATAGTGATTATTTTAATTTTTTAATATAAAAACCATTTTAGTTTTAAAAAATATTTTTTTATAAAAGCACATCTTTTATATATTATTGATGTATATTTCCATTTTAAATATATTTTTAACCAAATAATTTATTTTATAAACCCATGTAATCTATACATTCATAATTTAGTTCATCTTATTCATTCCAATAATTCCAAAAGATATGTGATAAGAATCACTTTTAAATAACTATATCAATTCCAATTTAAGATTATTGTGGATTATATTGTATGATATTTAACATTAGGTTTCATTATAGAATATATTCTTGTAATATTCTACACCTTATGTAAATTTGATCATCAAAATATGAACCATAGATTGAAAAACTCTAGGTTTTAATTTTAAAAATTAAATCTCTGAAATCCCATATCGGAACCATGGTTAATAAAACTTCAATTTTAAATGTTAGAAATGATTTTAAGGAGGTCACAAGAGATAAAATAATATTATAGTTACAAGTAAGATAATATGTACATAAAAGAGAAAACTGACTGATTTTTTTTGATGGTGGTTGATAAAGAACATAGTTAGGAGAAATTGAACAATCACAAAACCATACATCAGTAATTGGTTAAAATTTTATACATTTCTTAGAATGACAAATAAATTGATATTGTTTTTATTTAAAAATTAATTTATTAAATATGTGAAATAATTTTAGTTCATAATTTAATGTTCAGGATCTCTCCAGCCCATTACATTGAGAAAATGTGATGTTAGAGGTGTTCTGGGATGTCAAAGTAACTTATCCCCAACGCATTGCCAAAATCTTACTTTTTGATGAACAATTTCAACGGTAGGCAGTTCTGAAATGTATCGTCATGTTACATCTTCAGATAATTTTGATTATTCTAACTACCCTTGTTTTGTAGTAATATAATGGGGGTGCGTTTGGGTGAATCTTTAAGAATAATAAAGGGCACTAGATTTCGCATGAGAGGTGCACGGTTTGTCTAATCTATATGGCAAAACCGTGCGAGGTTGGTCTTGGAGGAAGTAGCTTCCACACAGAAGGTGCATGTTTGTCTAACCGTGCAGCCAAACCCTATGAGAGTGGTGGTCGAGATAGTAGCTAATGCATGGTTAGCGCACGGTTTTTCAAACTGTGTGGACTAACTGTGCGACCAATTAAACTACATCCTAAAATTTTGGATCTCAACCGCTTCTCCTCTAACATGCGTGTTTAAGCTTCTAATCGGTCATAACCCGGGATTACCCTCCCTTGAATGTAGAAGAACTTCTCCCAAGAATTTTGGGGGTGACCTGAAGTCTTCTCTTGATGAATCAAAGATGGTTTCATGAGGTATGTGATCGTTCTTCTTCATTCTTTTTCATTCTTGTTTGGTTTCTTAAATCCACTTGGATCTACTTCTCCTCTTCTCTCGATTTCATAGATCTACATACGTTATGGGTAGATCTAAGTGTTTCAATTCCAAATTTGATGAGTTTTGGTCATGGTTCTGTTAGGAGAAGAGATCTAAGGTGGATTCTTAGAGAATCAACCCAGGTTTCTTGAGCGTTCATTGACCTTCATGGTTTTCGTCAAAAACCATTGAGGTAGGGGATTCAATGATTCTCTTTCTTTTATGTAAAAATGTAATGTAATAATGTTTTATCCCACTGGATGATAATTGAGTTGTCATAATAAATATTTGAACCAGATAAATAAATTGATATCGATCGTATGTTCTTGCCTCTTATTTTGATAGACCGTGTGATATATATTCTTGTTCCTGATTAAAATAGGTAAAGAACATAAATCGGGGTTAATTGTTAGTTGTTTGGAAAATGATAAAGAGGCATGAATACGAATCTGGTTATTATGGTAATTTGATGTTAATAAAATTGGAAAAGTATGTATGTTTGATCATTTGTGATAGCTTACTTGTTAGGTTCCTGATTTTGGAACCAAGGAACTAAAAATCTATTAATTCAATATTGATTAAAGAATTTATTGCTTGATAATTCCTTGAAGGGTTCTGAGGTTCCCTCTTGATTGTTAAAGGGATAATAGGACAATTGATGTGATGGTTGTTTTTCCTGTTTCTTGTGTTGTGATGTGATCCAAGATGGTTGTTGTGATATGTGGGGGCATAGAGGCCTTTTGGTTGTGGCAGCAGATGTCGCCAACAGTTCCGAGATGCATCAGTTTATGCTTGTGGGTGTCGGGGAGGACACTAGGGTTGATTGAATGGGATGGATGTGATTGTTGGTTAGTTTTAGGTTCATTGGTTGTTTATCTACATTACTATTCCCCACTGCTCGGGGAAGCTGGTCTTGCGTACCCTTCTCCAGAAAAAGGAGAAGACACGCGAGGTATACCACGAGCTTTCTGTGTTTAGCTTCTCAAGGGGGAATGGGTCTATGCTCTTGCTATAGGCAGCAAAGACTAGACGGGTAGTACATCTACTCACTCTTTTGATCCCCCTAGTGTTTAGTATCATAGAATTTTTTTCTAGATTCCCTGGGAATATGGGAATGTGTTTCTATAATGAATAATTGATTAAATGGTGTTATCCTATGGGGATGGAGTTTCAGGAACAAAATGACGAGGTTATAATTTTTAAGGAAAAATTGACTTGGGTATGATGCTAATGAAACATAATGTGGAATTGTTCATGGTTAATTATTGTTTAAAGAATTAATTAATATAAAATGGAACTGAAAAAAAAAGGAATGAAGTGATCTAATATAGTTCATTAAATGGTTGTGTGCTTATAGGATACCTAGTCTTAGAAGTTGGACCCCGGAGTCTGAGAGACATTAGCTGTAGTTTTGTATAAGTTTAGGTTATGCCCATAGTGTGGTTGTGATTTAGTATATGTCGTGTACTTTATGTGTTTCTATATGCTACTCCACTCTGTCAGTAAGGGAAAATTACACCCTAGTGATTCTGAGACCGAGGGGTGTTTTCCCCAACATTCTGGTGGGAGGATGAATGGATGACTACCCCCTTTGGCCCCGCTCTCTTCTCTTGGTAGTTACTTGTGCAGGCATGCACAATGGTTAGTTTTCCACATATATGTGTGTATAGGGTTGTAATGTCTTTTTTTATTCACCCACATATATTCTAGATATAGTATCCTCTGAACTACTATAGGTGTAACGGGTATAGGCTATGATGGCTTGAGGATCCTTACTCGATGTATGGGATGTAATGGCTTGAGGTATAATACCTGACTTATAATACATGTTATGGGAGCTGTGGTGGCTTCCAGAAACTAAATAGTTACTTTTGGTTGTGAGGATGGTGTGGTGCTTCGCCCAGGTGTCTATGGGAAAGCCTTGTGGTGCATGACGTGCATATAGTGGGGCTTCACCCAGGTGTATGTGGGCAAGAATATTTGTAGAGAGAACCTCAGGACGTGCGATGTTGGGGTAAAGTGGCAAACCAGTGGGGAAGCAGTTGTGGAGTACCCATGATATTTCATTACTACATGCTATATTCTTTTATGAGTTACATGGTGGGAGTATCCATGGTGAGGTTGGAAGCTTATAATACCTGCTTAGGTAATGAGTTAGTTTCACTTGTTGATCACTGTGCATTAGCATGCTCTATTTACTTTTTCATGAGAGGCTTTGGGAAGGATCCATATTAGTATACTGTTATACTCACACTATTCATATATAAACTATTTTTTCAGGTCACTTGGAGCATGTTGGAGGTCAGGATAGTGTTTACTATCTTGGGGTCATAGGAATCTTTCGAGCTTCTGGATACTATTGTTTTACTTTGTCTTGGGTATTTACAATTTTTCCATTCCAGTTGTAGTAATTTTTCATGACATTTAATATATGCACTTGGATTTCTTTTATATTCCAGTTTTGAGTTATAGTTGATTTGTGTCTATCTTATCTCTCTATTCTACAAGTGTTCTCTTTGAGGGTAATGCCTCTCATTTGTGTGTTTACTATATCCTAGGTGCTAGTCTCAAACCCGGGGCCTACTGGAGGCAGGACTCAGGGGGTCATTATCTTTTTTCTCACATTATCGGCCCAATAGGGGTACACTTTGTTGGGAGGGGGTCGTGACAGAGTGGTATTAGAGCTCTGGTTGAGGGATAGGAAGGAGTTTGGAGTTAGGCACATTTGAGGTTGCATGGGTTGGTAGGGAAACAGTTTAATTCATGTTTAGTAAGTGAGGAAAACACTAGAGACCGACTAAGACATAGGCATTTAGGGCCCCCTATGATCTGATGTATAGACCTTTACATTTACAATGGCTACTAAACAAGATGATACTAGTTACAGGTTAGAGACCTAGGAAAGGATCATGCATCATTCTTCTTTTTTCCACTGTTTGACTGGGTATACCTTGGGATAGGTCAACATAAAATGAATAAAAGAAAATAATTAATTAATTATTGTTGAGTCTTCCATATTCCTGGTTTAGGAACACTAATGGTTTGTTATTTTACAGGTATGGGTCTAGGTCCACGACCTCATTGATTTTTCACAGAAACTTTCCAGCAGGTCATTGTAGGGTAGAGGTTGACGAAGAAAACACATGGAAAAAGGAACTCCAAGATTTTCAGCGCCAAATTCTACAGAAGTGCAAGGGATCCATTTCAGATGCAGTCAGGGAAGACTGGTTGGAGGAGGTCGTGACAAGAATTGTCTCGATCCGTGCTCAGAAGGATCACTAAGTGTCCTTAGCTATGACAATGCTGCATGGAGCAGCAAGACAGTGGTGGTTCCTGTACCTCGAGGATCATGAATTGTCATCGATCTCATGGGAGGAGTTCTGAGACAAGTTTATAGTCGAGTTCCTTTCTTCGACTACAAAGGCATCATGTCGCCAGGAGCTTCTTACCCTTCAAAACGTGAGATCTACTATTCGAGAGTTTGGAATCCATTTCAGAAACCTTTTACGATATGCTTTGAACGTGTTACCAGATGATGAGGCCTGGGTGAGGCACATCTAGTAGGATTTACGTCCAGAGATCCAGCTCTAGGTCACCCCATTTATGCTGAAGACATATCTTGAGGTGCTGGAGAGGGCAGGGGATGTTGAGAGGACTTTGACCAGGACCAGATCATTACGAGAGGGGGATCATCATGATCCATCACGAAGTAGAAATGTGGTTCGGGTTCCCGGTTTTTAGGGAAGAATAGTTTCTGTTCAGCCATAGGTTGGTCCCAACCCTTCACATCTCTTCTCTCCCTAGATAGTAACTCTCATGCTTATGCCAATGGATCAGGAACTTGTTTTTCATGTGGTGTTCATGGCCATAAACAGTGGAAGTGCCCGACCATTCAGAGTAGTCATCATACATGAGGCACTACACTCTAGGTTCTTCCCTTGAGGCAGTTCCAGCCGAGGCAGTAGCAGCCAGTTGCACCAACTCTAGATCAGTAGAGGGTAGATGAGGTAGGCCGAAGGCATCCCGATGATGCTCCCCATCCTCATAGAGTAGAGCAGGACCATGGTGGTGGTAGTCATCTGGGACAGAGAGGCCATGGAGGAGGTCATGGTCAGCTTCATGCTCTAGTGTTGCCTGCTCCAGGTGATCCATATATCGTTCGAGGTACCCCTTTCCTGTTTTGTACCTTTTTTTATTCCATGTTTGATTCAGGAGCGACAAACTGCTTAATATCACATACCATTGTCCATGCATTGGGTCTTGTGGTAGAGAGGCTTTCAGTGCCCTTGGTGTTGACTACTCGAGTTGGAGGTCGAGATGACTTGATTGAAATATGTAGAGATTGTGAGATAGTGTTAGGTAATCACTACTCTTGGGGTGATTTACTATGTTTACGAATACAACCATATGATTTCATCCTCGGCATGGATTTTTTGTATTCGGTGAAGGATATCATGGATTGATTCAGGAAGAAGGTCATTTTATTTGGTGCAGATGGAGATAAAGTGGTGTTTTTGGGTGAGTGAGATCCTCATATGGGTCATAGGTACGTTGCATCTTTATCATCTGTGATGGGTGAGATGATGCTGAGTTGTTCAGAGGTTCAGCAGTTGGCATTTCCTATGTTCGTAGAGGAGTACCCTGATGTCTTTCCAGAAGAGTTTATAGAATTACCTCCTTGACAAGAGATCAGTTTGGGATCGAGCTACATCCAGGAGAGTCTCATATATCTATGTCTTCATATAGGATGGACCCTTATGAGTTACGAGAGCTATGTATAAAGCTTGATGTTTTGTTATAGTGCGGCTTTGTTTGGATGAGTGTGTCACCGTTGGGTGCACGAGTTTTGTTCGTGAGGAAGGCCGACAGCAGTTTGCGGTTGTGTGTCGATTATCGTCGCTCAATCAAAGTGACAATAAAGAATCGCTATCCTCTTCCTCAAATTTATGACTTATTAGATCAACTAAAGGGTTCATGTTTGTTCTCAAAGATCGACATGCGGTCATGATATCATCAGATGAATGTGAAAGATGAGGATATCCCGAAGACTGCCCTCCATTGTCGTCATGGACATTATGAGTTCATTGTAATGCTATTTGGGGCGATAAATTCTCTAGCTGTATTCATGGGATTGATGAATGCTGTTTTCCGAGAGTTCCTAGGCAAGTTTATGGTATTTTTCATCGATGAAATCCATCTGTACGCCACATCTGAAGAGGAGTATGTATAGCATCTACAAGTCGTTTAGGTAGTCCTTTGTGAACATCATCTGTTTCAGAATTTATCAATGTGTGAGTTTTGGGCTCAAGAAGTTAGTTTCATGGGTCATGTTGTGTCCCAATAGTGAGTAGTTATGGATCCATCGAATATTGAAGTAGTTGTGTCTTGGGCAGTCCCCAAGACATTGTCAGAGGTGCGATGTTTCCATGGTCCCACAGGCGACTACAGGTGGTTCATAGACAATTTCTCATGAGTTGTGACCCCTATAACAGCTTTGACCAGGAAGGATCAGGCATTCATATGGACTGATTAGAGTTAGGCAGCTTTCGAGTATCTAAAGGAGAGGTTAGTAAGTGCTCTAGTCCATTTTCTTCTAGCTAAAGGAGTTCAGTTTGATGTTTTCTGTGATGATTCAATATTGGGTTAAGTTGTGTTCTTATGAACCATAGGTCAATTGTTTCTTATGGGTCTTGGAAATTATGTCCCCATGAATGAAACTATGACACCCATGATATTGAGTTAGTAGTCGTTGTGTTTATTCTGAAGTTGTAGATACATTATCTCATTGGTGATGACTTTGTGGTTTTCAGCAATCATAAGATTTTTTGGTATTTTTTCTCCCATCATGACTTGAACATATGACATCATCAGTGGATGGAGTTATTGTAGGAATATAACTTCGAAATATCGTATACACCAGGAAATGGGAAGGTTGTTGCTGATGCTCCTACCCGAAAGACACATAGTGATGTTGTGCGTGAATCCGGTGATTCATGCATAGTAATGGAAGAACATTGAGCATTACATCTTGATATGGGAGAAGTTGGGGGGGGGGGGGGTAGAGGTTTTCTTTTTCAGATGATGGTACATTCATCCCTGATGCAGAATGTAGATGTGTCCCGGTTGGGAGATCTAGAGGTGGAGGTCTAGAGAGACTGATTGGTTTGTGGTGAGTCCCCTGATGGTTGGACTGAAGATAAACAACATAGAGTGTTTTTTCATGGAAGGCTTTTTGTTCCATTGAAGATGCGTGAGATAGTTCTCAAAGAGTTCTATATATCACCTTTAGCGGTACATCCAGGCGTGAAAAAGATGTACCGAGCCTTGAGGAGTCAGTTTTGGTGGCTTGGGCTGAAGTGTGTGGTTGAGGAGGTTGTGTCTCGATGTTTAGGCTGCCAGAAGGTGAAGACCAAACACCGTGTTCCAGGAGGTCTTCTCCAGCCATTAGAGATTCCTTAGTGGAAGTGGGAGGACATCTCAATGGACTTTGTTACTTGTTTACCTTGAGCAATGGGAGCATAAGAGGCTATTTCAGTAGTAGTGGACCATTTAACAAAATCGACCGACTTCATAGCAATCAATGAGTCAAGCTCAGTGGAATTTTTGTCAAGGTAGAATCTAGAGGAGGTGGTGAGACATCATGGAGACCCATGGATGATCATTTCTAATCGAGATCCTCATTTTACCTCCAGGGTGTGGAGAGGTCTCCAACATGATTTCAGTTCTCAACTATGCCTTAGCACTGCTTTTCAACATCAACGGATGGTCAAACAGAGTGAACCATCCCGACTCATGAAGACATGACACGCTCTTGTGTTCTTGATTTCAGTGGTTCATGGATGAGGAACTTTCACTTGGTGGAGTTCACTTACAATAATATTTTTCACTCCACCATTGGTATGGCGCTGCTTGAATCCTTGTATGAACGACCTTCCCATTCCCTGTTGTGCTAGAATAGGGTCGGTGAGTTAGGTATTCTCGGACCAGAACTAGTGCAGAATACAACAGGGATGATTTAGGTGATTCGTAGGTGGATGAAGACAGCGCAAGATCATCAGAAATCATATTCCAATCAAATAAGGAGACCCTTAGAGTTTAGTTTTGGGGATCATGTGTTTCTGAAGGTGACTCCCCATAATGGGCAGTGAAGGTTTGGCCGTGGAAGTAAGATTTCTCCCAGATTTCTGGGCCTTCCGAGGTTTTAGCTCAAGTTGGAGCAGTGTTGTATCGAGTATCACATCCCCCTCAGATGAGTTGGATACATGATGTTTTTCATGTATCACAGCTCTGTCTTTATCTTCATGATGACTCTCACATCATCTATTTCAGAGAGATCGATGTTGATGATGATGAAACCATAGAAGAGCGACCTATGGAGATCCAAGACTGTAATGATAAGGTGTTGTGCGGGCATTCTATTCCTTTAGTTCGTGTCTTGTGGCGACATGGTGGCATGAATGAGAGTACTTGGGAACGTGAGTTATAGATACATGCTCATTTCCTAGAGTTGTTTGATGTTTAACTCTTTTCATGTTTTGAAGTAACTTATGTGGTTATGAAACTTTCATATTTATGAGATGGCTCCCTTTTTTTCTTTTGTGGCTTAATCTTTTTTGAGAGGTATCTTGGTGGGTGGTTGTTCAGACCCTATTTCATTTTCACTTCAAGTGGGTTTTGGATTCTTGAGGACGAGAATGTTTTGAGAGGTATATGATTTAATGACCCGGACCTCTCCATCCCATTACATTATGAAAACATGGTGTTATAGGTGTTCGAGGAGTTCAAGGTAACTTATCCCCAACGCGTTGCATAAATATTCATTTTTGATGAACCATTTCAACGATATGAAGTTGTGAACTGTAATGTCACGTTACATCTTCAGGTAATTTTGATGTTTATAACTACACTTATTTTGTAGAAGTTCCTTGGGGTGTGTTTGGGTGAATCATTATGAAAACTAAAGGTCAATAGCATTCACACAGGAGGTGCACGATTTGTCTAAACCATGCGGCCAAACAGTTTGAGGTGGGTCTTGGAGGTAGTAGCTTCTGCATGGTAGGCGCACGGTTTGTCTAATCGTTCAGCTAAACCATGCAAGAGGGGTGGTCGAGGCAGTATCTAACTCATGGTTAGCATACGGGTTTTCAAACCCTATGGACTAACCCTATGAGAACATAAACTAGATCCTAAAATTGTGGATCTCAACAGTTTCGCTTCTAATTTTCTTGTTTAAGCTTCTAAGAGGCCGTAACTCAGGATTACCCTCCCTTGAAGGTAGAAGAACCTCTCCCAAGCATTTTTGAGGCGATCTTAAGGCCTCTCATGATGAATCAAATCCTATTTCTTGAGGTATGTGATCGTTCTTATTCATTCTTGTTCGTTCATGTTCAGTTTCATAGATCCACATGGATCTACTTCTCCTCTTCTCATGGTTTCTTAGATCTACATCCATTATTCGTATATATAAGTGGTTCGATGCCAAATATGATGATTTTTGGTCTTTTTTATGTTAGGAGAAGAGATCTATGCAGGATTCGTGGAGAATCAACCAGGCATTCTTGAGAGTTCTTCGACCGTCGTGGTTTTCGTCAAATACCATTGAGGTAGGCGATTCATTCCTTCTATTTCATTTATGTGCAACTGTAATGTTATCATGTTTTATCCCACTAGAGGAATATTGAATTGACATAATAAATATTTGAACCATATAAATAAATTGATATCAATCGTATGTTGTTTCCACTTTTTTGATAGATAGTGTGATATATATGCTTGTTCCTGACAAAAATCGGTAAAGAACGTAAACCGGGGATAATTTATAACTGCTGGATAAAGATAAAGTGGCATGAATACAAATATGGTTCTTTTCGTAATTTTATATTAATCAAATTTGCAATGTAAGCATGTTTAATCATTTGTGATAGCTTGCTGGTTAGGTTCCTGGTTTTGGAACCAATGAATTACAAATCAGTTAATTCACGATGGATTAAATAATTGATTGTTTGATAATTCCTTGAAGGGTTCTGAGTTTCCCTCTTGATTTTTAAAGGGCTAATAGGCCAATTGATGTTATAGTTGTTTTTCCTACTTCTTGTGTTATGACGTGATCCTGGTTGGTTGTTGTGATATGTGAACTACTAGAAAAAAAGGTATTTGCGACGGTTCATTTGCGACCGGATCCCGTCGCAAATGGCTTTTTGCGATGGGGGCCCGTCGCAAATGGCCCGTTGCTGAAAACGGTGTCGAAACAACAATTATTTGCGACGGGCCCGTCGCTAAAGCCTTTTTTTGCGACGAGGATTATCCCCGTCGCAAATAGTACACCGTATATTTGTAAAAAACTTTTCAAATAGTAATTGCGACGGGCCCCGTCGCAAATACCTATTGCGACGGGCCCCGTCGCAAATACCTGTTGCGACGGGCACGCCGTAAAAAGTTTTTGCGACGGGACCCGTCGCAAAAACTATTTTAAAAAAAACTATTAATAAATTATTTTAATGCATATAATAATAATACTATTTGCGACGGGCATAGTATCCTGTCGCAAATACTATCAAAAATAAAAAAAATTAATTATTAATAAATTATTTAAATTAATATAATAATAATCCAATTATAATTCAAAAATAAAAAATAATAAATTATTAATAAATTATTTTAATTAATATAATAATAGAATTATAATTCACAAATAAAAATAATAAATTATTAATAAATTATTTTAATTAATATAATAATAATAGAATTATAATTCAAAAATAAAAACTAATATAATATTAATAAATGATTTAATTAATATAATAATGTTAGAATTATAATTCATAAATAAAAAAAATATTAATAAGTTATTTTAATTAATATAAAAATAATAGAATTATTTTAAATCAAATATTAAAATAATTCAAGTATTACAAAAAAATAAAATAAAATTATAATATTATAAAATTTTAATATATATATAAAATTTAATATTGTAAAATATAAATAATATTATTATTCATATTAATATTGTTATTTCAAAATATAATATTATTAATATTTTATAATGAGACAGAAACTACAAATTGAAAAAAAAATCATATTTTGATTTTACAAATTTTATATCATAAAAGCAAACTCTAATCTGAAGTAGGGGAGGGGAGGGGGGTCTGCAGATGGTGGTGGAGGAAAATCCATCCCTAAATCAATAGTGAGTCGACGCATGTACTCCATCTGCTCATGATGCTGCTGCTGCCACCGACTCGTCTGCTCCTCGTACAGCTGCGGCTGGCGTCGATGCTCCTCATCATGCTGCTGACGCATCTGCTCCTGCTCCTGTCGGGGACTCTCTATCAGTGCAGTCTGAGATCGCAACTGATTCTCATACTGTGTAGCAGAAGAAGATTCACGAACTCCTCTCAAGCTGGACGCCGACATCGTAGCACTGCCATAATAATCTCCGGGAGTCGGTCGAGAGCTGATACAAACTACCCGGCCCTACTCGAAGGCATACTGGGTGGCCTGCATCCATGCCGCCTCATCAAACTGACGGCCAGTGGTCTGATCTGATGACTCAGCCTGACTCTCAGGCCGGGCCTGTGACGCTGCGGCCTCATATGACTCCTGTAGTTGCAATTTATAATTAAAAATGTGAATATATTATATGCAGTTAATTTTTAAACTTGAAAACAAATAATACTGTCCACGATGTGATGCTGACGATCACCTCTGAGCTCCCCAGTAGCTGGATCACTATACATCCTCCGATATACGTCGTACTCCGTAATATCGGGGTGCTCGACAGCCTATAAGAATAAAAAATAAACTGTCAATATTTATAGTTATATAAAATATTTATAAATAATGTAGGTACCAGATGCTGTCTATGAGTACTGAATGAACGACTCCCAGCTCGATTAGTCACCTCATGTCTCCCCCTATTCTGCCTCCCCACCGATGATCTCCTCTGAAAGGCACCACTCAACCAGTGTGTACATAATCCATCCCATACATGGGATGAAATGTACTCTGGTCGGTGTGCTCTACATGACTCGTCAAAATCTGACACTCCTGCTTTCTTCGTGGCATCTTTTCTTAAATTGTGCAAAAATTGACGAAGGCGATCACGCATTGCCACCTCTCATGCCTCGTGCATGGAGTCACACATGGTATCCTCGATCGGATACCATAAACCCTACAAATAAATCAAAATATCAAGTTAGTAATGAAATAATTTTCAAAATAAAAATTATTTATTTACGTACGTACCAACCAATGGCCGAACATGGCCTGCTGCACATCAATGGGAATCTGCTCCCATGTGGTCCACAGCTGAGAGAAATAGTTGCGCAAAATAGTGCTGCCCTGTCCGACTGCTATATGCGGAAAACTGTAAAAATAATAAACATTTATTATGTGAATAGATTAATGAAATCTTAGTCAAATCCACAGGTTATCACACAGGTTATCACACCACTGTGTGCGTGGATCAAACCCAAGGCGTGGATGTCTCTCGGGGACGGGGTCAGGAATCATCAATCGTGCAAGACCGCGCCCCCTCCACGTACTCCCTGGAGCGCCTGCAGGCTGAGGGTCATCTGCCAGCAAGTCATCTGCATCGAAAGACAGGTCAGCATCTGCCAACTCACGAAATGTGGCGTCGTCCATCTGAAACAGAAAATGTTAATGTTGTTAGAAAATAATTGATAATTACTATTATATATAAATATATACATATTATGATTGTATATAAATACCATGCAATTATATCAGTGTTCATCTTCATCATCATCTTCATATATGTCAATGTCATCTTCATATTCCTCCTCAACATCATCGATATCAATTTGAGTAACAGTTGTTCATCTCTTACCATTTCAAATTCATATGTGACATCATTAACATCATCGTCATCACCGACTCTTAAATGTGGGGTTTCATCATCAATACTCATGTCTCTTTGTAAAAAAGATTGATTTTGAGTACTCTCTTGAAAAACTTCAATTCTTTGCACATCAGTGAAAGCACATTCACTTTCACTAAACTGATTGTCTCGAATTTTGATTTTTATTACACTCCACCAATCAGTCAAGTCTCTTGATGTAGCACAATACTTTGCGTAATAAACATGATGTGCCTGTTGAGCCAATAAGAATGGTTCATTTACTGCGAGAACACTTTTACATTTAATATCGACGATTCCATGAGTCGGATGAACACGCACGCCTCTCTCTGTATCCAACCACCGACATTTGAACATGGTTATGCAATGTTTTCCAAGATAACAGAGTTCAATGATTTCATCAAGTATACCATAAAAGTCAACTTCATTTTCTCGATGATGAGATCCTCTCAAAATGACTCCACTATCCATTGTTTTTTTCGATTCCCCATATGCATGTGTGTGAAATAGAAATCCATTCACCACATATGCATTATAAATTTTAACAAGTTTGAAAGGTGGGTTACTCAATACGCACAACCGTTTTTCAATTTTAGCAGCATGTTGAAACACCTGAAAATTTGTGAAATAATTATCAATATAGTAAACTATACATTGAATGAGTTGCTAAAAGATAAAGAATTTATGTTACCATTTTTTGATACCATTGAGAGAAATTTTCAGTCGACGTTCTTCGAGAGCAGCTGCTGTAATTTGTGGAATTTTTTTCTTGATGTGATTATCATACAACCTATAAAAACCAAAGTTATTTACTGTAACATAAATGATAGAATAAGTGATATAAACACTTACAGTAAAACTAATGTCATCTCTTCATAGTTGAGCAGAACATATGTATGAGCTCTATGATGTTCATCATCTGAAAGCCATCATTCACAAACTCCACCAAAACCGAGATCTGGCTGGGTGAAAACAGATAATTAATTGTCGATTTCATCAATATTCCTCTCGTTCCTTCCCATTTGGTTGTGTTTTGAAGGATACTCAGATTCAAAATAATGGGAGAAGAAAAAAGATATTTCCTCTTGCAAATAAGCTTCTGTAATAGATCCTTCAACAGATGCTTTGTTACGTACTTTTCTTTACAATTTTTTCGTGCATCTTTAAAATGGGTACATCCATCAAAACTGTACTGGACCTCCACATTTGGCTTTATATGGAAAATGTAACATCAAATGTTCCATTGAGTCGAAGAAAGATGGCAGAAATATTTTTTCCAGGTTACATATAATTACAAAAACATATTTTTCACGTTTTCCTAGAGAATCATAATCTGCTGTAGCCGCACAAATTTCCCAAAAAAAATGAGATATGTCTGTTATGGAATCCAAAATCACAGAATTCAACAGACCTCTTAATCCAATGGGTAGAATTCTTTCCATTATAACATGACAATCATGACTTTTTAATTCAGTAATATGACCATTCTTTACACATCTACCCAAATTGGAAGCACAGTCATCTGGAAGTCTCATATCTGTAATCCACTGACAAAATAATATACGGTTTTCTTTAGACAGTGTATAAGCTGCTTTTGGTTTCAGTAACCTTTCTGTTCTGACATTCTCAAATAGTTCCAATTCTGAATGCCTGCAAATTTGGGCAAGATCTAAACGTGCATTTACATTGTCTTTCTCTTCCATGGCATATCCAAAACTATATGAAACAAATTATCAAAACAGTTCTTCTCAATATGCATGACATATAACATGTGTCGGACCAACAAATCAGACCAATATGGAAAATCCCAAAATATGCTACGTTTAATCTAATTGTGTTCTTTCCCAAAACCAGAAATTTTCTGTTGGTTTATTGTGGGACCAAAAGTGATGGGAGGTAATGAAAATACAACTGATTTTAACTTCGAACCTGATAATATTTTTGGAGATCCATCCCTTTCAACTGTTCCTTTTCTAAAATGAGATCTGTTTCTGCGAAAAGGATGATCAGCTGGAAGAAATCTTCGATGAAAGTCAAAATAACAAGGATTCTTTCCATGAATGAGCGTAAATTCTTTGTTCTCTCCCATACAGTAAGGACATGATTTCTGACCATGTGTACTCCAGCCAGATAACATCCCATAAGCCGGGAAGTCACTAATTGTCCACATCAATGCTGCTCTCAGTATGAAATTCGTTTTCGTTGCAACATCATATGTACTGACACCAGTACTCCACAATAAATTTAATTCATCAATCAATGGTTTCAAATAAACATCAATATTTTTCTTCGGATGTCCTATAATTAGTAAAGTCAAAAAGATATATGGCTCCTTCATCAACATCCATGGAGGTAAATTGTACGGAGTTAAAAAAACTGGCTAACATGAATATTGACTACCATAAGATCCAAACGGACAGAAACCGTCAGTGGAAAGGCCCAGTCGAACATTTCTATCTTCTTAAAGGAAAGGATGGATGCACTCTATCAAAATGTTTCCATGAATCACCATCGGCTGGATGATTCAAGCTTTTATCGGTTGAAATATTCTCTTTATGCCATGACATCATTGTCGCTGTATTCTTATACATGAATAAACGCTGAAGTCTGGATGTAAGCGGAAAATATCTCAACTGTTTTACAGGAATCAAACCAGACTTTCCATGTTGTCCTTCATTATATCTCAGTTTCCCACATGTGGGACAACTATCCAACGACTCATTTTCCCCAGAATATATAATGCAGTCATTTGAACATGCATGAATCTTCTGACAAGTAAGTCCCAAATTTCGAACCAGCCTATTACTCTCATAGTAATTTGCAGGAAAAACATTTACTTCAGGTAACAGTGTTTTAAGCAAAGAAAATATCTGGTCAAAGCATGTGTTTGACATTCCGTTATCTGATTTGATAGCCATAAATTTTGCAACTGCTTCTAATTTGCTCATCTTGCTGCCAGGATATAATGCATCCTCAGCAGACCTCAACAACTCATAAAATTCAGACGGTGCCAACTCAGGATTTGAAGCTATATCAGCCGGAGATTTTCTATGTTGAACATATGAACCTGCAACATCATGTACTAAATCTTGAAACCGGGATGGATCCGGAATCAAGTTGGTATCACCTGCTCTGGAACTGCGTTCACCGTGTTGATACCAAATAACATAATCTGGTTGAAAACCAAAACGCAAGAGATGTTCCCCCACTTTTTCAAACGTGTCAAACGTTCTCAATGCACATTTTCTGCAAGGGCATTTTATTTTTCCTTCTGAAATAAATTCTGGATTTGATGCTGTAAATGAAAAAAAAGCCTCCACACTCTCTACAAATACTGGATTTAAACCAGAACCGTTTGGATTTCTACGTTGATTTATCCATATGCGGTCACCTAATAATGATTGTTGACGACCTCGTTGTTCCATATTTTCTATAAAATATAAAAGAATTACTTGTTTTGAATAATTTGTTAGAAAAAACACTCAAGTTAGGATAATTATAGAGCTTACATCATACACGACTGACGCAAACTTTTTTTTGAGATAGATCTAAAAATTGTCTATTTAAGAATTAAATATGTTGAGAATAAAGAAAAACCTGTTACAAATAATGATAATTTTAATATTATATAAATTTTTTATTCTATTCATAGTACTAATATTATTGGTAATTATTACTAATTATAACTAATTGTTACTAATTGTTACAAATTATTGGTAATTATTGGTAGTTATTACTAATTATTGGTAATTAATAGTAATTATTGGTAATTATAATTAATTATTACTAATTATTACTAATTATTACTAATTATTCGTAATTATTACTAATTATTACTAATTATTGGTTATTATTACTAATTATTGGTAATTATTCATAATTATTACTAATTATTACTAATTATTACTAATTATTACTATTTACCGGTAATTATTGGTAATTAATGGTAATTATTTCTAATTATTGGTAATTATTACTAATTATTGTTAATTATTACTAATTATTGGTAATTATTACGAATTATTGGTAATTATTACTAATTATTACTAATTATTACTAAATATTAATAATTATTACTAATTATTGGTAATTATTACTAATTATTGGTAATTATTACTAATTATTACTAATTATTGGTAATTAATACTAATTATTACTAATTATTGGTAATTATTACTAATTATTACTAATTATTGGTAATTAATACTAATTATTGGTAATTATTACTAATTATTGGTGATTATTACTAATTATTGGTAATTATTACTAATTATTGGTAATTATTACTAATTATTGGTAATTATTACTAATTATTGGTAATTATTACTAATTATTGTAAATTATTACTAATTATTGTTAATTATTAATAATTAATATTAATTATTACTAATTATTATTATTATTACTAATTATTATTATTATTACTAATTATTGGTAATTATTACTAATTTTTGGTAATTATTACTAATTATTGTTAATTATTACTAATTATTGTCAATTATTACTAATTATTGTTAATTATTACTAATTATTGTTAATTATTACTAATTATTACTAATTATTGGTTATTATTTCTAATTATTGGTAATTATTACTAATTATTACTAATTATTACTAATTATTACTAATTATTACTATTTACCGGTAATTAATGGTAATTATTGATAATTATTCCTAATTATTGGTAATTATTACTAATTATTGTTAGTTATTACTAATTATTGGTAATTATTACTAATTATTGGTAATTATTATGAATTATTATGAATTACTACTAATTATTACTAATTATTACTAATTATTGGTAATTATTACTAATTATTGGTAATTATTACTAATTATTACTAATTATTGGTTGGTAATTGTTACTAATTATTGGTAATTATTACTAATTATTACTAATTATTGGTAATTATTACTAATTATTACTAATTATTGGTAATTATTACTAATTATTACTAATTATTGGTAATTATTACTAATTATTGTTAATTATTACTAATTATTGGTAATTATTACTAATTATTGGTAATTATTACTAATTATTTGTAATTATTACTAATTATTGTTAATTATTACTAATTATTGTTAATTATTACTAATTAATACTAATTGCTACTAATTATTGGTAATTATTACTAATTATTGGTAATTATTACTAATTATTGTTAATTATTACTAATTATTGTTAATTATTACTAATTATTGTTAATTATTACTAATTATTGTTAATTATTACTAATTAATATTAATTATTACTAATTATTACTAATTATTGTTAATTATTACTAATTATTACTAATTATTACTAATTATTGGTAATTATTACTAATTATTACTAATTAATGGTAATTATTACTAATTATTACTAATTATTGGTAATTAGTACTAATTATTACTAATTATTGGTAATTATCGGTAATTATTGCTAATTATTAGTAATTATTATTAATTATTAATAATTATTGGTAATTTTTGGTAATTATTACTAATTATTGGTAATTATTACTAATTATTGGTAATTATTACTAATTAATGTAAATTATTACTCATTATTAATAATTATTACTAATTATTAATAATTATTACTAATTATTACTAATTATTGGTAATTATTACTAATTATTGGTAATTATTACTAATTATTACTAATTATTACTAATTATTGGTAATTATTACTAATTATTGGTAATTATTACTAATTATTGGTAATTATTATTAATTATTACTAATTATTACTAATTATTTGTAATTATTACTAATTATTGGCAATTATTACTAATTATTACTAATTATTACTAATTATTACTAATTATTACTAATTATTGGTAATTATTACTAATTATTACTAATTATTGGTAATTATTACTAATTATTACTAATTATTGGTAATTATTACTAATTATTACTAATTATTAGTAATTATTGGTAATTATTACTAATTATTGGTAATTAGTACTAATTATTGGTAATTATTACTAATTATTGTTAATTATTACTAATTATTGTTAATTATTACAAATTAATATTAATTATTACTAATTAATACTAATTATTACTAATTATTGGTAATTATTACAAATTATTGGTAATTATTATTAATTATTGTTAATTATTACTAATTATTGTCAATTATTACTAATTATTGTTAATTATAACTAATTATTGTTAATTATAACTAATTATTGTTAATTATTACTAATTATTACTAATTATTGGTAATTATTACTAATTATTGGTAATTATTCCTAATTATTACTAATTATTACTAATTATTACTATTTACCGGTAATTATTGGTAATTATTAGTAATTATTCCTAATTATTGGTAATGATTACTAATTATTGTTATTTATTACTAATTATTGGTAATTATTACTAATTATTGGTAATTATTACTAATTATTACGAATTATTACTAATTATTACTAATTATTACTAATTATTGGTAATTATTACTAATTATTGGTAATTATTACTAATTATTACTAATTATTGGTAATTATTACTAATTATTACTAATTATTGGTAATTATTACTAATTATTACTAATTATTACTAATTATTGGTAATTATTACTAATTATTACTAATTATTGGTAATTATTACTAATTATTTGTAATTATTACTAATTATTTGTAATTATTACTAATTATTTGTAATTATTACTAATTATTGATAATTATTACTAATTATTGGTAATTATTACTAATTACTGTTAATTATTACTAATTATTGGTAATTATTACTAATTATTGTTAATTATTACTCATTATTTTTAATTATTACTAATTATTATTAATTATTACTAATTAATATTAATTATTACTAATTATGACTAATTATTGTAAATTATTACTAATTATTACTAATTAATACTAATTATTGGTAATTATTTCTAATTATTACTAATTAATGGTAATTATTACTAATTATTACTAATTATTGGTAATTAGTACTAATTATTACTAATTATTGGTAACTATCGGTAATTATTGCTAATTATTCGTAATTATTATTAATTATTATTAATTATTACTAATTATTGGTAATTATTGGTAATTATTACTAATTATTGGTAATTATTACTAATTATTGGTAATTATTACTAATTAATGTTAATTATTACTAATTATTAATAATTATTACTAATTATTGGTAATTATTACTAGTTATTGGTAATTATTACTAATTATTACTAATTATTGGAAATTATTTCTAATTATTGGTAATTATTACTAATTATTGGTAATTATTATTAATTATTACTAATTATTACTAATTATTGGTAATTATTACTAATTATTGGCAATTATTACTAATTATTACTAATTATTACTAATTATTACTAATTATTGGTAATTATTACTAATTATTACTAATTATTACTAATTATTACTAATTTTTGGTAATTATTCCTAATTATTACTAATTATTACTATTTATTACTATTTACCGGTAATTATTTGTAATTATTGGTAATTATTTCTAATTATTGGTAATTATTACTAATTATTGTTAAGTATTAGTAATTATTGGTAATTATTACTAATTATTGGTAATTATTACTAATTATTAATAATTATTGGTAATTATTAGTAATTATTTCTAATTATTACTAATTATTGGTAATTATTACTAATTATTGGTAATTATTGGTAATTATTCCTAATTATTGGTAATTATTCCTAATTATTGGTAATTATTCCTAATTATTGGTAATTATTTCTAATTATTGGTAATTATCGGTAATTATGGGTAATTATTGTTAATTATTACTAATTATTGGTAATTATTACAAATTATTCCTAATTATTACTAATTATTACTAATTATCGGTAATTATCGGTAATTATTGGTAATTATAGGTAATTATTCCTAATTATTGGTAATTATTGGTAATTATTACTAATTATTGATAATTATTCCTAATTATTGGTAATTATTCCTAATTATTGGTAATTATTACTAATTATTAGTAATTAGATGAATAATTACCAATAATTAGGAATAATAACATTATTACATTATTAGTATATTTTATTATTAATATTAAAATAATATAATTTTCTATATTATATACAATTCTCCTTTCATCTGTGTGTTTTCTGTCTCCACATACAAATAATACATATGGAGACAGAAAACACACAGATGAAAAGAGAATTGTATAAATAATATAAAAAATTATATTATTTTAATATTAATAATAAAATATACTAATAATGTAATAATGTTATTATTCCTAATTATTGGTATTTATTACTAATTATTAATATTTATTCTTAATTATTAAAAATTATTACTAATTATTCCTAATTACCATTATCTATGAACAATACTAATAATTTAAATTTATTAAGTAACAAAACAATGTAAACATAATTAAATTACAACTAATTAAGAATAATTGAAAACTAATAAAAAATTTAAAATAAATATTAAATTAAAATGAATATAAATACCTTGAAAATTGATCTGAGGTTGATCTCTGATCGTTCTTGAAAACATCAAAATCAACTCCGAAGAAAAAAATTATAATTGAGAAACGCTCAACTCTAGAACTAGAATTTTGAGAGAAGAAGAAGATGGAGTTTGAGAATGAATTGAAAAAAACGGATGGGGGTATTTATAGGTTAGATTATTTGCGACGGACTACCCGTCGCAAATAATATTATTTGCGATGGTGCCCGTCGCAAATAACTTAGCCATCATTTAATACGGTCAACGGTTAAATAGTTATTTGCGACGGGACCCGTCACAAATAACAACCTGCCGACATACTATTTGCGACGGGGGAATATGTCCGTCGCAAATACCTTTTACCGCCGCCGGTTATTTGCGACGGGCAATAACCGCCCGTCGCAAATATGTTTCCCGCGATTTGGCGCGCAAACGCGCCAGTTCTTTTGCGATGGGGAAAGCAATCCTGTCGCAAAAGGCTACTTATTTGTGACGGGCAAATACCCCCGTCGCAAATAAGTTTTTAACGGGGTTATTTGGGACGGGATTTATCCCCGTCGCAAATACCCATTTTTCCCGTAGTGGTGGGGTCATAGAGGCCTTTTGGTTGTGGCAGAGGATGACGTCTAGAGTGGCAAGATGTATCGGTTTATTCATGTGGGTGTCGGGGAGGACACCAGGGTTGATGGAATGGGATGGATGTGATTTTTGGTTGCTTGTTGGTTCTTTGGTTGTTTATCTGCATTAATTTTCTCCACTTCTTCAGGCAGCTAATCTTGCTTAGCCTTACCCCGAATGAGGCGAAGACATGCGGGGTATGGCATGTGATTTCCCTGTTTAGCTTCTCAAGGGGGAATGGGTCTACGCTCTTACTATCAGTAAGGGAAACAGACACCCCACAGATTCTGAGCCCTAGGCGGGGTGTTTTCCCCAACATTCTGGTGGGAGGATGAATGGCTGACTACCCCCTTTGGCCCCGTTCTCTTCTCGTGGTAGTTACTTGTGCCCGCAGGCACAATGGTTAGTTTTCCCATATTTGTGTGTAGAGGGCTGTAATGGCATGTCATTATTCACACACATATATTCTAGATATAGTATCCTATGGAATACTATAGGTGTAACGTGTATAGGCAGTGATGGAATCATGATCCTTACTCGATGTATGGGCTGTAATGGCTTGAGGTATAATACCCAACGTATGATACATGTTATGCGAGCTGTGGTGGCTCCTGGAAACTACCTAGTTTCTTTTGGTTCTGAGGATGGTGTGGTGCTTCTCCCATGTGTTTGAGGGAAAGCCTTGTGGTGCATGAGGTTCATATTGTGGTGCTTTGCCCTAGATTCGGTGGTGAAGACTTTTTGGAGAGAGATGCTCTGGACATGCGATGTTGGGGGAATGCAGCAAACCAGTGGGGAAGTGGTAGTAGGTAACCTTTTTATTCTTTACTAAAAGCTATATGCTTGTATTCATTACTTGGTGAGAGTATCTATGGTGAGGTTGGGAACATAGTATACCTTCTTAGGTAACAAGTTAGTTTCACTTATTGCTCACTGTGCTTTAGCATGCTCTCTTTACTTTTGCACAAGTTGCTTCAGGAAGGATCCTACTGAATGTACTGTTATACTCACCCTATGTATATATAAACTATTTTTCAGGTCAATTAGAGTAGGTTGGAGGTTAGGATGGTGTTTACTAGCTTGGGGTTGTCGGAGCTTTTTGTGCTTGTGGTAACTGATGTTTTACATTCTCTTGGGTACTTGCAGTTTTTCCCTTCCAGTTGTAGTACATTTGCATGACATTTCATATATTAACTTCAGTTTCCATTATATTCTAGTCCTAAGTTGGATTTGATTGGTGTCTATCTTATCTCTCTCCTCTGAATGTGTACCCTTAGAGGGTAATGCCTCCCATTTGTGTGTTTACTATACCATCGGTGCTAGTCGCCAACCTGGGGCCTACTAGAGGCTGGACTCGGGGGTCATTATCTAATTTTTCACATTGCCGGCCCAGGAGGGTAATACATTGTGGGGAGGGGGTTGTGACATAAAAAGTATAAAGTTAAAAAAATTTCATAATACACATGTACAATATCATCATCATTTTTCTACAAATAATGTGTGTAAGATATGAATTTTTTATTCGTAATGTATGAAAATAAAAATGTACAAATCAAAATATACCCAAAACCATAACTATATATTTCTCATATTTTTAAACATTAAAAAAATTAATTGATAGTACTTGATAATTCAATTATTTAAAAAGAATACATATTATAATGATAAAAAATTATGTAAACCTCCAAAATTCAATAAAAACACCGAATGTTCGAAATATATCTCTCCAAAAAAAACTAGCCTTAAAATTATTCAAAATATTATTGAATTTTTTTAAAACCCTAATATCCAATGGATGTTATCAACTAGTCTTCAAATATATATTCATATGTTATATAAAATTAATATCCTTCACTTTTAAAGTTTCATACCAAAATGTAATTGGTCAAATCTCATATTCTCTCAGATTTTCAAATTATTCATGAAGCACCAAAAATTTATAATAAAATATTATATTCAGTAAAATTAAATTCAAACATTATTTTTCAAATGACATTACATAATATTCATATTACCATAATCATATAGATCATTTAATATAATGATCATCTTATGAAATACCGCAGTTCATATAATCACTATGTCAAATTCCAATCCATTGGTTATAAATATTGTATATCATATGTTAACAAAATGAAAATATACATTATCCAGTATATATTTCATGAAATAAAAACAAATTTCATTCCAACAAATACATCATATAGTGTAGTGGTAGTTGATGCACCCTTGTCTCTATTCTATTATGGGATCAATTACTACAACATTTCCAGACATGATCAGTAGTCAACCATCCACTAAGAATGTTCTAAATATAATAATATAATCCTTATAAAATTTATTAAAAAAATATTAAAATATTAAAAATAAATTTAATTTTTATTAAAACAAATTGTTGTCTCATAGATTTCATTTTTCATCCCAAAATATAATAATGTATAATTACCTCAAAAATCAGTGTCTCTTTAAGTAATATTGGTCACATTAAAATTTCATAAAATAAATACTAAAAATGTTCTCTAGGACATCTTACTTATGATCAACTTTAAAATTAAAATCCCAAGATGATATCCATAACTATATATAATACAATAAAAGAAAACTTCAAAATTTGAAATGTTCTATAAACCCGACATCTAACTCAAAATATATCAACCCATTAGTAATCATTAAAAAATAGTTATTTTAAATTATATTATGAATTTTTAAATTCCCAAAAATCTTTTTAGTTTACTGTCAGAAAAAATTAAGATCATCTCATAGAATGTAAAAATATATATGTTACAATAATAAAATTACATTAATTTTTAGGTTTTTTGACAATATGAAAACCTTTTATAATAAAACATAATTTTTTATCGTGGAATATATTCTCCATTTTTATAATTTCACCATATTTTTCCTTATTCATCATTTAACTTATGAAAAAAACTAAAAATATTATAGGATCATAGAAGTGTCAATAACGGACAAAAGGTAACAAAACCACTAGTCTAGTGGAATACAAGAAAACCCTTGTAATATTTAGCTATATCTCAATGAAAATTATTATATTTGAATAAAAAAATTTCTCTTTGACATATAAAAACTTTTTTTTCAAAATAAAATCATTAAAACCCATATAAAGAAAATGAAACCCCTATTTAGAAGTATAGATAATCACATTAATAAATATCATTTAAACCCCATTTCAGATGGAATAACAATATGGATGAATTATCATATAATCACAATAATATATATTAGAGAAATAAAAATTTTACTTCCCTTGTTTATGTAATATAAAAATCACTTGTGAGATATATTGGGTCTCAACCCCTCATATATGCTATATCGGGCTTACACCAGAGCAATAAAGGGGGTCAACCCCTTGTATAAGCTATATCGGGCTCACCGATTATTTCATCAGATATAATGCGGAAGAAACCATTTTTTATGATATATTTACATAACCCCTTATATAAAATGAGGAATAAGTAATAATATAAATTGAAAAACTAATCTATTCAACTTCCATCTATAGATTCCCCTATGCAAAAGAGCTTATAAATTAACAAACATCATTGGTCTGACATGGAGCCAGGATTTATTTTCATATAATGTAACCATATATTATTTAATTACCATGTTACAATTCATATTAATAATCATGTCCCTATAACTATAAAAAAATAATTCTTAAATGGTTTCATCATAGTAACACTATTCGCGGAAAATTAATTTTTCATTTCAAAATAAGTCATTTCGAAAAACCATGCACCTAAAATGGAAAATAATAATTAAAATTAATCCTAAAAACATAAATTTTTGAAATAAAATATTACGGTGACATGATTTAAGGAAATTAAATTCATTTTATATACATATAAAAACATTTTTTTAAGAGGATCTTTTAAATATATTTTTTAAAATAATCTCCCTTAAAAATATTTTATCGTTGTAGTAGAAATTTAAAAAATGTGAATAGAATATTGGTATGTGTTGTAATTTTAAATAAAAATGTGAAAAAATAAGTTATTCAATTTCATTTCACACATAATTTTAGTAAATCATAATCAATAAGTAGAATGGTAACCCAATGAATGGAAATTGGGAAAAGAAATCCCTTACCTCAAGTTCGATTTCCTACAAACATGTTCAAACCTAATTTATATAATATTTATGAGTTTTATAAAATTATTATTTGACTATATTACTATTTATAATACCTTATATTAACTTTTAATAACACCATACCAAACAAAAATTAATTAATATTTTATTATTTTCATTATTTTGGGTTATTTCATTCAACGATTTAATGGTCAGTTCAATTATGTAATAATATATGTGTTCTTTTAAAATTGGATTAGTACTATAGATTTCGAGAAAAATACTATTAATTTACTACAATATTTACTAATGGTCCCATATATCATATATATTTCATATATGTGGATGATTCATTTGAAAAAAATTAATGATATATGTTTTGATTATTTGTTGAGTTTTCCAATCATCACAAACTAGTGTTGTTTTATTTTGTATTGTGTTCAGATATTAGTGAAAGAATATTAAAAAGATTTTAATATACCTATATAAACATAATTTAACATGTATAATACTTTCATTAGCATCCATGATAGTGGTAATGGAATATGAGAAAAAAATATTCAAGGAGATTGTAAACATCCATAATTTGGACAATAGTTTCATTTCATTCAATAAGAGGAGATGAAAAATTTAATAGATATTTGATATCCCATTTGAAAAATAACACTCTTCAATATATATAATTCTGGAGATACTATTCCTTTATAGATTATATAGGAGTGGATAAAATATATGAAAAAAATAAATTAATAGGGGAGCAATGAGAAAATTATATCTTTGATAACGCCTCCGTGAAGGATACCTTAATGACAATAGAAATGGAATATTGGTGATACCATAATTACATTAATGTGGGATGATATTGGAGGATAGTTTTTGTAATATATATCGGCATATTTGTGGACTATGAGGGGAAATGGTTTTATGGGGGTGGAATTTATATATGAGTGGGGGGTTATGGGATTAAATAATGATTATCTAATATTTTTATACAACCATATTTTCAAGGAACTAATTTCGATGAATTATATTTATAATTAATTTCATAATATTTAGTTATTTTTTATCAACAAATAAACCACCCATGTAATATTTTAGTTTTTATTTATTTAAAAATTATTCCATATACCTTCATCTCATTACATTATATTACCTATACAGTTGACAATATTTTTATCACCATAATAAATTATTGATGAATAAAATTAAAATAAAATAACTAAATAAAATTTACCACCATATTCAAAATATGAAATCTATTTTAGTAGTACTTGTTCACATAATTGGAAAAACCATAATTAAAATTAATCAGATAGAATGATTAATAATGCATTTTTTAATGTGAAAAATGTCAATATATCTGCAAATTTTTATCACCATATTTATCACAAAACGGATTCTAATGAAAAAAATGGTATTATTTGATGTATAATTGATCTAATTTGATAATATATAAAAATTAAAAAACAATTTAAAATTATTTAAAATTCATACAAAAACTCATTTTTAAATTTCAATTCAATATTTTCAATATTTATCAAAACATAATAAATCTCTGAAATATACCAATAATTCACCTTTATCATATTTTAAAATTATTCATTCCCGAATTACTGTTATTTTTTAAATAGAAATTATATTTGTTTCAAAATTTGGATATAAATCACATGCTCTATTAAAAGGAGGAAAAAATCATTTAAACAGGTACATTTTTTGAATAAAATTGGATTTATTCTTATCTAAAGCCTAAAAAAAAGAATTGATAAATTTAAAAACATTTTATAGAATGTATAGACTATTAATTTCATTAATTTCATTCACTAATAGTGATAAATTTAATTAATTTAGATAAAGGTCCAATGTGGATATAAAAATAGTTTTTTATCAAAACACAACCATTATATCTTATTTTTTTATTTTCGTTTTTAATTAATTTTATACTAAATAATTTATTTTATAAACATGTTTAAACAATAACTTCATAATTTATATAATATCATTCATTCTCACCTTTCCTATAGCAATGTCATATGTATAACATGTAAATAAAAATATATACTAATTTTTAATCATTATGTGGAATATCATATATGATATTGAACATATTATTTTATTTTAAAACAAACATATGATATAATCCACCATTTTATATCCCCTACTATAAAATTTTTTATTTCATATTATAAAAAAAATTATTGACCTAGTTTGATTTTCCTGATTCAAATGGGTTGTTATGGATTTACAATATTTCAACATTTCAGATTCAGGATTACTTAAAGAATAAATTTAATGATGATGGAAAAATCATATACCTATGATTACATGTTTTTAAAAGTGGATCATTAAATGTTTTGTCATACAAGATTATTAGTAACTTGGTTATAGAAATCATATTCCTAAAATGGGCCATAACATTGTTCTTCCACATTGGCTATTTGTCCTTAATATCAAACATTATAATGGTTATCATTATGGTAAAAAATTAACCCCATTATACCCCAAACATTATAGATCTTATATTCAGATATAGTTCAGCCTAAAGTGAGTACCAACTATATCCCATCAAAATAAAACATTTTTAACCATTCATGAAATGTAAATTTTATGATATTCTCCATAATATCTTCTTTCTAATCGAGTTATTCGTATAATATACTATTATGAAATTCACTTAATGTAGTTTCTATATGATATAACTTAGTTATGGTAACTTATGATAAAAAATATGGTCATTCTAGAGGTCCTTAACATTTTTCTCCATATTTTCTTTTGAAATATGAATGATTTCTTAGATCATGATCTTCAATGTGGTATCCACCGACTATTTAAAAATATCATTATTGTATAAAAGAGTTCATATAATACCAATGACAGGTTACTTCTTAGGAAGTATAATTGGGGATCCGTTTCATGGGGTAGATGAATCATATGTTTTTTCATAAGATGATGTTATATCATTCACATGGGGATCATGTCGGGATTGTATTACATGTTATTTTGGTTATTACGAAATTTTCACACCCAATAACAGTCTACAAAAAATATTATGATGGATAAAAAAATAATGATTATATGGTTTAATTATGATCCTTTTAGTATCATTCATGTTTATTTTCATTTACCTTAGTCATTTTTATCAAATCGAAGATGATGTGGTCAGAATACTATGTTAAACCATCATCTTTCTACAACATCTCAATTTTATTCAGTGGCCCCAAATATTAAAATATCATTCATATATGGGGGAATAATTTTTATTTTCATTTTCATCCTTTAGTAAGGGGTTTATTAAAAGAAATAAATTAATATATCTGAATCATATCACATCATTTTATAAGTATATCATTTGATAGGGTTGTTCCCCTACTATAATTGATGAGGGAATAAAATTCCAATGATATATGTCCATTTTTGCAATCAGATGAAATTAATTTTTTTGTTCCATTTTCGTTATTTTCAAGTTTTATCTTCATCCATAGGATATGTTTGAAATCATTCATTTTAATAATGATTAAGGATTCATGAGAAAATTTGGATTAATGTTTTTTTCCAATGAAAAACATGAGATCTAACAAAAATATTTTCTGTCATCCAATCATCATAATTCTGCGAATACTTTCTCATAATGTACTATCACCTAAATTTTACCTATTCTTAGATTGTGGACTCATTGGACACTTAGGATTGATATTTGTTTAGTGTAACCTTTCTTGAAACAACACCATTCTCGAGGATGGCATCAATTATCATGATGTAACAGATGGTCTTGTTCATCATTCCTTGAGAATAAAAATAATATAGATGATCATTCTGGCTATTATCATTGGGTTTCATTTTCTTAGTAATCATGAGTATATTATTTTTCATATATATGTGAATGTAACGAGGAACATAGTTTTAAAATAACAAAAATGTTTACACAGTTCCTCAGATCATGGGTGTCCATAATCTCATCTTATATCTATATTGTGGAAATTTTTTATCTTTTTTTCTAAAGAGGTTTCATTGTGTGATATGGCGCCTATTTGGATGAACCAATAGTCACTATGATTATATTTAAATTGACAGTAGTAGTATCTACCTTACCTAACCATTTCCATTATGTTATAGGTAGAAGATTAGATTTGGATCTGTTTTGTGGAATGACATATTCATGTAACTATTCAACATTTGTAAACTACCATATTCTACGGGACTATTTTATCAAGATTAATTGTTCCAATAGTTATTTGTTGTTTTTTCTAAACAATTATATAAAAATAGTTCTTACGGTATAGGAATGGTATGATATTATTTTGATATTTCCCATCAAGTTATTATATTACAGACCATAAATTTTTAATGTTGTATTTAATTGGGGAAATACTTAACTATTTATTCCATTGGGTGGAGATGAATTTGTAGAAAAATTGAAGCTAACAGTCTACATAACCTATGATGGAGCCAATGTAGAGGTTATTATTCTAGAAAAGTGTTTCCCCCGCCTAAGAATACATGACATGCCGTTGGTTTTTTGATCTATCATGACCTATATGACCATAATGGTGACACTACAAGTTATGATCAATGACAAGTTAATCATTGGAAATCATATTCCATTTATGGTTAGTGAAATATGTTTATGATATTTTTTTGGCAGAGGAGTATCATCAATCCATTATGGGTATGGATCCCTTTTGATCTATAATAGGTCATGTTTCTCATCCATATTTTCCATTCATGTTCTGACTAACCCAATGGTGATTTATAATTCAGGAGGAATCATTATTTAAATTTACCAAATAGTGACAATTATAAGATATTACTCAGTGACATTGCGTGTTGGTTGGTTATTATTGACATATTGGGAAAAAATCAAGTTATTTCTCAATAACTAAATTTAGTAAGACTGTCAATCTATACCCAACCCATACATGATGTAGATAATATGATATTATAGGAAAATTATACTAACTTGTATTCGAGGGTGGAGGATGATTAGGTTATTCTAGAAAAATATACACAAGGGGAATATTTCCATTGGGTAACTCATTATTGAGCCATCAACGATATAATATATTGGTCTCATACATAGAACATTTTTATTTCATGGAGTATGCTTTGTGTGTTCATTAGCGGAGATTGTTAGGACCCTGCAATTTACTTAGTCTATAAAATAGTGATGGTATGGGGGTGTAAAATCATCATTTGGTGGTTTCATGTTCCAGTTTCTCATTTTGTTACTTGTATTGTTGGCTTATATGTGTGTTTAAAATAACCCACACATTTATCTTTTTTTTAACAAAGTTTTTATTGGTTTTGGGTCACAATAAATATCATCTATAGAATTTCTAGTTATGTAATTCAAAAATTCATAACAATAAGTGAAAATAATTGCATTTTTTTCTATATAATATAATGGCTACCCAGGGCATGCCTTCCCTTTGAAGGATACTCCTTGGCATTCATCGAATACATTTTTCTCTTTGGTTCGTTTTGGTTTATGACCTACATGGGGTTTGATTTTATTCATTAGGTTCTCCCCTAGTTTTAGAATATGTAAAATTATCCCAACTGATGCTTCATCCACCCTTTTCATACATTCCCCAAATGAGAATTGTGCTTCATGTGGATGTGTGAAATACTAGCATTATGGCAATGGGTAACCATACCAAGAATTGGAATGTTATATTTACTAAGGGAATATGGTAATAATTACCCTATACCTAAGGGTAGGTGATGATGTTGGTCTATAACTAGGAATTATTGGTTTTTCAATCATTTATATCATTATAAAGATCGGGATCATTATAACTATGTCCCCTACCCCATTGGAATTTTCTGATGTAGAGACCTCACCTATTATAACTAGTGAAACTAGGGATTTCATAATAATGGGAGTGGAGGAGATGTTAAAAATGAACATATCATTACTAGTTTGGGTTTCATCAAAATATTTTCAATGTAATCTACCAAAGTAATATCAAATTTCAAGAAATGGTGCGCTTGTGGTTGTTGAAGAAAATCCCAGATTCTTTCATGAGTGAATTGACGCTTGCAAATATTCGATTATTTCCCCACTAAGTTCGATGTAGTATTCATAGAAGGATGAAGATCTTAGGATATGTATTCAAGAGATATTGTGTTTTAATGACTGAAAGATTGTTTCCATTGGTATGAATTTTTATCACATTAAGTTTGGCACCAATAATCTGAAGATGCGGGCCAAGAGTCACTGATTTGTGAATCTTAATCCTGGGATTCACATATTTTAGAACAGGGACCCCTAGTTCAATCCCTTTAAGGCCAAGAATACTATAAATCAATCCTAGATCCGGATCAAAGGACTGACCTGGGTATTTTGACATCTGAATATCCTTTGGGATGTTGCATTGGCAGTATGGTCTCCTATTAAACATGATAAAGAGACTGGATCAGTTCGGTATGGCCATTTTTCTTGCATTCTAGTTTATTTTGATACGACTTTGCCCCTTGTTTAGACAGTTCTATTGATTGCTAGAGATTTTATGTTTGAGCATCAAATTGAGTTTGAACATGTTCCTGTTTTCTATACCAATTTTTCAGCTATAGGACATGTTAATGAAAAATGTAATCGAGGATTGAGATGTTCTAACTATAAACGGTATGGAAACCTTGTTGAATGTTGTATGCTCAAAGCTTTATGTGTTCCTACTCCATCAATTGAGATGGGGGGGGCTACATGATGGGGGTATGTGTGTCCATAATGGGTCACCTTTGGCTTTGTCTACCTCAAATAGTGTGAAGGGTCTATCACCCTCGACCATTAAGGTAGATTTGGTGAATAACAATTTACCTACTTCTAGGAAGGTGGGATCTATATCTTTTGCAAATGTTGTAGATGGTAAGAACCCAAATGATAGGCTTATGACTGATCCGCAAGGCAGGGGTGTGTTGTCTAATCCTTTGGGTGATAGCACACTCTCTGCTTCTAGCTTTCATACTATTGAGAATTGAGAACCCTCTAAATGGGGTGATATGTTTTTTGATAGTGCTGATAGTGATCAGGAGATAGATCATGCTGATTTACTGGAGGAGAAATACCTTGGAAAAGGTAAGCTGGGTAGTCTTCCATCATGTGAGAGAGGCCCTAATGTCACTAGTTCTTCTGATCCCTCTGTTTCCCAAAGGGGTGTGAAAGGATATAATTCAATGAAGGCTGCTGATACAATAGGGTCCTCACAACCCTCTAGATATGCTGCTTCGATTCTCACAATAGTTGTTGTGTAACCTTGGAAAATGGGGGAGGTTCATGCTAGGTAGACTTCCCATAATAATATAGAAGAATCTTTTGAGGCCCCTACTATCCTTGTTTCTGTTTCCTAGGTGAACCTGTCAATATTATATCTTCCTCAATTGAGGCTTCTGCTACGCATGACTCTGTTCTGCCTTCTTCTAATGCCAAGGCCACTCATTCCTTGGATTCATGTGCCACTCCACATGATCACCGGATTCCTTTGGATGTAGCTTCCATCAACATGACATTGACTCCTTAAAATGGTGTTGCGACTTTGACTGCAACCACGAGTGCTACTAACTTTTTTTCCATGCTTGACTCAATGAATTCCCCTAATTTTTATATTCTCTATATGTAAAGTCAAGAGAGGAAAAAGAAAGCCACCATGAAAATTCTTGTAACTAATTCACCTTCTTTGGATGCATAGGCTAGTGCTAAGCAGATTGGGATGACCGATACTGAGGAGCAGTTGGATAATGATGCTAAAGGCGCTGATTGAAGAGATCATGGTGTCCTTGTTATTGACACAATGGATTATCTAGCTGATTATCAACATAATTACTCTAGTGATGAAGGTTAGGATGATCTATGTGATGCCTCGATGATTCTGAATCAGTGGAAAAGAGGCAGGAATCCAAGAGGATGTGGTGGTCGTCGTGGAAGTGGGGGGAGAGGAGGCAAGACCAGAGGCTGACTATGTTTGGATTACCTTGGTTTTCAACACTTTTACCTTGAACCTCTATCCTTTCTTGTATGCTTTAATTTTATTTTAATAATAATTTTATGGGTCATGGACACACCTACATGACTCTACTTTTATGGTATAATCTACAAATTTGAGAAACATTTTAGGGGGAGTAACATATCTGTGTAATTTGTTCATTCTATTACTTGATATGTGATTTGTACCTTTTATGAGTACTATCATCGGAGACAACCAACATCTCACTCTCATGAGAATCAATATAAATTGACAAATATAATTATGGGAATTTATTGGATTAAAAAACATAAATATGGATTATTTGGGAATTTAGCCTCTACTTCTATGATCAAAATCTATGATTCCATAATTTGGTAGCTTTTTATCATTAGGAAGAAGTATGTTACAATTATAGAAACTCCCCCTTCCTAAGGTGTAGACGTTAGCTGAGGAATCAAAAATTATTTTCTAGATGGTGTATAGGATTTGGATAGAATCATGCCACATATGTTTCTTCATGTGAATGATTTATTTTGTCTGATTTCTATTGTTTGACTTCAAATGATTATATATTCCCATATGTACATGTTCATATATTTTCTTATTAGATATGTATTTTTATATATATTGTTTAACACTTTTTTATTTTGTTTGACTACATGTGTGTTTTATTTTAAACTTCATTATAATTTTCATTTGTATTATGATGATTTATAAATAAACATTTAGTGGTTTTGTTTTATTATTATTATGTTGGAATGATAAAATATTTATCTAAACTTAATTATTCTATGAGGTTTCCTGAAAATTATTTTATAGTACTCTAATCATCCTAAAATTTTATATTTCTTTTCTAGAAACACTAAAATGTTTTGTTTTGAAATGTAACTATATTTACATTAATACATGCTATACAAATATCATATTCTTATGAATCATGATTTTTTTGAAATACATCATGTTTAAATTTATTTGATAAGTTTACATCTATATATAAATATTTCTTTAGAAGTGTCATTTAATTATCTAATGTAATGTAATGCCGTTCCATAGCTTAAATTATCTAGATTTTTTTTGATTTTGTTTTTCATTTATTTAGGGAGATGAATCAGTCTGAATTAATTGAAACTTTATTCATTAGAAATATAATATGTTTTTATTCAAATAAATATTTTTTACAAAACGGTTAATGTGATGTTTTGTGTCTTAAAAATTCATTGATTTTTTATGAAGTACGTTGTCTAGTTTTTCAGAAAGTATGGTTCAAAAACTATTATTTCTAAATGTAAGGTTCTACAACACTACTTTCACAAAGAATGGTTCAACAGCCCTAATTTCACATTTTATGGATCAAAATCCCTAATTTAGCAATGTATGGTTCAACAGTCCTACTTTCTCAATGTATGTTTTGGACAATCTTCATTCACAATGTATGGTTCAAAAACTCAACCATTACAATGTAGGCTTCAACAAAAATAAAGTCACAAATTATGGTTTTTCAATCCCACCATCAATTTATTGTTCAAAAACACTAATTTTGAAAATTTTCATCTGCTAAATCTACTTTAAGATTATATGTTTTTTGAACATGGTGCTATGATATTGAATCCTTTGCTACTTTGGTGAACCCATCCCAACATTAGTGAACCCAAAACTACATTCAGGAACCCTATATTGATTCTATTGCATGTTCTATTCCTTTTTGATGTCACATGTACCCTACTTTACTACTTACTATTTGTGGATATATTCAAAAAAAATATTGGTTGCATATATATAGGGATTATATTCAATAGATTTTCTGTTGAAAATATTCACAATAAATATACCGATTATGATCGATGATTTGTTAAATTTTTTTGAAATATTTAAATGCAAAAATAAATAAATTTTTTATCATATTTTTACAATAAAATAAGGGTACTGATGATTATTAAAATACATATAGTTGAATTTAATTTTATATTTTACTACTTGTTTTCAAGAAAAGGCTAATAATTTTTTTAATGGAATTATATATGATTTTTAAATTGTTCAATTATTTTATTTCTTTGGATATTTTATTGGATGACTTATTGAAAATATTTATAATGGTTTCATTAGAGATTTATTCTATATTATTAATGATTCAATGGTGTAATGAATTTTTAGTGGAGATATTTATGAATGCTCTAGACTCATTTTATTTAGTATATATGAAGGTAGAGAGGCAACAAATATTAACTAATATTTATTCACTATATATATTTATATGAAATTTACTCTTGCATGTGATGGAAAAATGAACAATAGAAGAAGGCACATGTGTTATCTTATTTTATACACCATTTTTTGAAGAGATAGTGATGTGAACATTGAACCTGTTGTGCATTTTCAACACCCTATAATACTCTATTTCATATAAATTATGGTCTATGAAGGGATAAATTTCATCTGCATCAACTGAAATTTCATTCAATTGATTAGATTATGTTATTCTAAATAACATATACACATGAATTATTTATTTATCTTCTCAATCATCCTGTTATAAGAATGTAACAACATTTCCCCGCTCTGACACAAACATTATTTTTCTATTTATGATTTTATAGTACAATCATTGTTCATTATTATGATTCCATATGTTGGGAATCGAGGATAATAAAGTTATAATCTATGTTTTGTGACTCCCTATATCAAAATTCAGGTAATCTTGGGTTTTGACTCCCATTTTCTGATGTTAGGTTATAAGGGTCATGACCCCCAATACAAATGGCATTGTCATGGTTATCCATCCACTAGAATTGTAATATGAATTTGGGTTACTGTTACTATATAAAATTCATTTTTAGTTAACTTGTAACTCTCACCGAGTAGATAGGTATATTACTTGGGTAGGCCTGGTTTGGAAAGAACTACTAAAAAAGAATCCTTGTGTTTTTACATTTTCTACATCAAATTAACCTTAATAATTAACATTGAAAATTAATTAAATAAATCATATAAATTTATTAAACTTTTTAATATAGTGTGTTCACCCCTCCACCCCCTATAGACTATCTTACATTTCCCAATCATACATAACAACTGGTATCATAGGGTAATACAATTTGTAATTAATTAGCTCAGTTTTTCTACTTCTGAAACCTAGAAACTGGTATTAGAGGATAACATGTTTATGAAAATCATAGATCTATCTTTCCCTATCTCGATACCAATCATTGGGGTCCATTGGTGTTCCATTATAAAATTATCCAACCCATATTTGGAGTCTAATTTAATATTATTTATTCTAACCTATTCCTAGAACTCACATTCTATAGATAAAGATATTATATGATGGTACAATTGAACATGAATGATTATTAGTTTCCTCAAAATCCATAACACAATGATGAAAATTATTATGGATACTAGAGATCCTGAATGTAGGATTTCCAAAAATATTTTAGCATTATGAACAAGACTATCATCTGAATGAAAACACACCACCTTAAGCTACCCCAAAAACTCTTTGCATAAGTGATACAAATATAAATTTTTTAAATTACAAAGTTGTTAATATTTTATACTGTGATGGGATGAAATGTTTTTTACTCATGTTTCTTCTTGTATAAAAACTCATTATATTTGGATGATTCTATACGATACTCACTGTGTCTTTGTCAAATTGATATGAACCCAACATCAAATGAACCATGTTGCATACCATGACTTATAGATGGAAGAATAAGAAATAGTAAACCAAATGTCCCATAGATTCACAATCATTATGAATGGAATGAATTCTCTTTCCAAAAATCAGGAAAACCTTTTTCTTTTTGAAATAATCCTACAATAATTACCTATGAAATTGAATTCTAATAAGGTTGGCAAAGAATAAATAAATAATATCAAATTGTACAGAATTGATGAATTCATTGTATCACTAATCCAATATTATCTTTAACTAAAGAACATATATGGTTGAGGAGGATATAAAAAGAAAAGATATAGCATTTAAATTCATGAATTTTAGTTATAATGGATATTCAAATTATGATATACTAGATAGTGAAAAAATGATATAGATTTTATTGTAAATAGATTATTTAAAAGAATGAAAAAGAAAAGATTCAAGAATCAGTTTAGAATAATCCCACAAAAATAAAATTATATGGGATGTATGAAATTTGGTGAAAATTTCAATTATTCAAATGTTACCCATAATGAGTACAGGATGAAAGAAAATATCAGGCCAAAATATCTTAAAATAATGAATAAAGGAAAAAAAAGAAGCCCAAAAAGAGTAGAAAACCACTATCTTGAGTCCTACTGATGAATCTAATTCTACTGAACTATCTTGAAATGAATACTAAAATGCTAAATTCTACAACATATCATCAATAGATAAGGCTATTAGTTATATTTTTTATTACATATGTTCTAATTCTGATTATAATTATGAAAACACAATATTTTTTTGAATTAAACAAAGAAATTAAATGAATAATAAAACATGTTTTGGAAGGTTTTTATTTTTATAATAACAATAACTAAATCAATGAAATTATTTTTTCTAAAAATAAATTATTTTTTAGCAAAATGAAAAAACTTACACTACTTCTTATTCTCATTCAAATGTTTGGGAAAATTTGAAACCTACTCAGGATTGCCCTAAAAATGTTAAAAATAATGTTGAAAGTCTAAAATTTTTTTATCATCTAATATTCATGGCCATGAAAATATAATGAGATGATGAATTTATATAAAAATGTAATAAAATAAAGTTTCTTCTTTGCAAATAGAAGACCCAAAATATCTAAATCTCAATTTTTTAAAACTAAAAATAGTTGTACATAAATTTGTACATGATTTATATTTGGAATTAATGGTTATTATATAAATTAATGTTCTCTTTGATTAAATTAATCATTTGGGTTTATGAAAAATAATATTTCTAAATCCTTATTATTTATAGTACCTTACAATACATGATTAAATATTTTATGGGTAACTAATGAATTTATTACAAATACTATTGGACCAAGAGTAGCATGGGTACCATAATTATCATGATAAAAATTCATATATGAAAAATTTTATAGAGGTCTCAAGAATGACATATTGTACATGGAATACAGATTCTCTAAGCATATGGCTAGAGACCCATCATTGTTTAAAACTTAAAACAAATGTGATGGTTGGATAGTTACATTTAATGACCATCCCAAATGCATTGTAGAAGGTTTTGGTAATGTTGGTATTTAAAAATACAGCTTTATTTTAAATGATTTATATATTTAAGGTTTAAAACGTAATTTAATTATTATATCACAAATATTTGGTGTTGTAAATGATGTTAAATTTTAAAATGGTAATTTTTTTTTAAAGTCAATTCTTCATTATTTTATTCCAATTGAATAAGAAATATTTATGCTACTGATTTTATTTTAATTTAATATTAAACCAGTAATGTGTATGAATGTTTTAGAGGCAAATAACATCCTTTGGAATAGAAATTTAGTTCAGGTAAATTTCAGAATGTATCATAAGAACTCAAAACATGTGAATGTTTTATAGCTAACTTAGTTGAAGAATAAACATCTCCATGTTTGTGACAATTGAATGAATGGGAAGGAACACAAAATATCACTTACACCAATCAATCGTATAAGTACTAATATAACTTTATATTTAGTACATGTTAATTTAGATAGACCCATTCAATTTCCCATCCCTGGTGGAATGATATATACCATATTTATTGTTTATGATTATAGAATATTTCCCTGGAATTCATTCTTTCTCTTAAAAATTATACATTATCTAGATTTCAGGATTTTAATAAAGTAATTCAAAATAAAAAGGAATGTATCAGTATTTCTATTCATTGTTAAAATGGATTTGAATTTCATAATTTATATTTCAAATTTTTGTGTGAAAATTGGTTATTATAATGATTTTTAGGCTCCAAAAACATGACAATAAAATGACATTTTAATAAAAATAATGAACTCTTATAGAGATGACTATAATTATGATAAATGAATATAATTTTACTATATATATTTTTCATGAGGATATGTTTTCTTAATATTTTATTTGTAATAGAATTATTATTATACCTTTTTTAACGGGATATCCAAATGATTTGATAAAAAAACACAATGTTGGTTCTTTTGGTGTTTTTGGATGTAAGGATTTTGTTTTATTTTCAAATGATATTTTAGATAATTGTTAATATAAGAGTGATGATTTTATTTTTATTTTTTACTATATTAATAGTAATGACTATAGAGTTCATAATAAATGAAAAATTGTTACTGAATAGAAGATTCATGTTATGTTTGCCTCAGATAATGTCAAAATATGGTATGATTCTATTGTTATTGATGAAGAGTTAAGAAATTTTAATTTTTGTGATGAAAATTACTAATGAAAATACTAAATCAATTGAGGGGGAGTATACTCCTTCTCATCCTGATATGTAATCATAGAATATTCATAAAGAACATCCTATTGGAAATTAAATTGTTGAGGATGATTCTAATAAGGAAACTAGAAATTATATTATAATTTACATTGTAAATTGGGGTTTAACATCTTATATTTATCATATTAAGGATAATAATGCACATAATGATGAAAATTGGATCATTTATATGCATGATGAATTAAATTAGTTTTTTAGATATAATGCTTTTGCATTATTATAATTTATCGGGGATATGTAGGTAATTGGTAATATGTGGATCTTTAAAAACATGTTTGATGAATCTATACAGATTTTGAAAAAATAAATCCATAAATTTTTTTCCAATGATACAATAAATAATAATGTATCGACTTTAGATATTCTTTAGCAACAGTTTAAAGGATATATTTTATTATAATTTTGTTTTATTTTTCGAGATATCAAGGATTTAAATTTTAGATAATGGATGTAAAAAGTGATTTCTTAAATGGTTTTATAACTAAAGAATTTTTTTTCTCAAACCCTTGGTTTTATAATGGAAATATTCACTAAAAATGAATTAAAATTATCTAAATAACTATATGATCTTAAACAAGCACCTCATTCATGGTATGAAATAATTTCATTATTTTTGTTAAATAATGATTTTAATAAAGGGAAGTTTGATCAATCCCATTTTATCAAAATAACTTCTAATGTTGTTTTAATTATTCAAATTTATTTTTATGACATCATATTCGTATGATATAGTTAATTTCATTCTAATATATTATCTTCTTTGATGCCATTTTTAAATTTACATGAGTTTAATTGGATAACTACAGTTCTTTCTTGGAATTGATATTTTTCAAAGAAATGCTGAAAATTTTCCACAATCAGTATATGTATACTAATGGTAATCTAAAAAATATGATCTTTATTCATTTAAATATTTTAAAAATCCAATGGGAACTAATCATATATTAGATGTTGACGCATTTGGTAAATATTTTGATTTTAAATTTTATATATCCATCAGAGCTAGCTTGATTTATTTAACTACATCTAGAGCTGATATCATTTTTAGTGTTCGTTTATGTGCCAAATTTCATGAATATAATAAATAAAGGCATTTTAATGCTTTAAAATTAATAATTAATTATTTTAATCAAACATTTGAATTTATTTTGTTTTATCCTAAATATAATTATTTTAATTTAACAACATTTTCTGATTCTAATTTTAGAGCGTGGATAATTGATTGATAAATCACATCAGGTATGTGTAATTTTTTTAGGAAAAACACAATTTCCATGTCATTTATGAAACCAAAATATTTTTATTTATATATTTTCAAATATATGTATATCTCTATTGATAGTATTTTTCCTCAATTATTATGGATTGAGAAAACTTTCTTTGATTTTGGTTATTATCTTAATAATCTAGCAGTTTAATGTGATAAAACAGCTACAATTTCAATTTCTAAAAACCACATAAAACATTCTATAAAAACGTATTTTGATATTAGATTTCATTTCAATATAGATAATGTGAAAAAAATGTTATTTATTTTAATTTATAAATCTAAAAATCAGCTAGAAATTTTTTTTAAAATCCTTTAAATTCTACTATGTTTGATAAAAATTAATATGATCTTTAAATATTGTAATTTTATATAATTTTTACTGCATTTTTTTAGGGGGACATTGATTTCAATATTTATTTATTTTCAAAAGTGCTGAGAAATACATTTGTTTTAAATGTTTTTGAAATTAATTTGAAAAGGTTTGAATGTTTTGGTCTTGTAACGAAACAAAAATGGGGAGATTGTGTTTACTTGTGCATATTTTCTTTTGTATGTTTTATTTTGATTGATTACATATAATTACATATACTTATTTTTTCATGTACATGTTTTATTATTTACTTTTTGATATTGTTTTTATTATATATGATTATATATTTGTTTTCAAACACTTTATGATTTTGATTGATTACATGTGACTTTTTAGTATAAACTATATTATAATTTCCTCTTTATTTTGTTGATATATCAATACAAATTTAATAATTTTCTTTGATTATTATAATGTTTGATATAGAAGATATTTATGTAGAATTCATTAGTTTACTTTGACGTTTGAAAATTCATTTCTAGTACTCTAAACATTCAATGATGTTGATACTGCTGTTTTTGAAATTCTAGAGTTTTCAATGATATCAAGTGATATATAATTTGAATCATTTTATTGAGGATTCATTGGAATTATAATATGATATTCTACAAATAAATATTTTTTTCCAAAGGCTCAATGTTATGTTATGATTCCATAAAAAAATGATAAAATTAGATAATGTACTTAATCTGGATTTCAAGAATTCTGGCTCAGCAACCATACATTCAAAAAGTATGGTTCAACGACCACATAGTCACATAGTATGGTTCATTAAACCAAAATTCACAAAGAATGGTTTGAAAACCCTAATCATTCAAGGTATGTTTTTGCGACCCTACTTTCTCAATTAATATTTTGGAATCCTTAATTTCTCCAAGAATTGTTTGTAAATCTACATTTCCAATGTATGGTTCAACAACCATACATTCACAAAGAATGGATCAGTAACCTAACATTCAAAAAATATGGTTTGAAAATCATACATTAGAAATTTATGGTCCGAAAACACTTCATTCAAAAAGTGTGTTTTGGAAAATATACTTTCGCAAAGTATAGTTCATGAACCCAACCCTATGTTGGTAAACCCTACGTTACGTTGGTAAACCCTACACTACTTTGGTAACACTACGTAATGTTTGTGAACCCTATGCTACGTCGATGAACCCTACACAACTATGTTGAACCCTATACTAAATTCTTGTACCCGAATTGTCTAATGTCACATGTACCATACTTTGTTGATATCTCTTGGGCCCTACTTCACTGTTTTCGCTTTGTGATTTTATGCGGAAAATTGATTTACTGAAAATATATGGATTATTTTTTATGGTTTTAATACTACTGAAATTCACATTATATTTTAGGTTTATGGTCAAAGAGTATTTAATTTTTTTCATGATATATTTTACGACAAAATATAATAAAATTTTCAAAGTCATTTTTCATAAAAATATGAGTAATCAAGATTATTTAAATTCAAATATTTGAATTTAATTTAAGATTTTGATTCTAGTTTTATTGAACTGTTTTGACCAATTTTATACTAATTTTTACCATAGTTATAAATCATTCATTTTTTACATATATATATATATATATTATTGGAATACTCATTCAAATTATGATGAATTATTTAATTGGGGATATATCTTATAGTAATAAAGAATCCTTGGTGAGAATATTTTTTATATAAATATTTATGAATGCTCTTGAGTAAATTTATTTCATATATCTAAATGAATAGGAGAGAAAAAAACATATGAATATTTATTATATATATATAAATATCAATCACAATTTCTATTGATTGAGACAATAGTAATACACAAATACACAAGGGTAAACATATTTGATACCTTATTTTATCAAATATAAATTGTTTTTATCTTTGAACATGTGGTGCATTTGCAATGTCCCACAACACACTATTTCATTACTGGTCATTGTTCTTTTGATGAATTACTTCTTGTAAGAAAAAAATGGATTCAAGAGAAGTGATAATCTAATCCTCAGTAACTAGTAGTCCTTCTTTAATTATTTATTTTCTCATTTATTTAGTTCATTGTTTGTCACACTATTTATCATCTCTTAAAAAATTCTATTTTTTGTTTATGATTTTAAAAAATAATTATTATTTTCTATTCTCTTCACTTCGGTTGTGACTCATGTATTCTAAAATCAGGATCGAATGGTTGGGACTCCCTATATCTAATGTTAAGACTGTTCGGGTTGGGACTCAAAATGTGAAATTTCATTTTTTAAGGGTTTTGACTCCCCATACAAAAGTCAATGTCATGGTTATCCCTTAACTATAATAGAATTTTATAATTGGATATTGATTCCCAAATAAAAAAAATTTTTAGTGCACAAATATCATTCACTGAGTAGAGATGTATAACAGTATAGTATTACCACATTAGACTAAAATTATTTAATAACATCCATTTGTTTTATTCCTTTTCAGTTCTAAATATGTTTAATAATTAACTTTGATAATTAATTTATTTAATGAATTCATTTGTATACTTTATTTAATCTGGTTTATCCCCCACTTCTAGACCATCTTCCTTAACCCAATCTGACCTAAATATATACTTTTGAAATTATTTTCCATCCTCAGGTCTGAATCTAAATTGAATTTTGAATGGTCTGCTTGAATAAAATTATTATTCACTAGTTTTAGATGAAAATTTTATCAAAAATAAAGGAGATCCCAAGTCATTGATGCATTGAATGCCTCCAAAATGTTCTAGAATTAGTTTTAATAGAGGTTCTCCATTAACTCATATAGGCTATAATAACTATATATATCAATAGTAGAAAAAATAAATCTAAAATTTATATTAAATCCAGTAATACCACAAATCATTGCTAGACTATTCACTAGATTCATACTACTCAACATTGTAAGACCGTAGTTTATTATTTATTACAGATGGTGGTTCACAGCCTATTGATGTCATGACATGTGTGTTCTACATTGGGTCTCATACTAGTAGTACTAAATATTTTTGATATATTACTCAGGATCTATATATATATTTTTCTCTTGTTTTTAATACCACTCTATAAGACATCTTCTTACAAGTGCAATAATATATTTCTTCGGGGAGATATCATTATGGGAATATTTTCTAAGATAGATTTCTATGCATAGATCAATTTAAAAAATATATATTGAAACTCCATATTATTTTTATTGAATGCCTATATTTGATTGCACGAATGATATGCAACATTGATCCTAAGTGATCCTTGAAATATTATTATTTAAATATGAATATTATAACCTAGGAATTAAATAAGAGGGTATGACTATGATTAATTAATTGCTGAAATATATTATATATACCTACTCAATATAAATTTAGTTATAAGATAATATAAATTAATATAGAAATTTTTATTAATGTAATTATATTCATCAAATAATATGATTTATCCAAAATTATTTTTGTTTATTTGTATGATAAAATATTATAATTTTTTGAGGAACTTTTAGAAATAATATTTCATAAAAAATATATAATTTTTTAAAATAGTTTACCAAATAATTTTATGCTTATTTTTAGGATATTTAAAAAGAATTGATATTTTAGTGAATTGTGAAAAATATATATCATCATTTAAAATTGTTTTTTATTTCCAATATACAAAAAGATAAAAAATTTATGATAATATTTTAAATGAAAATTATTTTTATTAGACTATTCATAATCCTATTTTTTTCAATGAAAATAATTTTATGGTTTTATTTGGTATTAAAAAATTTATAATAATAAAATAATTAAAAAAAATTGTTCATTGACATTTAAAATTAAATACAATAATAAATTCTAAAAATTTATTGAACTAAATAATGAAAAGGGGATTACATGTTTGCAATTAGGAGGTTCAAATATGGTCAATAGATCTAATTTATTTTATTTTATTAATAACATTAATTATAATATGTCATTATAAACATGGTAAGTGTGTATAAAGTAATTAATGTTAAAAAAATATGATAAAGACAAGAAAATGACCCTAAAACCATATTTAATTCCATTATATCTGTATATTTCATCCATAATCATCCATTATATATATATATATAATTTTATTCATTTTATTTATATTCTTTTGTATACAATATTTATTTAAAAGATACTGTCAAAAATGACAATCTCATGATTTAAATGTCTACACAATATTGTGATAGTTATAAAACCAACTTATTTTGAGTTATAAATTTAAATTTTATATGTTATTATTTATAATTTTTAATTTATTTATATTTTTATTGATGATATGGGTACCTTAAATGGTTTCACAACATCGATACAATATTTATTCAACTAAACATAAAATAAAATTAATGATTTTATAAATGTTAACAATATTATAATCTCAATAAATTTGTATATATCGGGATTTTTTTTCAAAAATATTAATTGTTAGTGAAATTTAATAAGTTTATATTCAAAGATAAACTGTTTCCTATCGATATTAATGTGATATTAGGAGAATCAGGTCCAGAATGACATTAATGATATATTATATTAAATAATATTTTATAAAATGATATAAAATTCCAAAAATTAATGTATTGATCAATCTGATTTTAATTTTTATTAAATTTTTATCCAATATATAGTTATTGTATAATTTTATTATTCTTGTAAATATGTCAATCACTAATGAGGGAAATATTGTAATCAAAGTAATTGAGAATAACTGTTACAGAGTGTTAAATAAAATAGATTTGGTTGGAGACATAAATTAAAAATTCTCAAATACAATTTTATTATATTATTTAAACCCACACTCCTAAAATTATAACATTGAACATTGACTGGTACATTAATTCCATTAAAATCACTCACAAGATGGCCTTTTTGTCCACATTTATCGCACACACCTTTTCCCTTTAATAAGGAACCAGGTTGTTTCCTTCCCCATGTATCACGTGTTAGAAAATTATCATTTTTAATTATCCCATTATCCATTTTATCCTCATCAACCATCTTATTCTCTTGTTTAACCATAATTTCATAATACATAGATAATTCATTTTCTATATTGATATCACTTGAGATTAGGTCTTCATATGATCTCAATCTTTAGGATACTTTTTCACTTCAGAGGTATGGTTTTAAACCATTAAAGAATCAATCAATATTTCTCCATGGATTATGTATATGGTATGAATCATGCCTTACTAACATTGTAATGTTGGATTCATACTGACTGACATTTTTATCCTCTTTCTATCTGAGACTCAATAATTTCCACACCATATTAGCTCATTGTTCAAGAGAATAATATTTTTCAAAGAAAATTTCTTTGAAATCACTCCATTGTGTATCATATTTTTATTTTTTCATTCTACTTGTATTGAAATAATGACCGCCACTAATATATATCTCCCAATATATGATAAACCTCCATGAAAACCATCATAGTTTTGTTACATCCCATATAGATAAATATCTACTCTAAAAAACTTATCAACTTCTCTGCAATGAGTGGGTATGTAGTCCCATTGAAAAGTGAATTCTGTTGTTGCATAAAGTTGTCTAAAGTTGCTCCTCCTTGTTGTGGATCATAATTCTCCATACATGAAAGTTTAATGTTCTTAACATGAGTTAGTTTTCTGATTATTGTTATATGTTTCTTATACCCAGTCATAGGTTCAGATCCAACAACATTATCTGACAAGGGACAAAAATTCATACATGTTATACGCATGTTCATGTGGTTTCCATCCCATCCACAATGCACCATATGTAAATAATGGGATACATTATATAAGGATATAAATCATACTGTATAATGTAAAATTAGAAAAATATTTATCATAAATTGAAATCCAATCCATAAATAATCTCCTAATCGTAAACAGGGAATCTCTGATGAAGAATTTACACTTAATTAATTCATAATGGTTTGCAAAGAAAATATGAATTATTGTAAACATATCCTCTCAGAGTGTAAATCCAAGTATGTTTTATGGCCCATTTTCATTTACTAGGATTCCCCAAGTCAAGACAAAAACTCTTTGTCAGATTTTTTACTCCTTCGTACATCATTCCAGAACAACATCCACTAGTAGTATCCAGAAATGGAGGTTTTTTATAGAAATATCCACATAATATGTTCCTTACCAAAATTATAGAATGTTTTTGTATGTTTATATTTAAATATTGCCCTATTTTTTTGTTCAATAATCTACTTTTTCTAAATATACATTCCATGTTTTGTACAAAACTTATATTGATACCAACTATAAGGACTTGACACAAGATTCCCAGATACGGTTACTTATTTTATTACATTGGTATATTGACAAGGACTTTTTATCCCAAAGGAACAAATAGTTTAGAAAATTTTGAAAAAAATGATACATACATAAGTTCATCATTACAAATTGAATGAAAAAACAATATAAAAACTTCATTTGAATCACACATAATATCCTATATTTTCATTACAATTCATTCATAATAATCATCTTCACAACCTCATGAAAATTAAACATGTGAACGGTGTGAGATCATATTCTCAGTAAGGTGAAACAATACATTAGATGAAAATGTAAATATAAAAACTAGTCTAGATAAATTACTAAAAATGCAATCCTTTAAATGCATACTCGAGCTTAATATTGTAGGAATAAAAAATGATCCAAAAATTCCGTAAAACAAAAGCATGTATATTTAATAGTTGAATAATAACATATAATATAAATATATAATTTCATAATTAGGTATTTTATAATGACAGTCATTCTGAAATATACCATCAATGCCACATCCAATAACAAATCTAAAAACAGGTAAGGACTCAACTAAGACCACAATTATTTTCTCTCATAAGACCTAATGATGGATCTAGGGGGTATAGAATGCCCCACCCATGAAATTCTTTGTCCAATTCATTACTCATATGAATGGTGATAAATATAAACAATATATACCTTCATATTGAATCTAACATATGAAATGTTAATAACATTCCCCAAACATCATCACCTACCATTTAGAGTAAAAAGTTTAATAGTTTCAAGATATAACATTCATAGTTAATCTAATCCTAATCCATTCAATACAACATGGTAGATGATATCATAAACGATTATCACCAGTTAAACATATCACTCAACAAGTGTGTTGAATTAGACAAAATTACTCTTACAAAATCATTGAGCAATTCTTAAGATAAATAGTCTTATACATTGAAAAGAAGAGTTATTTAGGAAAAATATTTGTATAAAACCACAAGTTACATAATATAGTTTATTAATAATAATATGATTAATTTTAAAAAAATATTCATTTCTTAAAATAGATTATAGTGTTCCCTTGAAAATCGGTAAAAACTCAATAAATTCCTTTGAATCAGGCTTATATTTCTAGAATAATATTTTGATTGATCCTTTCAAAAAAAGTTTATACCAAAAATAGAATGAATTAAATTGTTTTTATTACATATACATATAATTGAATCAAATTTTATTATGTTTAAATAATAATAAATACAATTAAAATTGGGATTAAGATAGAGAAAGAGTAACCTGAATGAAAATTGAGGTTTGGGTAGAAACCCCTTTACATATGTTCGAATATATTCTGCATGTTAACATAAGGTCTTAAAATATGAAATTAGACTTATTAATAATATAATTAAGAACCTATTAGAAATTTACTTTATTTATTATAATTATATTATGTTAATTTGAGGTCATATTTATGTATGAAGAGATTCAACAACATTGTTTTTGAGTTCTCATTCAATTAGTTTTCATGATCGGTTCGTCTATATGGATGTTAATGTCAAATAAAAATTTAATTCCAAAATTGATGTTATAAGTCATTAATGTTTCAATAAAAGGATAAATTATCATAAAATTCATTTTCTATCTTTGAATTAATCATTAGATATAAATTTAATGATAAATTTTTGGATTAATTTAATGATATTTCGATCATCGTAAACTCACCTTGTTTTATAAATTAATACAATGTGACCAAAATGACTCGATAAAATTAAACAATATATAATAAATATATTTTTATATGTTTCAAGAATAATTTTTTTCACGAATACTAATTTATACGGTCATCAAAATTGAAAACTTTTCATCCATGAATAAGATAAATTAACACATCTCGGATGGTGTTTTTGTTTCCCATATATTAGTATGAGAAATGAGAGATGATGATGAATTATTCCATTATCATAACATAATTATAGTAAATTAATGATATAAGAGTTATCATAAAATATGTCTGAGATGAGCGGAATAATAAAAATTGAAAGGAACTTGAATGAAAATAAAAAACATGAAAATAAGAATTTACCTCTATAATTTATCTCCAATGATTGCCTCTTTAGGTGACATGATTTTGTCTATTGAATGGAAAAGGGAAGCTAGACTGGGTGAGGATTTTTTAAAGATATTTTGGAAATATTTAGACATGGTTCAAGTCTTCCAATGAGGGAAGAGAAGAGGGAGTGATGGGTGGCTTTTATTGTGGACGTGTGGAGAGATTTTTGAATATTTTAATCATTATTTTATTGTTTTTCTCAAGAAAAGAATTGTGTAGATCCTAATTTCCAAAAATATTAATCTATTTATGTTAGTTCTAATTATGTGTGCTAAAGTATTACATGATTCATGAAGTTGTTTATTTATCATATAATGTATTTATACCGTAAAATACCATATTTTACTAATCACCAAAAAATCATGTTTTTGATAAAAATACCAAAAATTCACCATAACCATTTGTTGACATGTAGAATTCAAAAATGGAATCAATTTTATCAAATCAATTTTCCTATTCTATGAAATATAATTTCTAATAAAAATCATCATTTACTTGAAAAATACAGTATTAAAAATAATAATGATTTTATAATACCATGTTAAATTAATTATGGTAATATAAAATTATCTTAAAATTATATTTCAGAAAAATTATTTAGGAATTAATTGTATGAAAATAAAATTTATATTAAATAAATTTATTAATTAAAAATTTTGACTAAATATTTCTTACTCGCAAAAAATTCAACAATTAATTATTAATAATTAAACTATTCAATCTCATTTATATGTACACTAGACATTATTTAAACTCTCATGTCTAAGGTTAATATTTAAAAGTGTAAATTATTATTCCTAAGTTTATGTTACTATTCCCAAGGGTAATTTACTATTCACCACAAATTTATGTTGATCCTACCATATTGTGCATATCTTACTGATCGCAACCATGTTTGTCAGTTTTTCGAAATTCAAATCATAGATTCAACAAAATTATTTCAAACGACCATGTTATAAAGTTAGCCAATAAATATCAAAGTGTTTATTTCATATAGACATAAAGTTAAATTCATTATATAATAAATTTATTTTCAAAAGCATTGTGTGTTACAATAATTGAGGAGAATAAAACCATTCCTCCCAAAATAATTTTCCTACTATCTATCACAAATAATAACCAGGGGAATAAAGGGATGATCTAGAGGTAGAAAAGGTGGTGAAATAAGCGATGGAAGGGAATCTACAAGAGGTCCAAATTGATAATGGGGGTGTTATTCTATTTTTAAAAAGGATTTTTCTACATTCAATACATTAGATTAAGAAGGATCTAGTGGGTAATGATAATATCCCATGTTTCTCCATCCATACTAAATGTACCTAGACGTGTTATTATCGTGAAGGAAAATTATGGTGGTCCAAAATGAAAAAGGAGATTGAGGAGTATATCTTATTGTGTTTGGAATGTTTGAATAATAAAGAGGAGTGATCCAAGTACAAATTTAAAATTCAAATACTTAATATACCCATGTGGAAACTAGAAATTTTCATTATGGACTTTTCCACCAATCTCCCAAAATAATTTCTTTGGGATAAATGTGATATGGCCTATGGTGGAAAAAATCCACAAGACTACCCACATTATCACTATTTGGGAAGATTTATCAATTTAATTACATTTAAACATATATGTGAATGAAGTTGGGAGGCTATATGGGGTACCACATTCTATCATCTCTAATCATGATCCTTTGTCCATCACTAAATTCTAGAGACGTATTCAACAAGAATTGAGTATTGAATTGAATTTCATAATGTCCCATCACCCCAAATATGATTTCCAATATGAAGGGAGTATTCAAATTATCATGGATATTATAAGACAATACACTATGGAATATAAAAGGCCTATGGGATAAAAATATGCCATTGTTTGAGATCTCATATAACAACACATTCACTCATGTATTAAAATGGAACCATGTGAGGAACTATATGGGATGTGATGTATAACCACAACTTATTAGGATAAATTTAATGAATATAAGCTAAATTCACTAGATCTTGTGAAATAGATGATGGGGAAGGTTAAATCTATCCAAGATCATCTGAAAGCTGATTAAACTATCAAAATGATCTATGCTGAAAATAGTTGAATGGAAAAGGAGTTTGATATTGGAGAAACTTTTATCCTTCAAAAATCACCATGTATGTGATTCATGAGGTCTAGAAATATTGGGAACCACAATGGAAGGTACAATGGCCAATTTGAGGTCATTAATCGCATAGGATCAGTGGAAAATCGGCTTGACATACAATAAGTATAGCTCAAGGTCATTATGGGTTCCATATATCACTGATGAGGAAGTACATACCTGACCCCTCAAATTTACTAATCCTAGATGTGGTACAATTGAAGAATGACATGTAATATGAATATTATCCATTGAAAATCATGATGTGTATAAACAGTGTTCTAAATAATAACAAAACTCACCATGTTAATGTGTTTTGGAGTATAAATAAGTACAAAATGGAAACATGGGAAATAAAGAAAAATTCCAACCAAAGTACCCTAAATTATACTAAATTTATAATATGAGTTGATATTTAAGGAAAAATTTCCAAATGTAGGGATGGATTTAACTATCGATTGTTTATTAGTAATGATTGTTTCCTTAATAAAACTGTGTTATATTTTATTGTACACATACTAAATATAGAGAAACCAGAATATTCATTATTTCACAAACAAATACTATTATATTAATATGAAATGGTATTAATTTAATTTTTAAACATAACAACTAAGGAAATATATAATTGAAAATATTATATCGCAAAATAGGTATCTTCTGAATCAACTAGAATCATTTATTCCATAAAAAACAGTATATAAATGAATGAAAATATTAGTGAACCAATAAACATTATAGAAAATGGAAATCTATAAACTTGAGAGTAAATTTGTTTAATATTGACTGAACAAATGTAGATGTATTTATAGGAGGTGACGTGATAGTTTTAATAGTAATGTGTCTATTTGAATAGTTTCCAGACAATTGGGAATAGTAACCCGACCGTTGTGAATTGTAACACAATATTTAGAATAATAATTTTATATTAAAATAATAAATTATAATACCAGTATTACATATCGTGAGACATTTTTGTAAATATAATAGTAATAATAAAGAAATACCATGATTAAAAAATGATAATATGAAATTAAATTTCATAAACCATATTTTAAAATATTTTATAAAAATAATTATTTTTATATTGATAATTATAATTACTTATTCATTTTATTTACATAGATAAAATAAATATAATTTTTAAGGAGATCACACTAAAATTATACAATAATTATTTTTTATAATTTTATGAAATAATTCTATTTTTTGGTGATTACTAAAAATAGAGTTTTTCACATGACTATTGTATCAAAAATTACATCATTACTGTGGTAATAATGAAATTATCTTTTTTTAACATTATATTTGGTCTTGGTATATTTAATTTAAAAAATGGTTCATTAATATATAATAAACCCTCTAAAAATAAAAACAAACATTCCAAAACCTAATGTCAAATTTGATTTTGTAAAATAGTAATTTCTCTTTCTTTCCTCAATAGTTTTTAATAAATTTGAAAATTAAAAATTTAATGGTTATAAAATGTATAAATGCATTATTTTATATTTATATATTATTTATAATATAAACAATTCACTATTAAAAGTATTACCATTTATATAATGTTTTATTCATTATATTATCCTAAAAAATACCCATCTCCTAATGTATAAATAACACATCTCCTTTCCCTTTGAAAATGAATCCCAAACCCCTTATAAGTCCCTATATCTACACATATCCTCTCACATAATACACATATACTACTTTGGGATATTATATGTAAATAAAACACAAATCCCCATATAGTTATATTTTCTTACATGAGATTATAAACCAAAGATTAAATAAGATTAGATCCAACTATATCTATTTTTAATTACTTCTTCATCGTCATGTTATTTATTGACAGAGAATTTCCAAAACAATACTTATATTTATTATCTATTCAATAATTTTAAATAAAAATAATTATATCATCCTTATGTATGATTGATTGTTGATTATATAAAAATTTCTATCTTATCTTTCCAGCCCTCTCAACAACATCCCATCAATGTTTGGTTAAACATTTAGGAAATATTATCCATGTCAAAACATATATAATATTCACGGATCAATAATTTAAACTCTATATAATATTTTAAAAATTATTTATATGGATTATATGCTTCATCAATTATTTATTCTAATGTAATAATTACAATTCATAAAATAATGAAATCATTGAATGGGGAAAAGTTCCAATTAAATTCTCATCTCAAAATGATTCTTTTTCATAATAAAATTTACAAATAAAATATAGTTATTATTATTGATAAATAGTTTAATAAATAACTATAATTAAATTATATATAAAAGTTTTAATAAATTTTTTTATTATTCCAAAGGCACGAATGAGTTTAAATTAAAAGGGAAGTATGAAAAGGGAATTATCGAACCTATCTCCCGTTTATTTGGTTATACCTATTTCAAGAAAACTTTTAGTGTGGATATTTACTTATGCTTACATAAATATAATTTCATTTTTCTTCCCTCTTCATTTTAAGGATATATATGTTTCCATCTAGGTTTTATTAAAAATATAAATATTTTTTTCCAAATCAACTATTATTTATAAAACAAATAATAGAAATTATTGAGACTAATTCTTCTTCACTTGTTATTGTTGATTCATATTGAATTTTTGTTTTTCTATATTTCATTAAGGAACAAAATTTTTATTAATGGGTGTCTTATTTATAAAATTATTATGAACCCCACTCCATTCCATGTGTATTTTTTGACTACGATTGTTATATATTCAATATGGAATCCATCATTATGTAAAGTTGTGACATGACAGGTGGGACCTAAATTATATATTTTGAAAATGTTTTGTTTAATGTTTTGTGTCTTAGGAGATAATTTGAAATAATCATGAACATGAATCTTGTTTTTTCATCAAAATGATGATGTTATGATTATGACCATATGTTTGTAATGAACATTGTGGTATCTTTGTACAAAACTACTTGTGGTATTTCACCACAAAGACATGATGTTTCATTTTTATGCACTGCCACTTTCCAATCCTCCATCCATTTTTTCCCTCATGCTATTTAGAAAAATCCTACACATATGTTTTGATGATGATGAAGATTATCAATCATTTTATAATGATTATTATCCCTCATTCATCCTCTTAGTATGGTATTATCTTGACACTTTAATTGATATATATCATCCATTGATTAATTATTCTATGATGAATTTGAGGGCCACTAAGAAGGGTGTGAATTAAGGATAAATAATGTTTACATTTTATTTTGTAAAATTTATGTATGAGACTAATTTTCCCAAGTCATTAAACCATTTTTTTATTGATTTATAATGGAATAATATTTATTACCATTATATTAATGTAATAGTCATGTGTAAAAATGTGTGTTATCAATACGTGGATACTTAGGTGGATCAGGAAACAAACATAGGTGACACTTTGTGTGTGGAATGACTTGTTATTTCTTTCTATAATTCTATGAACAATGGCAGGAATCAATTTTGGTTGATAACAAAATTATTCCTTGTTTATTCACTATTAACTCCAGTACATATTCCCATTTTCCCTGGCCAAACAAAAACAATACTTTTTTATGTTTTTTATTAAATCATTGATTTTTCAAGGATTTGGGTTCACATGTTTTCATATGAGGTTATATCACATGGAGTCACATGATGTGTTATGTCATGGATGTATGTATACATGATAAACATGTGGTTTGTTGACATTATTTCCTTTTTTATCACTTTTACTCTTCACAATATTTTATTTATGATTATGAATGTATATTGTGGAAAAAAGATAATAATGATTTAAAAATTTATTTTGATTTATCAATATTCAATATAAAAATGATGTTTTTTTAATGTAATAACTATATTAGTAATCATATTACACCTTGTATAAACACTATATTTGTACCCAAATGGTCATCAGGATCACAAATTATTATTCCAAATGGTTGATTATAGGTGTTTAATTGTAGAATATATGTGATTCAAATTGGAACAAGTACTGTTTTATAATCTATTATCTCACTACCTTCAATAATATTATTTTAATTTGAATGTTGGACACATAGATATTTTTTTCTCTTTTCTAATTTATAATTTTCTAGTTTTTAGTGTTTAGAATTGCTTACTTGGATGTATTTATACTGATTTCCATCACATTTTACACCTATTGTTTGTATTTGTTTTATATTGAATTATTTGTTTATTTATAGATGTACCTAACAGAAATGGGCAAGCTTGGGTATGTTTTATAGTTATCCTAGGTAGGTATTTGTCTTTTTTATCAAACATATTCTCATCCTAAAGTGTGTTAACAATTATAGTGTTTTTTGTGTGTCATGTGATTATCAATGATTTGATTTTTATATTTTTTCATTATTGTGGAATGGTTCTAGGCCAACTCCCATATGTATCCAAACTCAAGTTATTTTAGGTAGTTAAAAAATTAATACCATGTTTGATACGTATTATTTGAGGTCATTTGAATTAAATGAACTGAATATTTATTAATATGGATATGTTTCTAATTATATTTTTATTCTTCACAAGACAATTCAATATTTATATAAATTATTGTTGGTTTAATGAATAAATGTTAATTCATGATGATTTCATTTAGATTTTGGAATATTCAATAATGATGATTATCATTGACAAGTTTTGTACATAAAATTATTCTATAAATATTTCATATAAATCAAATAGGGTAATTTTCATTATAGGATCCACCTAATATTACTCATTTGGATCCATCAATAGTTGAGCTTTTAATCTTCCAAAACAATTCTTAATATCTAGTGTATCTCAGTATCATTTTACATGTTGTGGATTACATATCAATATTCACTCAGAATCATCCAAACGTATTCCATAGTGATAAAGTGCCCATGTAATCTAAGGAGTGGCTTGAGTGGATTTAGTGGATTATCAAATACATGAATAATCATGAAGACTCTAATTTTAATTAGATCACATAAATTATCAAAGGGCCGAGAATTCAATAGTAGAAACATATTTGAATATTTCAGTTTCATGAGAATCTCACAGGGACATCACATAAAAAAATATTCAATCAATAGTTTTACATTGATAAATTAAGTGTGGGGATGATCAATGTGTTTCTGAAATTATAGAAACGTGTGTAATATATAGGATTATTCGATCATGTTTTCAGACCTATAGTATCTTTCACTAGTGCTAGTTACCAACTAGTATGTGAAGGCACATAGAATTTAGTTGTAAGTTATGTTGTATATTTTCTCATTGTTGATTTTCAAGTTCCTTACTGACTTCATTTAGTGAGTAGAAAAAGATTATTTTGATGAGTTAAACATATCTATGAATACATGTTTTGGTGAATCATCAGTTGGTGAAGTCATTATCTAGTTTTTATCTTCATTGTATTAAAGGTGAATCTAGTGTGGTTTGTTTTACACGTTAATTGATTCAATGGACTATTTTAGATGTTAATAGATTGATTTCTATTATGGTAGAAGGTGTGGTAAGACCATTAATAATTATATGGAGTCCCTTTGTAAATTTCATTTATGTATTTTATTGGTCCATATGATGTATTTTAGTGAAAGGATACCACATGGAAGTAACATATTATATACTCCTTCTAAGGGTTTATAGGATTCTACTGATTCTTCCTAGTGTAATAGACATACCACATAGGACAATCTTGGGTTAAAGTGTCTGTGACAGTTTAGAATAATGTGACTGAGTGTGGGCTAGAAGAATCTGATGCTCGATAGCTACTCTAAGATGATGGGTGATTATTTCCCCAAAATGGTTCAATGTTTTTTTAATACCTGATCTAATCAATATTATAAATCAAAAATGTTCATTGAAATTATGGGGTCACATTTGGAACATATGAAATAGCTTTCAAATCATTCAATGTCATTGGAAAATGTGGTCCAAATAAGGTTTCATGTTTCATGCATCTCCAATGATGATAGATGACTACGATGTTATATAGCTATTTGTAGTTATTACTATTCACATATTCATCAAGATAATTGGATTGAATTAAGTGATTAGTTTTAAGGCCTATATAAATTTTTTTGTCAGTAGTCTTAGAATTTTATTTCTAATGGGTTTGGTCATGTTTTTTTCACAAGTTGTGAGGCTAGACCGAGAATGGTGGAAGTTATTGTTCCATATCATGGTGTGATGTCATTTAGTTTCTTGAGATGATTATATATTTTTTTGATCCTTTTTGTATATTCTTATTCTTCTGTTTCTGTGAAAATACATGAATGGTATTTTATAATTATTCTTATGGTTTACCACCAATGAAATTACTGGACTATATTTTTGATGTGCTCCCTATTATGATGACCAATTCAATGACATGTTATCCAAATAGAATATATAAGTTTGTGTAATATAATTTTCAGCTTGATGAAAAATATTCTAATGTATTTATTAATGGTATTATTTCCCCTTGGGCTTCACCTGATTACATTTATATGAAGGATGTTATATGTCTTAAACTATAAATGGATTATTAATGATGAAACGGATGACTATTGTTTATAAATTCCATGCTCCCATGATTGAAAATAATTTTGACCCAAAACAATAGAATGTTGGTTTTAAAATATTTAAAATTGGGCATCGATCCCAATTGTTGCGAGTCTGAATGGAAAATATACATATTTCAGTGTTTAGTAGTCCGTGTGGGAATTTTGAGTTTTGGGATATGCCATTCAGTCTCAAAAATTCCCTAGTGGAATTTATTTCATTGAGAAACCAAATAATTCATTTATTATTAAAATAAAATGTTTTTTTGTTCTTGGATGATATTAAGGTGTATTTATAAAATGGAGCAGCATATAAACCATTTGGATATCATTATTTGATTTGTGAGAAAAATCATCTGTACGTTTAGATTTAAAAATGTGAGATTTCATCCCTAGATGTGTAATTTATAGATAATGTGATATCTATTAGTATTATATAAACAAATAATGAAAAAATTAAGCTATTATGTATTGTGAGTATCCCAATAATGGGTTTGAGAACGGAATATTCTTAGGTTTTGATTAATACAAAATAATGTTTCTTAATGATTTCTTTATGTCCCCTTCATCGATGAATGAATTAACTAAAAAGGGTATAAAGATCTAATGAAATGAAAAATAAGGAAACTTTTTGAAGAGATAATGGTAGGTTTAACTTCAAAACAAGTTTTGATTCATCGAGAACTGGGTTCAGAAAAGTATATTTTATTTAATTCCTTTGGTATTGGTTTGGGATGTATCTTTATGTAGGGGAAACATGTTTTGGACAATGGATCATTCTTGTTGTTTCATGATGATATGAACTACCCTACCTAGACTCTTGAGTTGGCAGTAGTAATGAGTTTACTCAAAATATTGAATAGTTATATTTTTATGAGGAGGGTAATAGTGTACTCTAGTTTTAATAGATTTAAATATATTTTTATATAGAGGGATCTGAACATATTTTATAGAAGCTAGTTGGAGTATCATTAGAATATATATATTGATATTCGATAATCTCATGGGAATGATAATGTGGTTTCATATACATTTACTTGAGAATTACAGACACATTCCATGATTGACTTTGTTAACAAGTCAAATCTGATGAGTTATGTTTTTGAGTTGAACTTGGGTGTGAAAAAAGTTGGTAGAATGTGTTCATGACATTAGTGAACTATGAATCATCTTTTACTAAGATTTTTTTTCATGATATTTTTAATTAAACTGAAATAATATTAAATATTAAAATCCATTAGGGTGTGGAAAACATGGGTGAGTTGTATTAGTATCCCATTGAATCTTTGTGAAATTCTTATAGTTTGGATGTTATGTTTTCTCTAATATATGAAATAATAGAAAGTGGAAACCACCGATTTTTTCCATACACCAATGGTATAACAATATATATTAATAATTGAGAAATCTATATTGGTTGGAAGGGATGGGGTAAACTATTTTATATTTTGTTTCACATGGTCTTACTTGTTATAAAATTATGGTTGAACAATAGATATTAGTTGTTTTGTTACAACATTAACGAATTCTTGAATTGTAGTGGGATGATATTTCCATGTAATTTTTCTTTGGTTAGAAAACAAATTTGAGTGGGAGGTCGTATATTTTGTAAATAATTTATCATCTCATTAAATTTCTTGGTTTCTTATGTATTATGTAGATGATGAATATATAATATCATGGAGACTTATTAGCCTAAGATATTGTTATACATAAAGGTGTTCTCTCAATGGTGGTGTATAACGAGTACTTGATGTTAAAATATAAATTCTAGAGATTCTTGTAGGAGTCCATGTTTAAAAAATTAAATATTTCATGGACTATCATCCATAGAAGGGTGGAATGAAAAAGATATCAACACAGTTTCATTGGGACATGCTTCGATCGTGTGTTCTTGATTTTGCTGGGTTGTTTGAAAAGAATATGCATCATGATAAATATTCCTATAATTTTTTTTTTTATCAAATATAAATTACGTTGGATATCATTAAAGATTTGTCTGTGCGGCCATGCATATTTCCTTTCCATTGGGATGATTTGGGAGAGTGGTCCTTGTTTGGGCCAAGTTTCAATCGGGAGAAGACTGAAAGGGTTCAACTGATCCAAAAGAGATTGGACATATTATAGAGCAATCAGAAACCTTATGTAGACTATATTTATTAGTTTGTATAGTTTTTTTTGGTGATTAGATTTTTCAAAGAGTTTCACATTGCTTGGGGAATCATTGGTTTTCAATGTACTGTTTGTTGGTGATGAGTTATTGGTTCCCCTTTAAGATCATGGAGAGACTCATAATGGGAGTATATTGGTAGGACCAATGGAATAACATAACTTCAATCAATAACATTTTTTATGTTTCATAGATTTGAATGTATTATCTAGATCTATCCCATGAGATTAGATAGGTGACTAAAGATTCTGATCCTAATACATCTATTGTTGGGTATCTGAATTATATTATAAATCACCCAGATAAGGTACTACATAGTAAAATGACTACATTGGTATGAAAAATAATTATTTGTGGATGGAATATCCATGATATGTGGGATTGGGAATCATTAATGAGGAAGATGTGGCTTTTTCGCTTAGTGGATCTAGAATCATGATGATTTTTTTGGGATAGAAATTTTTTATGATGGGGGGAATTATAAAACCCTCTATTTCATAGGTTTTCCTTCTCATTCATCAATTTTTTTAAGGTCAATGAGGATTAGATGTATCAGAGGTCAATAAAATGAAAATTAAAAAATATTTGGATAGAATACCAAAAAGGTTCATGTCTAGTTCAATCATGTGGTAACCTTATAATATTACACTATTAGGTTCTAGAGGGAGTGTCTATGTTTCTTCATGGATAACTAAATTTTGGGGACTCCAATTAAAACCATAACCCATCGAATAGTGGGAGGGGGTAGGTTTCATAGTCAGTTCATGGATAAAGTTACCATGAGTAATAACAATTCACCTATAATGAATTATTGGTTGGGGACCATGGTTAATGGTCACAAGCTCTTCAACTGTGATGCCTTATCCAGTAAACCATCCGACCTCCATAAAAAATTTTAAAAATATATATTTTCCCATTTTCCCTTTGTCATTATAAGGCTTAATCACCCCCAGACTCACAATTTCATGACATTATATTTCATCCAAACGGTTTAAGTCTCTCCCCTTTTAGTATATGTGTAATTACATTTTTTAATATATATCACAGAAAGGAATTTTTTTTGATATAATTTTTCTTCCACATTATATATCCTCACAAGACCAATTCCCTCTTTATGAATCCCAATTGGGTTATGTATTAATGTTCTATGGTATTTGTTGTGGTATATAAATTGTTTCTTATGGATCTAGGATTGCGAGGGCATGATATACATTTATCTGATTATCATTGTTTTCTACAAATTGGTCTACCTCTATTTTGAGGTAGGTGTTTCAATAAAAAAATTTAATATGAAAATTTTCATATCAATATTATAAAATTAATTTTTATTATTGATTTAATTTTTTTTATTTATGGTTTAAATGTTTGTTTAAGGAATGAATCATTTTTGAAATGGGGTTTTTATTAAAATGTTTTGTTTACAAAATTTTCATGATTAAATTATGAAATTGTGGTTTGGATTCCAAAATAGATTTCCTAAATATGATTCAAGTTGGCCAGGCATTGAAATTTTATGAACAAATACTGACCATGGTTTGGATGTGGATTTTTGGAAATTCCATACTAGTAACCATGGGATCAGTTGTAATGAGACATAGGAAATTCTAGTGGGTGTGGCACTACTATTGGATGATTTTAGGATATTTGATGAACTATAATTAGGATCTTTATTGGGTGGTACAAAAAATAAACCTAATTTGGGGTCTATTATATTGATTTCATATTCTTATAGGTTAGGTACCAATACAAAGTTCTTAATTATTATTGGTTATTTACAGAATGATGGATTTTCCATGGTTTGTGGGTCATATGTTATCACTTGAGGTTGTATCACATAAGTTTCCATTTTTGGTTATGCCATTAATTTTTTCTAACATTATTACCTTATGGTCTAAAAATATGATTTAATATTTCATCACATATACTAGTCATATGTTTTACTCGCAACATTGGATTGGTTTTATGAAAACCTTAAAGGAATGTGATTTAAAAATTGTTTGAGATTTAAGAAAATGTTTTATAAAACTATTTTGTTTTATAACCTATTACTATTTCTTACGTTCTGTTATAAATTTTATGGATTTTATGTTGGTATCCAACATGGATTTACTCCCACACACTTCTTATTCCCATGGGTAGTTTTATATGTAGTATTGTAGGATAATTTTATTTTTAAGTTAAGTGTGCATCATTCTCAATTCCCTTATGTCACTGCTTTTGGTACAGTTGGATTAGAGGTAGTTTTTTCCAAATATAGACTATAGATACTATTTTGATTCTAGATGTTCTACATTCTTCTATTTGTATTGGGGTTTCTATATATGGTTGTATCACATTATTATACTTCTTATTTTAGATAGTTATATATATATATATATCCTTACTTGGTTATATTATAGACATGTTTTTTCATGACCCCCTCCCACCAACGATACCCCTACAGAGCTGGAAATGGTGTAAGGGAGATAATGACCCCTGTGTCCTACCTCTAGTAGGCCCCAGAGTGGTGACTAGCACCAAGGGTATGAGTTTTTCACATATATGGGAGGAATTTCCCTTTTTATTATTTAAGATCGGGAAATAGGACAAGGAAACCACAAAAAAGGAAAAGAACAATTGTATAGAAATAAACCCAAACCAATCCCACATTCATGTTTAAATTGTTCTGAAACAAGGTACAAGTACAAGAAAGCTCAAAAGTACAATACCAAAAGAAACAAGAGTAGAGAAACTGCAACAACTCCAAATGTCCTGACTGGTAGGGTCCCGCACGACCCTAGTAGTCATCCTGGAAACCTGAAAGTAAACGTAGGGTGAGCATACAAGTATACTTAGTAGGGAAACATAAATATGTCGTGCACAAGTTGGGAGACATCTTAATATCCCGTGAGAACAACAGAAGAAACCTAGCAAGGAATTCTATCCACCGAACCTCACCATCCACACTCAACAAAACACAATCACAATAGGTAGTAGTATATAAGAACAAGAGTATTGGGTACCCCACACCATTTACCACTAGTTAGCTGCTCTTCCGAATGTCGAATGTCTTGACGCTACCACATGCTTCCTGCCCGCACACACCTGGGCCTCAAGAACCACACATCCCACCCGCACACACCTTGGCCTCAGAACTACGTATCCTGCCCGCACACACATGGGCCTCACAACCACATATCCCGCCTGCACACACCTGGGACTCATCCCGAAGATTATTAGGAAAAAGTAAGAATACCCGAAGATTCTTTGGAAAACCCACCCCAATCGAAACCTACCCAAATAATATTGGGTGTAAGGTCACCTCAATCCATCACTTCCTATGGAAGATGGAGCAGGAAGGAGCTAATAACTAAGGGAAAAACACCCACTCCCATGAAATGGGAGTGTTCAGCACTAAGTTCTCAACATGGGTGTGGTGCGACACATCACAAAGATATAGATACATATATATATACAAAACACACATCCCAACCTATGGCTTCTAAATAGAGAACTGAGCACGTGCCTCGTTACTGCTACCACGAAGTATGCATACAACAACAACCCAAACCCCATTTAGGTTTTCACATTTCAACAGAAATAGATTATTAGTTTCCTTAATTACTGGGCAACTATCCACAACAACCCACATTGATCGGTCGTAAAAACATATCCATGCCATCCAAAAATCATGTTATGAAAACACAAGCAACACAACCAAGTCCTTCATATTAGCCAACCAACCCATTTGATTATTATTCCTATTCCATTAATATGCCCCACCATTCATTAACTCCCCCAAATTTATTTATTATTCACAACCCATAGTCTGTTCACATTCCAACCCATCCCTCCAGCCCCTCTGTCAACCGCCATAACCACAACCACACCGTATCCCCGCTGCCCAGCACCAACAAAGAATTTACACCTACCCAAAATCTAGCCAACTGCAGCCCCGCTGCTCATTCTATTTGTAACAACCCAGGATTCAACCCCCCCCCCCCCCTTCACACACCACGTAACCAAGCCAATCCCCACATGTTCAATATTCAATTTTGTTTAATCGGGGTGATCACATAAGGGTTCCAGATATTAATTAGCCAACTTTACGTGATTAACCAAATTCGACATTCCACAAGGTTCCATTCAAAAAAATGGTCTACAAGATAGGGAAACATTTAATTGCGCAAGAAAAGGCCCCCAACGACTGTTATTTTCAGTAGGAAGAAGCTCATTCAATTTACAAAATAATATCATAGGCTATATATAATGTAACTACATTCACAGACTTCCCATCCCCATTATATAAGCCAATTATTATCTTTATCAAACCGTTTCAAATGTGTTTCACATAAAAAAGAGGAGACCCACCCCATATGATGCACTAATTTAGAGAGACGATGGTATGATCCCTACTGCCACAGGTTCTGATCACAAAGTTCCACAGGATCAACTTTAGAAGACGTCTGTCTGCGTCCGTCACTTCTGTCAAATCATGGAAAAACCTCCTCGGTTTGAAGTTGGAAATGAAGGAACAAATGTAAGACCAAAGATCCAATAGCAGAAGTTATGCCCCGTCATTACATTCCTATGGCCGCTGACGGATCGTAAATCGGAGCTTGGATGAAGAAGTTATGGAAGAAAGAGCCTTCGAGTCTCTTGGGAGAGCTCTGCTCAGAGGAATGGGGAAGAGAGGAGTGAGTTGAAAAGGGGGATATGACCCCTCCTTTTATAGGCATAAAAAAACAAAAGTACACGGCGTATACTTCATAGTTCACAGTGTGTACTTGTCCATTTCACATGGTGACCACGCGGCATCAAACACAACCTTCAATGCGGAAGGCGACCGTTGACTGGTCAACACACGGTTTGAGGGTAACACGTACGCGGGGAGGGACTACATGGCGTGTAGTATTGGATACACGACGTGTACACATTTATTTCACATGGCAAGGACACAACTTCAACACCGAACATGGTCGTTGACTTGTCAACACGCAGGTTGAAGGTAACGCGTACGCGGGGAGGGACTAGACATCGTGTAGTATTGGATACACGGTGTGTACTAATTTATTTCACATGGCAAGGACACAACCTTAAACATGGGGTATACATGGCAAGGTGGTACATGGAGTGTACCACCACTACACGGTGTGTACTTACAAAATTCTAGAAGCTGTGAGAAAAGACCATTTTACCCTCCAGAACACTTTGTGACCTTCTTTTTGAAAAAGGAATGGGCCAGAGAGGTCCGGGCCATTACATCAGATACCTCGTAAAACATTCTCATCCACGAGAATTCAAAACCAACCCAGGGGAACCGAACAAGATACCTCTTAGGGTTCTCGTTATAACAGAAACCCAAACAACAACCATAATCATAGGTGTTAGGATTTCTCTCTCCTATGTTGAGATATTATCCGCTTTAGGCGGCACTGACTCACCTGCACTGGTTTAATCGTATCCGCATTAATTCATATCGATTATGGATTGGGCCTTCCCACTTCCATACATTAGGATTTTCCAACATACACTTCCCCCAACACCGTACAACCCACACACTGCCCGAACACATGTCTTGGGGAATTCCTTCTCCTATGTCGAGATATTATCTGCTTTAGGTGGCACTAACTCACCGGCATGGGTTCAATCGCATCCGCATTAATGCATATCGATTAAGGAGTGTGTTTCCCATTTTCTCCACATAACCGGACACGTTACACACTTCCAGAGAACAAGTAAAACAAAACATCTCACAACCAACAAGCCAACCATTCCATATATCAAAGGTACAAAGTATAACATCAACACAATGCTCAGAAGAACAAGGGAAAACACAAGTCTCGTCGAGGCCGCCATGCCACCACAACACATGAACCAAGATGATGGTTCATCCACGGACCACCTTCTCATTACGATCCTAGATTCTGACTTGTCGTTCATCGAAGGTCGCGTTGTCTCCCATATCTAGATCTCCCTAGGCGATAATGTGAGAGTCGTTGGGTAAGTACCGACGAAGCTGGGAGACGTGGAAGACATCATGAACCTTCTCTAACTGAGGTGGTCGGGCCAGCTGATATGCCACATTGCCGACTCACCTCAGCACCTCGAAAGGTCTGATGAATCTAGGGGAGAGTTTACTCCCCTTCCCAAACCTCTGTTGCCCCCGTCGAGGGGAAACCTTCAATAACACATGGTCTCCCACCTCGAACTCCAAAGGCCTCCTTCGACGACCATCATAATACTTCGGTTGGTCCTGAGCCACTTTCATCCTCTCACACACAAGATGAACTTTCTTTGTGGTGCTCTGTACTACTTCTGGCCCAAGAGAACTTGTCTCACCAACCACTGCCCAACAAATGGGTGAACGACATGGTCTTCCATACAGAGCCTCAAACGGTGCCATGCCAATAGTAGAGTGGAAGCTGTTGTTGTAGGCAAACTCCACTAAAGGAAAGTTTCATACCCATGATCCTATGAAATCCAGAATGCATGCTCGCCACCTGTCCTCCAACATCTGGATAGTCTGCTCTGTCTGCCCATCGGTATGGGGGTGGAAAGCAGTGCTAAGGAATAGGTGGGTTCCAAAATCATGTTGTAACCCCCTCCAGACTCCTGAGGTAAACCGAGTATACTAATCTGAGACGATAGTATTTGGAACTCCATGCAACAGCACAAACTCGTCTACGTACCTCTATGCTAAGGTACTCACCAGGCCTGACTCCTTAATTGCTAAGAAGTGGGATGATTTCGTCAGTCGATCCACCTCTACCCAGATAGCATCATAGCCACCCTGAGCTCTGGGTAGTCCTGTGATGAAGTCCATTGAGATTTCATCCCACTTCCACTCGGGGACATCTAAAGGATGCAACAAACCACTGGGAACACAGTGTTCCACCTTCACTTACTGACACACTAGGAATTTATCCACAAACTCTGCCACTGCCTGTTTCACCCCGGTCCACCAAAACTATTCCCTCAGGCCTCAGTAGATTTTTGATACTCTTGGATGTACCGCCAAGGCAGAGCTATGGAACTCACGGAGAACTCCCTCACACATTGTCTCCAGGAAAAACATCCTTCCATGAAAAAGCATCATATGTCGTCTTTCCTCTGACCCTACATCTAGAGTGTTCCTCTGATCGATATGATCCCGCATCACTTTCTCCTCGGAGTACCTCCACTAAGACTCTTCCACTTGCTGTAACAAGGGGGACTGCACCATCATCTGAAACAAACAGCCTCTAACACCTTCTACCTTGGCAACCAAGTGCAAGGCACCCAACTCTCTCATCGCTTTCCAGGCATTAGTGGACTCCCGAAAAACTTCTTTATGTGACTTCTTGGTCAGGGAATCAGCTAAAACGTTGCCCTTACCTTCAGTTTAAAAGATCTTGAAGTCATAGTCTTGGAGAAACTCGACCAATCTCCACTGCCATAAGTTCAGGTCACGCTGGGAGAAGATATAACGAAAGCTCTTGTGATCTAAGAAGACCACAAAGCGCTCCCCAAAGTGGTAATGTCCCCAAAACATCAGTACGAACACTACTGGTGAAATCTCTAGGTCATGGGTGGCATAGTTACTCCCTTGAGGGAACAACTGCCTAGACCCATAACAGATCACTCCCTTCTTCTACATCAGCATGCACCCCAGACCAAGGCCAGAAGCATCACAAAAAACCTCATACAACAACCCTTCCTCTGGAAACCTGAGTACGGGAGCACTGACCAACTTCTACTTCAGGTAGTCGAAAGTTTTATGGAACTGCTCTCTCCATAAGAAGACTTGATTTTTCCTAGTCAAAGCTGTCAATGGAGTAACAACTCAAGAGAAGTCTGAAACGAACCTCCGATACTAACCTGCCAACCCTAGGAAACTAAAAACTTTCGCCACGCTCTTAAGTGCTTCCCAAGAAACAACTGCCTCAACCTTCGATGGGTCAACTGACACTCCATGCTGAGACACCATGTTCCCAAGGAAGTGTACTTGTTGCGTCAAGAACATAAAATTTGACAATTTCCCATAAATTTGGTGGTGTCGAAGGACTTCCAAGACTGCCCTGAGATTCTCAACTTGTTATTCCTCTGATTTTAAGTAGATCACGATGTCATCAATAAACACAATGACGAACCGGTCCAGAAACACTCAGAAGACAATGTTCATAAGTCCCATGAACACCGTTGGTGTATTCGTAACTCCAAACGGCATCACTACAAACTCGATGTGCCCTTACCTGCACCTGAAAGCTGTCTTCGAGATGTCACTATCCTTTACCCTCAACAGATGATATCCAGATCGTAGATCAATCTTAGAAAACCAACATGCTCCCCTCAGTTGGTCGAAGATATCATCTATCCATGGAAGGGGGTAACAGTTCTTGACTGTTACCTGGTACAACTTTCGGTAGTCTATGCATAGCCTGAGACCACCATCCTCCTTCTTCACGAACAGAACTGGAGCACCCCATGGTGATACGCTGGGTCGAACAAAACCCTTCTCCATCAGATCGTCAATCTGAATCCGCAACTTCCGCAACTCTGAAGGTGACATACAATAAGGGGCCATCTAAATCAGATGGGCACCAGGATTTAAGTCTATCCCGATCTCAACGTCACATCGGGGGGTGGGGGTAGAGTCACAACCTCCTCAGGAAAAACATCGAGGAACTCCCCAACAACCTCTGGGACATTCATCATTTTTGTATCAGCTGGAACCACAGATAACCCACCTATCAAGGAAAGGAGACGCTTCACATGCTGGCTTCCTACCTCATAGGTCCTCTCGCCAACAAAAGATATGTGATGCCCATCCACGTCGGAGAACATGAATCTTCTTCAGAAGCATTCGATAATGACACTAACAGAAAACAACCAGTCGATGCCTAGGATGACATCGTATGGCTTCAACTGTAGCAAAAGAAGGCCTCCACTAGATTGATGTGGTCCCACCGTCAGCCCACATCCCTAGCAAACACAAGACACACTCGTCTGGCCTCCAACTGGTGTACCCAACACTAGTGGTATGGAATGTCTCTCTACGTCTAGACCCAAGACATGGGCTAGACCAGGTGCAAGAAAGGAGTGTGAATCTCTTGAATCGAGCAAAGCAGAAATGAGAGTGATGAACAGACAAATTGTACCTCGCAAAACCTCTTGTATTGTCAGAGCTACCAACTCTGCTGCGTGCAACTGTCCACGCCCATCTCCTCTGACTCTTTGATGTCGAACACCTCTCTGACCAAGCCCTGTTCGAGGTCCCTGAGGAGCACCCTGAGGTAGGCCTACTCCTGAAAAGTATTCCCTCAGAGGATCAGGGTCCTACTGCTGCTGGAAGGGCCTCGACAGCAACTGGTGCTACTGAGGCAGGCACTGAACCTGCCCACCTCCATCGTACTAAGCTCGAGTCGGGCATCGACTCTGAACGTGCCTGAAACCTCCACAAGAAAGACACTTCAGTTCCGGGCTCGTGAAAAATGGACGAGGACCCGAAGTTATGAACTAGAACTGCTGGGGAATGCTCCCCACCGGCCTGAACCTAGAATGTCATGTCGCAGGAGACCTGCTGCTGACTGCCTTCCCCTTCAACGAGCTCGACTGGATCCCCTCTCGTGGTGCACCTCCCAGTGAGTGCATCCTCTCTACAACCTCTGCCTTCTTCTGTACTACCAAGTACGTCAGAAGGTTAAAGGCGGTAACAACATAGTGGAGCGAAGGACGGAGCACCTCCTCCAATCATCTCGCCCGAGACTCCTCATCCGGAAAGAGATCCAAAGCAAAGAGCAGGATATCCATGAACCTGATCCCCAACTATCGTACTGAAATACTCCCCCGCTGAAGAGAGAGTAACTCTTGTTGCTTCTCCACCATGATCATGGAAGAAAGGAATTCCACTTAGAATTATTGCTCAATGTCATCCCAAAGAACCTCTGTCTATGTCCTCTCTCTGAGGTAGAGCATCCACCACTGACGTGCCGCCCCTCTCAGCTGACTGACTGCTAGGGGATCCCAGTACTCCCTCAGAGCATGGATCAAATAAAAGAGATCCCTAGCTTTTCAAGCCACCCCTCCATCTCCTTATCCTAAGTACTACCCCCGTGATTCTTGAGGGTTTGTCGCTGGAAAGAACGGGGAGTCTTCTGCCACTGGTCATCTTCCTCCGCTTGGTCAATCCTCAACTGATCGACCACCTGAATCTGCTGGGCCTCGACTGACTAAGCCACCCGGGGACGACGTTCAGGTGCCATAGTTGTACGGTAAAAAAGGATCACCTATGCCCAAGTAATAAGGAAATTATCAGGGTTTTATTTTACCATTTTATTTCAATTTCTTTCCCAGAACACCTGAATCAAGTAAAACACAATCATGATGATTCATGTACCTTCCCAAGGGTCTCTACCCTGTGATTAATGTAGTCTCACTTAGTCATTCGGTAGGCTCAGAGTCCTTGCATTGGATCACGGGGGGCCCTAAAATCCCGTGTCTTAGCTGGTCTTCCCCTTCCTATGTCACGCACAATGATTAACCAACATTGATTCCTTACCATCCCATGCAATCCTCATTGTTCCTAACTCCAGACTCCATCCTATCTCTCAACCATCAACTCTGATACCATTCTATCATGACCCCCTCCCACCAAAGATGCCCCTCCTGAGCTGGAAATGGTGGAAGGGAGATAATGACCCCCGAGTCCTTCCTCTAGTAGGCCTCAGAGTGGAGACTAACACCAAGGCTATGAGTTTTCCACATATATGGGAGGCATTAACCTTTTTATTATTTAAGATCGGGAAATAGGACAAGTCAACAACCATAAAGGAAAATAACAAGTGTATAGAAATAATCCCAAACTAATCCCACGTGCATGTTTAAATAGATCTAAAACAGGGTACAAGTACAACAATGCTCAAAAGTATAACACCAAAATCCACAAGAGTACAACAACTGCAACAACTCCAACTGTCCCGACTAGTAGGGTCCCTTACGGCCCTGGTAGTCCTCCTTCAAACCTGAAAGTAAATGTAGGGTGAGCATAAAAGTATACTCAGTAGGGAAACCTAAAGCTCTAATACACAAGTGGGGAGACATCCTAATGTCCCGTGAGAACAACAGAAGAAACCTAGCAAGGAATTCTATCCACCCAACCTCACCAGCCACACTCACCGAAACACAATCACAACAGGTAGTAGTATATAAGAACAAGAGTATTGGGTACCCCGCACCATTTCCCACTATTTAGCTACTCTTCCTAATGGGGAATGTCCTGATGCTACCACACTCTTCCCGCCCGCACACACATGGGCCTCAAGAACCACACATCCCGCCCGCACACACCTGGGCCTCATAACTACGTATCCCGCCCGCACACACCTTGGCCTCACAACCACATATCACACCAGCACACACCTGGGCCTCATCCTGAAGATTCTTGGGAAAAAGTAAGCATTCCCGAAGAGTTTTGGGCTAAACCTCCCCAATCGAATCCTACCCGAAAAATCTTGGGTGTAAGGTCGCCTCAAGCCATCACAGCCTATGGAAGAAAGAGCAAGAAGGAGCAAATAACTAATGGGAAAACCCCCTCTCCCATGAAATGGGAGTGTTCAGCACTATGTTCTCAACAAGGTTGTGGTGGAACAAATCACAAAGATATAGATACATATATATATATAGCAAACACACAGCCCAACCTATGGCTTCTAAACCGAGCACTGAGAACGTGCCTCGGCACTGCTACCAGGAAGTATGCATTCAACAACAACCCCAACCCCATTTAGGTTTTAACGTTTCAACAGAAATAGTTTATAAATTTCCTTAATTAATGGGAAACTATCCAAAACCGACCACATCGATTATTTGTAAAACATATCCCTACCACCCACAAATCATGTTAGGAAAACACAAGAAACACAAACAAGTCATTCTTATTTTCCAACCAACCCCACTGATTATTATTCCCATTCCATTACTAGGCCCCGCCATTCATTAACTCCCCCACATTTATTTATTATTCACAACCCATAGTCCGTTCACATTCCAACCCATCCCTGCAACCCCACTGCCAACCACCATAACCACAACCACCCCGTAGCCCCACTTCCCAGAAACAACATAGCATTACCACCAACCCACAATCAAGCCAACCACAACCCTTCTTCTCATTCTATTCGTAACAACCCATGATTCAACACCCTCCCCCCTTTCACAAACCACGTAACCAAGCCAAAACCCACTTTTTCATTATTCCATTTTGTTTAACCGAGGTGATCACATAAGGGTTCCATATTTTAATCATCCAACATTACGTGATTAACCAAATTCCACATTCCACAAGGGAGTATTCACAAAAACGGTCTAGAAGATAAGGCATCAGTTAATTTTGAAAGCAAAGGCCCCCAATGACTGTGATTTTCAGTAGGCAGAAGCTCATTCAATTCAAAACATAATATCACATGATATAAATAATGTAACTGAATTCAAAAACATCACATCCCCATTATAAAAGCAATTTATTATCTTTATTAAACTGTTTCAAATGTGTTTCACGTAAACAAGAGGAAACCCACCCCGTATGATGCACAAATTTAGAGAGATGAAGGTAATATCCCTACCTTTACTAGATCTGATCACAAAGTTCCCCGAGATCAACTTTAGAAGACGTCTGTCGGCGTCCGTCACTTCTATCAAATCCCAAAAAAACCTCCTCAGTTGGAAGCTAGAAAGCAAGGACCGAAGTTAAGACAACAGATTCAAGCTCAGAAGTTCTGCCTCATCGTTACGATCCCATGGCCCCTGACGAATCGTAAATCAGAGCTCGGACGAAGAAGTTATGGAAGAAAGAGCCTTCGAGTCTCATGGGAGAGCTCTGCTCACAGGAATGGGGAGGAGAGGAGTGAGTTGAAAAGGAGGATATGGCCCCTCCTTTTATAGGTGTGAGAAACAAAAGTACACGGTGTGTACTTCCTAATACACAGATGTACTCGACCATTTCACACGGGCACCACGCGGCTTCCAACATGGCCTTCAATGCGGAACACGGCCGTTGACTGGTCAACACATAGTTTGAGGGTAATGTGTACGCGGGGAGGGACTACACGGCATGTAGTATTCGATACACGGCATGTACACATTTATTTCACACGGCAAGGACACGGCTTCAACACAACACACAATCGTTGACTGGTCAACATGTGGGTTGATGGTAACGCATAAGTGGGGAGGGACTACATGGCGTGTAGTATTGGATACACGGCGTATACTCATTTATTTCACACGGTAAGGAGACAGCCTCCAAAACGGGGTATACCTGGAAAAGTGATACACAGCGTGTACTCACATTACATGGAGTGTACTTAAAAAATTATGAAAGGGGTGGGAAAAGTCCATTTTACCCTCCAGAACACTTCGTGACCTTCTTTTTTACAAAGGAATGGGCCGGAGAGGTCTGGGCCATTATATGTTTCTTTTTATTTTTTATCCTAACCACGATGGGTAGGCTAAGTTTAATTATCATTTTCGCCCAGAGTGTTTTGTTACATACGTGGAAATTTGTATTTAAAATTATTCTCACAGATGTGATTAAAGAGATTATTTACCAAAATAATGCATAAAAATGAATAAAAAATTTCATATATACAAATTCTATTAGAAATTTAGTAAAATTACAAAAATTGGAATTATATATTATATTTTTAGTAATTTTACTTTTAAAATAATTTTAATACAAAAGGTTTCGTATATAATATTAAAACCTGAATGGATTTTTAAATGAAAATTGAACACTCATCGATATTCATAAAAAGTATTCTTCCTAGATAACCCCTAAAAATACACCCTATGATAATTTTTTCATGTCAATTTCAAATGATGTGTTTGTTTTATTGTTTTTTAGTGTCAAATATTATTTTTATCATTTATTCCAAATAAATAAGACAAGAATTTTCAGATAAAATGTGTTTTTAATGGTTATAATGAAATTATCTAATATTTATTAATTTTTTAGAAATGTGTTTTCATTTTCTAAAATAGGTATACATTATTTCATATATTAGGGTATTTAATTTTTATGAATGTAAAATGAATTATACCATTGGCATTAATCACGTCACATAAACAACTTAAGATAAATCTCTATAATTACATCATTAGGATTCTGTTATTGTTCACTATCAAAATTTATCCCCAAATTTTGGACTAATATTATTCATTCCATATTAGAATTAAAAAGGATCCATCTGAATGGTCGAGTGAATGGTATTATTCTATAATATATTTTCCATAGGAATTATTTTATAACAACATCCATTGAAATCAGTGAAATATGATCTAATAATATCCTCAAAGGGTTAGAGTATTCTATAAGAATGAAAATCTAGTAGAGGATGATATGGAGTTATATAAGTCAATTTTATGAAAATATCCTATGAAGAATTCACATAAATGTAGATGTAAAACTCATATATTAATCAGGTATAAAATGATATGTTATTTTGTGTAACATTGACACTTCCATAATTTATATCAGGGAAATCATATCCAAAGAGAATAAATCACTAATAGAAATGATTTTTGATAAAACATTAACATGATTGAATATAACCTATATAACATTATTCCATTTACCTAATTTATGGATTTTAATGAGATAATCAATTGTGATGTTTTCCCATTTCTATTTTGTTGTTGCTAATGATTTTTACATCCTATAAAACCATATTTTTTATAATCCATAACATGATTACATGTCATGAGATGAGATACAAACTCAAAAATATCTTTCTTCATGTTTTCCCAAGAGAAATAATCTTTCATGTCGACTTATTGTAGGCATTATACCCTGATCATCCATCAGTTGTGTGTTTAATCCCTACAACCGTTCTGGATGTGTTAGGTTGTCACTAGACACGTTGGATATCCTTTTTCTTTAAAAATAATAATATAATTACTATAATACTCTCAAAGTCTAATAACATGTAGTTACCTCAATATCAAACATAAGATAAACCCTAAAGGATAGTAATACCTTCTATCTTATCGTAATAAAAATTCATGGCATTCCTCCAAAAACAAAATCCATTTTTCTAAAAATATATACAAATAAAAATGAATGTTTTTCACAAAATTTATCCCCAAAATAGATTTAGTCATTTTACAATAAATCTCATAAAACCATTGAAGTGGTGTTGTAGTCATTGAAGTTATAAAGTTCCAAAAAATCATTAACAAATGACAATATCTATAACTCCTATATTAATCTTACATAGAGAAATATATTAATCCGAATGAAAAGCCCCATTTATTTCAGAAATTATCTCTAATTTTAAATAAAAAATCCACAAAAATATTTATTTCATCATTACTCCAATAGAATATGAAAAAATATTTGATTATTAAATAATCATTTTTCTGAGAAATAATCAATCCCCAAAATCACATCAAATTTCACCAAATGGCGAATAATATGAATTTCATAATGCTTCTTCATACTGAATCCAATATGAAATTACCATCCCTATAGTGTGGGAAATATATTCATTAAACATCATGATTCAATTTAGTTGATGTTGAGAATATTTATATTTTTCCCATGGATTATATTTATTCTTCATATGATTATCATCGATAATCACTAGATTTCAGAAATAGATAGAATAATAAAAAAAATTATGATATTGAAAAACACTAGTTGGATAAGTGCGTTCTATGTGATTTCTCTTTTTTATATTATTAGATTATTTTCCAATCAATTTGACATTCTTTAATTAAATGTCATTCAATTCCACAAAAAATTATGTGTCCCTTTAAGATAATTTCTAAAGTGTTTCCTTACATGAATAGATAATAATTAAAATAGTATCTTAGAAATCCTATAGTTTTAAGTGTTCCAGTTGATTTCCATTATCATTTTCATGTCAAAACCATTCGATTAGTGTGTATGCAGGATCATTATTTCCACTGTGAGATAACATAGAAGTATTTATTCATATTTATAGATGTCTCATATGGACACATCCTTTTAGAGAGTTTTTAATGAAAATAATAAATCTTTCAAAATTAGTTTTTTTATTACATTTCTATCAGCGCCACTCAAAAATAATGAAATCCTCTCCCTGTATGTACCAATAGATTCAATATATTTCTATATTTCCCAATTTAATTCCTTCAATAGTTTAATACAAAGGATATTTGGGAACCAAATATTCAAAAAAACATATAAAATCAACCCCCTCGATGGTGTTAATGTTATCAGGTACCCTTTTGTTGTTGATGGGACCCAACCATTGTTTCACATCACCTTCTACACGATTAACAACAGAAATGGATTTTTCAAGTTAAAAAAAGTATATAATGGAATACAACATTTTTTTGTACTAATCCAATGATCTATTACATGTAGAATAATCATTCTACTAAAATAATATAGATACTTCGTCATGAAGCACTCAATAGAATGTTTCTCTCCATTTTTCTAGTTTTTAGATCTATCATGATTTAGTGCATGGGTAGTTGATGCGATCAAAACAATAATATTTTTCATTCAATATCCCACAACATTTGATTCCATAGAATTATAGTCTTCACAATTTACAAATAATTCCATATGTACATGATTCCATCAAATAATTTCAATCCATAAAATAAAAAAATAATAGTGTGAGAAACATCAATAATAATGGAAAAATCAAAAAGTTGAAAAAAACATTCATAGGATTTGAAAATCATGATGCCTTCTTTTATTTATATGAAACCTTATAATTATAATTGTTCATTCATTTTCATCATATATTAGAGTTTTTAATGATTTATTATTTTTTTATTTACTATTAAATATCCTCCATGAGGGTTAAACAATATTTTTAGGAAGGCATGTTTTCATGTACCAGGTAATGGTCGAGTGAAGATTGACATGCCATTTTCAGGGTTATTTCCCCTAAGTACCATTGTTCTAGAACAACATCAATAGTTAGTACCAAAAAATGGATGTAATTTCTCATTAACCACTTAATATATCATTCAATTAAATTATAGGGAATTTTTCTATAAAAAAAATTCTTAGAATTATCATAAAATGTAATCATTCTTTATTATTTAATAACTTTTTATTGCATGGTGATAATAGGGCGTATTTTAACTTTTTTGTTGGAAATAAGGTAAATAATACATGAAAACATAAAATATAACAATAAATAATCTTAAATGATATATTAATGGGTAGTTGTATGTTATATTTACAACATCTCATATCCTGGGGACAAACATGAAAGAAAAGGGGTGGGAATGAATCCCAGTGAGTTAAATAATGGAGAAAAAAATTGATCCAAAGAGATATAAATAATAAAATGAGGCATAAAAATATGACATGAATAAGATAGATAAAATAATAAAAGGAACATGAATCATATCATTTAAATTTGGTTACAAATATAGAAATTATACATTGATAAAAAAAATTAATAAGTTGTATCACAATGATGTATAAATAAATATTTCCAAGGCCATTCTGCATTGTATTATTAAAAATGTCATCTTTATAATTAATTATCACTTCTTTATGACGTAAATATTGTGTCCAAAAATATACTAAACCCATAATGATTTAATTTTAGACTATTTGTGAAAAAATAATTTATTATATAAGAGTTTAATTAATTAATCTTAATCAACTTTTGAGGTAATAATTCAATTTTTTTCAAAAAAATATTATAAATATTAAAATATTAATATTTAAATGTCAAAATTGTTAATTATTTAAAAACAATAGTTTTTATGGAATATTCAAATGTTTGACACTTATAAAAAATTTCATTTCCGTTTAAAAAATATTTTATCATTTATTAATTAGACTAATCAATATTAAATTATTATTTAATAAAACCCAATACTATTTAGAATACCTTTATTTCTTATAAAATTAAATATATTGTCTAGAAAATTTTAATTATGTATTATTTAATTCCTAAAATCAAATATTTAAAATCATCTCAAGAAAATAAATTATATTTTGAAAAAAAATTCTAAATAATAATTGATGGAATAATAATTTTATTTAAATAAAATAAATTTAACATTATGTAACTAATGCTTGGATTTGTATCCCCTTATTTCAATGTCATATACCATAAGGGTAATGTGAGTGATGTTGTTAGTTTCATGGGGTGGATCAGCTAACATGAACCGTGTGTTAATATGTACAAACAAAAAAATTTCTTGTACTAAATTTCATTTAATAATCACATATTAAAACTTGTCATGGGATTTGAAAGTGGAAAACCATAGGGATTCTACATCCCTCCCATATTCAGAAAAATGTGCCTCAAATAGAACTACTATACTGGTTGAGGTCATCAATTAAAATTTCTATATCAATATTCTATTTTTGTTGACACATATTAGAAATAGTTATAATGTTAAAATGATCACCCAATGGTATATTTTAAAATGGATATATTTACCAACTATTACATAACTATCGAATCCCAATATTACCATTTACCATTATACCCAACAAATACAAGGTCGTCGTTTCAAAAATATATTCAATATAATTTATCCCTAATGTAATATTTTTATTTTGAATGATGTTGAAGAATATTATAATTTTTTTATATCTATAGAATTTTAAACTTGGCGGAGAGTCTAATAGATTTTGGTGATAATTTTTTTTCACATTTTATGATTTATAAATATTATTTTATTCTAATTGTAATTTTTGATATTTTAATTTCCTTCATAGATGACTTATGATATAATCATTGATAAATATTTATTAAAATTGTAAATTTATCTTTATTTCGCATGTGATTGATATTATATAATATGTAACAATCATTTATTCAACAAACAAATATTATCATTTTAATATATTCGGGGATGTTAAATTCTTCCCCCTTATCAAATCTTATCCAAGAAATTATAACTCACTTTATATGTTGACAATGCATAAATATATATATGTCTCATATTCACCTCAAGTTCATATGTCACTTAATTTTACTGGTAGTTCCTCCAACGCACCTTGACGAGGATTGTAGTCTTTTTTTATAGAATCTCATTTCTATGTTTCAATATCTCCACAGACATCTGCTCACATGAGAGGTCATGTTTTAGTTGTACCATATCTAGTTTCTGTATATGTGAGGTATCTGCTATGTAATTCCCCAAGATATATGCATGGAATACATCATGAACAAGGTGAATATATATTTTAAGTGATAGATAATAATTTATTGTTATAATGTTTACAAAGATATCAAAGGGTCCCATATCCATTGGGTTAGGCTTCCCTTTTATTAGAAATAGTCTGAATCTCATTCATGGTGGTGTATGAATTAATAAATTTCCCCAATCATCAAACATGACGTCCCAAAGATTATTTATAACATATCACTTTTTCTGAATCCAAGAAGCCTTTATATGTTGTGGGATATCATTAACCTTTTCTATTAGCCCCTGCAGAAGATCATGCATATGTAGTGTAACATCCCATGTAAGTAATGAATAATATATATTTTTATCTATGTCTATTAATGAATTAGATAGTGTTTTAGAGGCTTAAGATGAAAATAAATCCAATCTTAAGCGTGGAATACTCTAATATTCTTAAAAGATTGTTTTACTGCCTTTTGATGGCAAACCCTTTTTAAATAAAAATTTTGACAATATAATAATCTATATTTGTCAAAATAAACATATTCATTATGATTGGTATATTGAAATTTACATTGGATAAATTTTTGGTATTTTTCTGACAATGTTCATTTTTAATGAATAGTGAAAAATACTGCATTTTACATCAAAACTGCATTTTCATTTAATTTAATTATATGGTTAGATTATCTTTTAAATTTGTATTAAAGTTTAATATGAATATAATTTTACCATTTAATCTAATGGTGGTCATTAGGATTAATTTCACTTTGGAATTGGTCATAAACTAATGCCAAACGTTCCATAAATATTGTTTCTAAAAAACCCGCGATTTGTTTTGACAACGGGAAGTTTATTTAACTTAATTATTGCAATTTATGTGTTTGAAATTTGGTAAAATGGATTGCATATTTGTAATCATAAGGTCCAAATTATGTAATTAAGACTCTTTTGTTTTCGGACATTATGAATAGTAATGATGGTAATTATCTTTAATTATCTTGATTATTTAGCAATCGAGTAGTTAAGGATAATAAAATAATATCATAATAATATAAAATGATACCAAAATGTTTCCTAAGGCTACTGGTTGTCTCATGGCCGACCATTTTATGGCATGTTCCAAACTTGGGGGTCCCATGGAATCACTTTTGTGAGAAAGTGACTTTTTATCTTTTTATTTTTAAAGAATGTTAAATGTGACAACGAATGTATCACCTAAGTAAAATATTTCTAATTTTGTCTAAATAAGTGATATTTTGGACTATAACTATTCATTAGAAAGCTAAAAATATTTCCTACATCATGATATTTGTTTTGTAATTTTTAGACATTAAATTTATTAAATTATTTTTGACATCATGATGATGCAGCGATTTCCTCATTAATAAAGGATTTAAATAAAATGAAATTATAATGTAAAATCGATGACCTACACATGTAAAAAACCTATTGGATGGGTGTATTTAGAACCCTTATCACCTTATCCCCTAAAAACATCAATTTGGGACCTTTAAAATACGTAACCCATTTGAAAATAATGTAACATTTCTTTACTTTCCCAGAGTGCCCCTCCTCTCCTCTTATAAAAGGCCCCCACCTCTACCTCCTTACCCACAATTCCAAAGCCTTTGGATCGGCCAAACCCTACTCATTTTTTCTCTCTGTTTCCCTATATTACTCCTTGAAGCCTCACTTTGGGCATAAGTCTTCCCAAGGAAGCCTTTGATCTCAAACCAAAGGGAGTTACCCGATTTTAAGGTAATGTCTTTACTTGAGTCCTTTTGTTTTATTTTTCTTCTCCAACCCCCTAAACTCTTTTTATTCATTTCTTTTGTAACAAATCCAGAATCTTAAATATACTAGGATGTTTTTATAATAAGTATTCTAGATACACTCACACACACCTACATCTGATGGTTAAAAAACATACTGTTTCCGTGGATGGCAAATTTCTGCCTCCCGAAATGATGATTGTTCAACATTATTTTAAAACCTTCAAAGGTGGCCATTAAGATGACACTATATTTATATATGATATATAATATGTTTATGTTTTCCTTAAGCTTCTGAATTTTTCATTTTGTTCATACCTTTATGGTTTCCATTATGGGAAACACGATATCATCATTTAAGGAAGTGCGGACTACCGCCCCCTCAAAGTGATTTGATTCGTTAAATACCATATGTGGGACATATAAAGGATGGAGTTATGATATTATATATGATATTACACTGGAATTATAATATACCTTTATATCATTATGATTCCATTCTATAAAATACTAAATAGAAATGAAAGTAGCGTTCATGCGTACGTACGACTTACCGTCTCCATCAACGGTGCATTTCATTTCGTACCTCTAAATGATTATGTAATATTATAAATGAATGCATGTAATGGATATATATGACATATATGATATCTACATCAGTAATACCATTCTGGATATAATGGATACATGACAACTTGTAATTATAAAGGGCTTATTTTTTACTCAAGTACCAATGATCGTTAAAACGACCGTTATTAACTTAAATAATTACATAGTGTTAATGACATGGAAATAAGTGATATAAAAGGAATAATGAACATGAAAAAGGTTAATAAACAAGTATAAATTTACTCAAGTTTATTATTCAGGAGATTAAAGAACGACCGAGTCAAGTTGGACCCGAGGTATGGGACTTCGTCTCAATCTCCTTTCATTGAGGCATATTTTGTTTTATACTCAACCTTATTTTATACGGTGTATAAACCCATTTGACTTTTACGTTTATTCAATAGGAACCTTTTTTATACGAAGAATTTACTAAATGACAAAAGGGGATGTTTTTGTCGTACGTATGCGGTGACATCGACTTCTCCGCCGTCGTGACCATTATTTGAGTTTTGGCTTCCTCTACAAGACATACCTTCTTATTAAAAGAAAAATAAATACTATGTTTTACTTTTATTTTATTTTGGTATTGAAAATGGTTTTCATATTGTTTTTATATCAATGTGTTGTTTTGATATCTTGTGATTGAAAGGTGGAAATGTTATGTTTCCTTTATGCATGTTTTATGTGATACGATTATGTTGAGGTTCTTGGGAATTATTATGAAGACGGGTCGTTCCATGATAAACTAAGGGCGGGTGAGCCCGATATAGCTATCCAATGCATTGGGTAACGCGAAGGAGTGAAAAGTTAAGGTTTCTCCAAAGTGATTTAGGGAATATACTGTGGTGGGTATTCCAAACATAACCAAGAGGGTTACTCCCTACGTAAGAATGTTATGAATTCCCCAATTTACCTTTATGTCTTATGATTTATATGATTTATTCATGATTTGATTAGGTATGTTTTATGGGTAAAGTATGATTTCATTCTTATGTATATATGAACTCATGTTTCCTTTCCATATTTTTTTTAATAACCCATACTGAGCTTTTTATGCTCATCGCAAGTCTTTTTTGAAATGTTTTTCACAGGTTAAGGGAAAGGTACATGATATGATGATAGTGTCAAGGAAGTGTCAAGAAAGAATCCATGTTTTATTTTAAATATGTTCCATTGATGGGAAAAAATGAATACTATCTTTATGTAACCACTTTGTTTAAATGTGGAATGTAATGAATGTTTTATGATCTAATTCTCTAAAACTCTAAACCTGAAAAGATACTCAATGTGTAATCTTGTAATAAATCAAGATTAAGTAAGGTTTAAGGCTGGGGCCTTATAGTTGGTATCAGAGGTCAGTTTAGATAACTTTAGGAGTTAGAATTCTATTAAATGATTATCCAAAAATATTTTTTTTCCTGAAATGATATAGAATTTGAAGATTACCATGTTGCTTCATCTAAGACATGTTTTTTCAGAATGGTTTTCCGCAGAGGAAACAAAGAAGCAGTGCTAGGAAGGCATGCAGAAGGAAATAACCTTCTGAATCAGCATCCTGAGATGGTCGGAATTGGAACTGAACAGTTTGTTGCAGTAATGGTGCAGTTGAATCAAGCGATAAATGGTGGTGGTATCCAAGCACGAGATCAGCTAGATCAACCGTAGAGGAACATGTCAGTGGTAGAACATTTCATGAGGCAACATACCCCATCATTCAGAGGATCATCTGACCCTGTGCAAGCTGAAGGGTGGATTAAAGCACTGGAGTAGATTTTTGATGTCATGGGGTGTTCAGACAATCAAAAGGTTAGTCTTGCTATTTACCGTCTGGACGGTGAGGCAGATCAGTGGTGGTCTATGGTTAAAAATATCAGGGACGCCGATGAGATTGATGCTCTTGACTGGGATGAATTAAAAGGTATGTTTCTTGAGAAGTATTTTCCTAAGGCTGTTCGACTTAGGATGGAAAAGCAATTCTTGGAATTGAGGCAAGAGGAAGACTCAGTGGCTACCTATGAAGAAAGGTTCACTCGATTGGCAAGGTATGCTCCAAATTTTATCCGAGACCTTGATAGTAAAATCAATCGTTTTTACTAAGGATTAAATCCAAAATATCAAAGGGCATTAGCTTCTCGTGAGTTTAAAAGTTATGAAAAGATTGTTCTATGTGCTGAGAAGGTGGAAATGGAGTTTGCCGATGATCAAGTGTTCTATAACAACCAACAGAATAAGAGACCGAGGTGGCAGGAGAAAGGTAATAATTCTTCAAAAAAGTCTGATGGTAAGAAAACTAAGTTTCCAGTTTGTGATAAATGTGGAAAAAGTCGTGCTGGAGAAAGTCTTCTAAATTATTGAAAGTGCTACCGATGTGGTAAGATGGGACATAAGGTTCGTGATTGCACTGAAAAAGATCAAGGTGAAGGTAAGACCAAATTTTATTTACAGTTAGTGAAATGTTTTAAGTGCAATGAGATGGGTCACTATGAAAACGAGTGTCCGACAAAGAGCTTGAGTGATGGGAACCAGTTAGACTACAAGCAGAAAGGGGTGGTGAAATCCTTTGCAACTACTTCAGCAGATGTCGGGCCATCAAATAAAGTTATATCAGGTACTTTGTTTGTTTTTTCATATTATGCCAGTGTGTTGTTTGATTTAGGGTCTACACATTCTTTCATCTCTGAAACCTTTTCTAGTAAAATGGGAATACCATCTCATGAAATGACTCCTGAACTTGTGGTAAAAACACCTGTGGGAAATTTTGAGGTAAAAAGAATTTATAAGAATCTTCATATCCTTATCTATAGAAAGAACCTACTTTCAAACCTTATTTTTCTACCTCTAGTAGAGTTTGATGTTATCCTGGGTATGGATTGGCTCCCTATTTACCATGCTAAGATTGACTGTAGAGCTAAAGAAGTTTCTTTTCAGAAATACTTTCAGTTTGTGTATAAGAATGAACCCTTACTTTTGATAACATATCAAGAGGCCGAGAAACTTGTAATAGATGGAAATGAATGTTACCTTTCACATATTGTTGAAAACAAGGGAACTGTTCAGATTAATGATGTGCCCGTGGTAAATGATTATCCTGATGTTTTTCCTGATGAGTATCCTGGAATAATACCAGATCGGGAAGTTGAATTTACTGTTGACTTGGTTCCTGATGCTATGGAAATTTCAAAACCCCCTTATTGAATGGCTCAAGTTGAACTTTTATAGTTAAAGAAACAATTGCAGGAGTAATTAGATAAAGGTTTCATTCGATCTAGCACATCACCATGGGGTGCTAATGTCTTGTTTGTTAAAAAGAAAGATGGCTCAATGAGACTTTGCATTGATTATAGAGCCTTGAATAATATCACTGTTAAGAACAAATATCCTTTGCCTCATATCGATGATTTGTTTGATCAGCTCCAGGGAGCTCAGTATTTTTCAAAGATTGACTTGAGATCGGGGTACCATCAGCTGAAGGTAAAGGAAGCAGATGTTCCAAAGACCGCGTTCCGTACAAGATATGGCCATTATGAATTTGTAGAAATGCCTTTTGGGCTAACCAATGCACCTGCTGTATTCATGGACTTAATGAATATAATTTTCCATAAGTTCTTGGATAAGTTTGTGGTGGTTTTTATTGATGATATTTTGGTGTTTTCTAAAAGTAAGGAGGATCATGAAAGAAATTTAAGGGTTATTTTGCCAACCTTAAAAGAAAATAAATTGTATGGGATATTCAGCAAGTGTGAGTTTTGGTTGCAAAAAATTTCATTCCTTGGTCACATTGTTTCAAAAGATGGGATTGATGTTGATCCTGCAAAAACAAAGGTTGTTGAAGAATGGCCAAGACCAACAAATGTAACAGAGATTCGTAGTTTCCTTGGTTTGGCAGGCTATTACCGAAGGTTTGTTAGAAATTTTTCACGATTATCTAGTCCAATGACTAAGCTAACTCGGAAGGTTGTTAAGTTTATCTGAACAAAAGAATGTGATGATTGTTTTCAGGAATTGAAAAGAAGATTGGTGAATGATCCAGTTTTGGCACTACCTTCCAGGAATTGTGAGTTTGTTATATACAGTGATGCTTCATTGAAAGGACTTGGTTGTGTCCTAATGCAGAATGATCAGGTAATTGCTTATGCATCATGTCAGTTGAAAACTCATGAGGTAAATTACCCTACACATGATTTGGAATTAGCTACTGTTGTTTTTTTCTTTAAATATTTGGAGGCATCATTTGTATGGAGTAAAGTGTGAAATATATACCGATCAAAAAAGTTTAAAGTATATATTCACTCAGAAAGAATTGAACATGAGACAAAGGAGATGGCTAGAATTAATCAAGTATTATTATTGTACAATTCATTACCAGCCAGGAAAATCAAATAAAGTGGTTGATGCTTTGAGTCGAAAAAGTAATGCTTCATTAGCAATGTTGCATTTGGAACGTGATCCATTGGTAAGGATTTGATGAACTTTGGCATAGAAGTTGTTGGTCCAGGAATTTCTTCTGTTTTTTTTCAGGTATCCGTGAGATCATCTCTATCAGATAGAATTAAGCAACCACAGAAGCAAGAAAGTGAGTTGCAGAAAAAGGTAGAGCTGGTTCAGAAAGGTAAGTTGCCGGAATTCAACATTGATAATGATTGCGTTTTGAGATTTGGGAAGAGATTGTGTGTGTCTTGTGATTCACAGTTGAAGAGAGAGTTGTTCTGTGAAGCTCATAGTTCTCTGTTTTCAGTTCATCCAGGTAGTAGTAAGATGTATAGAGATCTTCGGGAGTATTACTGGTGGGATGGAATGAAAAGAGATATTGCTGATTTTACTGTAAAGTGTTTGACTTGTTAGCAGGTTAAAGCAGAGCGGCAGTTACCGAAAGGGATGCTTCAGCATTTATCAGTTCCAGAGTGGAAATGTGAGAATATATCCATGGTCTTTGTTGTGGGATTACCGTAGACATCTCTAGGTAATAATGAAATCTGGGTTATTGTTGATCGCTTGAGCAAATCTGATCATTTCCTTGCTATTAGAGATACTTTTTCCCTAGATCAACTTTCTCGTTTGTATCTTAATGATATAGTTAGGTTACATGGAGTTCCTCTCTCCATTGTATCTGACCGTGATCCCAGGTTAACATATAACTTTTGGAAAGGCCTTCAGAAGTCGTTGGGTACTGAATTAAAATTTAGTACAACTATTCATCCTCAATCAGATGGGCAGTCGGAACAAACAATTCAGACCTTGCAGGATATGCTATGAGCTTGTTCGATGGATTATCAGGGAATTTGGGACCAATATCTTTCTTTGGTTGAATTTTCATATAATAACACTTTTCATTCCAGTATACAGATGGCACCATTTCAGGCATTATATGGGAAGCGGTGTCGAACTCCAGCTTTCTGGGATGAAGTGGGTGAAAGGAAGTTGATGGGACCAGAATTGGTAGATGAGTTGGTAGAAAAAGTTCAGCTGATACAGAAACACATGAGAACAGCTCAGAGTAGGCAGAAGAGTTATGCTGACAACAGGAGGAAGGATCTCTCTTTTGAGGTAGGTGATTATGCTTTTCTCAAAGTATCACCATGGAAAAGTGTGATGCGATTTGGTAAGAAAGGAAAGCCAAGTCCAAGGTTCATTGGACCATATGAAATTATAGAGAGAGTTGGATCAGTTGCTTACTGAGTGGCTTTACCTCCGAGTTTATCTCAGGTACACAATGTTTTTCATGTTTCGATGTTGAGGAAGTATATGCCAGATCCATCTCATGTTTTGAGTCCAGAGGTAGTTCAGTTGGAAGAGAACCTAGCTTATGAGGAACCACCAGTCCAGATTCTTGACTATAGGGAGAAAGTGTTACGGAATAAGGTGATTATTTAGGAAAAGGTTTTGTGGAAAAACCACATGATGGAAGAGGCAACATGGGAATCTGAAAATGCAATGAGGGATAAGTACCCACATTTATTTGATAAGTAAATAAATTGTAGGGATGCAATTTTCTAAAGGGGGGAAGGATGTAACATCTCAAGTAAGTAATGAATAATATATATTTTAATCTATTTCTATTAATGAATCAGATAGTGTTTTAGAGGTTTAAAATGAAAATAAATCCAATCTTAAGCATGAATACACTAATATTCTTAAAAGATTGTTTTACTACCTTTTGAGGGAAAACCCTTTTTAAATCAAACTTTTGACAATTTTATAATCTATATTTGTCAAAATAAACATATTCCTTATGATTGGGACATTGAAATTTACATTGGATAAATTTTTGGTATTTTTCTGACAATGTTCATTTTTTAATGAATAGTGAAAAATACTGCATTTTACATCAAAACTTCTTTTTCATTTAATTTAATTATATGGTTAGATTATCTTTTTAATTTGTCTTAAAGGGTAATATGAATATAATTTTACCATTTAATCCAATGGTAGTCATTAGGATTAATTTCACTTTGGAATTGGTCATAAACTAATGCCACACTTTTCATAAATATTGTTTCTAAAAAACCCCATATTTGTTTTGACAACGGGATGTTTTTTTAAATTAATTATTGCAATTTATGTGTTTGGAATTTCGTAAAATGTATTACATATTTGGAATCATAAGGTCCAAATTATGTAATTAAGACTCTTTTGTTTTTGGACATTATGAATATTAACGACGGTAATTATCTTTAATTATCTTAATTAATGAGTAATCGGGTAGTTAAGGATAATAAAATAATATCATATAATAAAAAATTACACCTAAATGTGACCTAAGGATACTGGTTGTCTCATGTCCGACCATGGGATGCCTTGTGCCAAACTTGGGGGTCCCATGGAATCACTATTGTGAGAAAGTGACTTTTTATCTTTTTATTTTTAATGAATGTAAAATGTGACAAAGAATGTATCACCTAAGTAAAATATTTTTTATTTTGTCTACATAAATGATCATTTGGACTATAACTATTCATTAGAAATATAAAAAGATTTCCTACATCATGAAATTTTTTTATAATTTTTAGACATTAAATTTATTAAATTATTTATGACATCATGATGATGCAGTGATTACCTCATTAATAATGGATTTAAATAAAATGAAATGATAATGTAACATATATGACCTAAACATGTCCAAAACCTATTGGATGGGTGTATTTCGAACTCTTATCACCTTATCCTCTAAAAAAATCAACGTGTGACCTTTAAAATCCAAAAACCCTTTGAAAATAAAGTAACATTTCTTTACTTTCCAAAAGTGCCCTTCCTCTCCTCTTATAAAAGGCCCCCACCTCTACCTCCTTACCCACACTTCCAAAGCCTTTGGATCGGCAAACCCCATCTGATTTTGTCTCTCCACATCCCTCTCTTACTCTATGAAGCCTCACTTTGGGCATAAGTCTTCCCATGGAAGCCTTTGAGCTCAAACCAAAGGGAGTTACCCGATTTTAAGGTAATGTCTTCACTTAAGTCCTTTTGTTTTATTTTTCTTCTCCAACCCCCTAAACTCTTTTTATTAATTTCTTATGTAACAAATCCAGTATCATCAATATACAAGGATGATTTTATAATATGGATTCGAGATACACTTATACACACCTACATCTAATGGTTAAAGAACATATTGTTTCCGTGGATGGCGAATTTCTGCCTCTCGAAATGATGATTATTCACCATTCTTTTAACACCTTCAAAGGTGGCCATTAAGATGACACTATATTTATATATGATATATAATATGTTTATGTTTTCCTTAATCCTCTGTATTTTTCATTTTGGGCATACCTTTATGGATTCCATTATAGGTAAACGTGATATCTTCATTTAATGAAGTGCGGACTACCGCCCCCTCAAAGTGATTTGATTCATTAAATACCATATGTGGGACGTATAAAAGATTGAGTTATGATATTATATATGATATTAAACTATAATTATAATATACCTTTATATCATTATGATTCCATTCTATAAAATATGAAATAGAAATGAAAGTAGCATTCATGTGTACATACGGCTTACCGTCTCCATGAACGGTGCATTTCATTTCTTAACTCTAAATGATTATGTAATATTATAAATTCATGCATTTACATGATATATATGAAATATATGATATCTAAATCATGACTACCATTCTGGATATAATGTATACATGAACAACTTGTAATTATAAAGGGCTTATATTTGACTCAAGTACCAATGATCGTTAAAATGACTTTGGTTAACTTAAATAATTACATAGTGTTCATGACATGACAATAAGTGATATAAAAGGAATAATGAACTTGGAAAAGTTTCTTAAACATGTAGAGATTAACTCATGTTTATTATTCAGGAGATTAAAGAACGACCAAGTCAAGTCGGACCCGAGGTATGTGACTTCATCTCAATCTCCTTTCATTGAGGCATATTTTGTTTTATACTCAACCTTCTTTTATACGGTGTATAAACCCCTTTGACTTTTATGTTTATTCAAAAGGAATCTTTTTTATACGAAGCCTTTACTAAACAACAAAAGGGAATGTTTTTTGTCATACGTATGCGGCAACAACGACTTCTCCACCACCGTGACCATTATTTGAGTTTCGGCTTCCTCTACAAGCCATACCTTCTTTTTAAAAGAAAAATAAATACCATGTTTTACTTTTCTTTTATGTTGGTATTGAAAATGGCTTTCATAATGTTTTTATATCAATGAGTTGTATTGATATCTTGTGATTGAAAGGTGGAAATTTTATGTTTCCTTTATGCATGTTTTATGTGATACGATTATGTTGAGGTTCTTGGGCATTATTATGAAGACGGGTGGTTCCGTGATAAACTAAGGGCAGGTGAGCCCGATATAGCTTTCCAATGCATTGGGTAACACGAAGAAGTGAAACATTAAGGTTTCTCTGAAGAGATTTAGGGAATATACTATGATGGGTATTCCAAATGTAACCAAGAGGGTTACTCCCTACGTAAGAATGTTATGAATGCCTCAAGTTACCTTTATGTCTTATGATTTCTATGATTTATTCATGATTTGATGAGGTATGTTGTAACACCGCAGGAAAATAAATAGTATTACATTTTCACATTTATCCATATTTGTGAATAAAATATTAATATTACTTTAAAGGGAACGCTATTCTCGATGGCGTACCCAATATGCAACAACAAGTTCCTTTGAAATCATACGTTACACTCTAATAATAAAATAATATTATTTTAAATGGTTGTTAACACATAGCCGTTGTATTGACAGGAATGAATATAAATACCTAATTTAAGATTAAATATGTTTGTTAAATATTTTTACTTTTATCCAATAAATTTTAGAGGCTTAAAATACAAATGATTCCAATCTTAAGCATTGAATACACTAATATTTTTAAAAGATTGTTTTACTACCCTTTTGATGGCAATCCATTTTTAAATAAAACTTTTGAAAAATTTATGAGCTCTATTTTTAAGAATAAACATATTATTTATGATTGGGACATTGAAATTTATATTGGGTTAATTTTTGGTATTTTTCTGACAATGTTCATTTTTCAATGAATAGTAAAAAAATACTGCATTTTACATCAAAAATGCTTTTTCATATAATTTAATTATATGGTTACATTATCTTTTTAATTTGTTTTAAAGTGTAATTAGAATATATTATTACCATGTAATCCAATTATGGTCATTGGGATTAATTTCGCTTTTTAATTGGGCATAAACAAGTGAAAAACTTTTCATAAATATTGTTTCTAAAAAACCCGCTATTGGTTTTGACAACGGGAAGTTTTTTTTAAATTAATTATTTAAAATTATGTGTGTTGAATTTGGTAAAATTGATTACATATTTGTAATCATAAGGTCCAAATTATGTAATTAAGACTCTTTTGTTTTTGGACATTATGAATAGTAATGATGTTAATTATCTTTAATTATCTTGATTAATGAGGAATCAGGTAGTTAATGATAATAAAATAATATCATAATAATACAAAATGACCGCAAAATGTGTCCTAAGGCTACTGGTTGTCTCATTTCCGACCATGGGGTGCCTTGTACCAAACTTGGGGGCCCCATGGAATCACTTTTGTGAGGAAGTGACTTTTTATCTTTTTATTTTTAAAGAATGTTAAATGTAACAAAGAATGTATCACCTAAGTAAAATATTTTTAATTTTTCCTACATAAATGATATTTTGGACTATAAATATTCATTAGAAAGCTAAAAATATTTCCTAAATCATGATTTTTTTTATATTTTTTAGACATTAAATTTATTAAATTATTTATGACATCATGATGATGCAGCGATTACCTCATTAATAAAGGATTTAAATAAAATGGAATGATAATGTAAAATATAAGAACTACACATGTAAAAAACCTATTGAATGGGTGTATTTCGAACCCTTATCACCTTATCCTCAAAACACATCAATTTGGGACCATTAAAATCCGAAACTCATTTGAATATAATGTTACATTTTATACCTTTCCAAGAGTTCCCCTCCTCTCCTCTTATAAAAGGCCCCCACCTCTACCTCCTTACCCACACATTCAAAGCCTTTGGTTCGGCCACCCCTTCCCATTTTGCCTCTCCACATCCCTCTATAACTCCTTTAAGCCTCACTTTGGGAATAATCCTTCCCAAGGAAGCCTTTGAGCTCAAACCAAAGGGAGTTACCCGATTTTAAGGTAATGTATTCCCTTGAGTCCTTTTGTTTTATTTTTCTTCTCTAACCCCATAAACTCTTTTTATTAATTTCTTTTGAAACAAATCCAGTATCTTAAATATTCTAGGATGTTTTTATAATAAGGATTCGAGCTACAATTACACACACCTACATCTAATGTTTAAAGAACATACAGTTTCTGGGGATGGTGAATTTCTGCCTCCCGAAACGATGATTGTTCAACGTTCTTTTAACACGTTAAAAGGTGGCCATTAAGATGACAATATATTTATATATGATATATAATATTCTTATGTTTTCCTTAAGCTTCTGTATTTTTCATTTATGGCATACTTTATGGATTCCATTATGGGTATACGCGATATCTTCATTTTAGGAAGTGCGGACTACCGCCCCCTCAAAGTGATTTGTTTCGTTAATACCATATGTGGTACGTATAAAGGATATATTTAATGATAGTATACATGAAACCATACTGGAATTAAAATACTATTATGTATCATTATGTTTTAATTCCATTAAATATGAAATAGAAATGGAAGTAGCGTTCATGCGTACGTACGGCTTACCGTCTCCATAAACGGTGCATTTCATTTCTTAACTCTAAATGTTATGTAATATTATAAATGAATGAATATACTGGATATATATGTTATATATGATATATAAATCATGAATACAATTCTGGATATAATTAATATTTTACCACATGAACAACTTGTAATTATAAAGAGTTTATATTTTTGACCCAAGTACCAATGATCGTTAAAATGAACATTATTAACTTAAATAATAACATAGTGTTCATGACATGGTAATAAGTGATATAAAAGGAATAATGAACTTGAAAAATGGTACTTAAGGAAGTAGAAATTAACTCATGTTTATTATTCAGGAGATTAAAGAACGATCGAGTCAAGTCGGACCCGAGGTAACGGATCCTACTCCACTCTTTCTTTTTTAGTACACTTTTCTATGTCATTAATTTTAAAGCCCATATTTCATGTTATTGGGATGTTATTTTATATTAATATTACTATAATTTTTATGTTCATGTGATTAGAGACCCTATTTTCTATCATCAATCCTTTTTGGAAGTTTTGAGTGTCGCCGTTAGGCTGCCGAATTTTCGTAAGAGATCTAACCTCTCTCTTTCTTTTTAAGTACTCTCCTTTATGTCACTTCTTTTAAGCTCCTATTTGTTATGTTGGGGGATGTTATTTTGTATTAATCTTTCTATAAACATTATGTTAATTTGATGAGATACCCTATTTGATCTGATCAATCCATTTTTGTATGTTTTATGTGGCACCGTTAGGCTGCCATGTTTTCGTAAGGGATTTTTCATCTCACTTTTATTCCCGTGAGATTTATGCTAAATTTGCAACAATTTCCTTTGAGTGGTGTATGTACTGCCCATTATTTTAATCATTGTGTAATATAATTTCTTTTATGAGTATTTACATCAATGTTGTATTTTCCTTATTTCACGAGGTGTATGTTTCGAAAGATACCCATGTCGGTAAGTGAACCTTTCACCTTCCTCTTTTTAAAAGACTTCTTTTGTTGGGTGTATTAATTTACATATTTTTATGTTGGGATAAGTTCTCATATATCCTTATTGATGTAAATTTTATGTCCAATTGATGAGATACCCTTTTTTATCTCTCATCAACTCATTTTCTGAATTTTTAAGTGATGTCGTTAGGCTGTTGAATTTTACCAAGGGAACTTTTTAACCCAATTTTGATTTCTCTGGGTTCAACATGTAGTTATTGAATATGTCATCCTTTGAATATCTGTGAATGAAATTTTATTGTTTTACACTTAATATCCACTTATATTGGGTGTATTTATATTTTTCACACATAATTTTGAGATTGATTATTCCTCAATTTAAGGATACCTTCTTTATAAGGGATTTCATCACATTTGACATTTCTATTGAGACTTCATTGTTGTTATGAACCAATTCACTCTTATATGGTGTATATACTATCCTTTGTAGTATTATATCATGAATCCATTTATTCTCATGATATTATAATGTTCTTACTAAATGTTATTCCTCAATTATTGTATTCAAGTGTCTCTAATTTTGGTAAAACCCCTTTAACCAAAATATCGCTTTAAATGTATTGAATATTCATTCTTATTAATATCCATGTTTTCAAAATGGTTTTAAGGATTTGTTTATATGGATATTAATGGTTTAAAATTTTAAAATCTTCAAGGTGGTATGAGACACTTTGATTCCAAAATCTCCTTATTAAATGTTTTAAATGGTTTTGGAAATGGTTTCTTTTTGAATGGATTCATTATTTCAATATAATAAAAGGTTATATTTTGATTGAAATGTGGAAATGTTATGTTTCTTTTATGCATGTTTTATGTGATACGTTTATGTTATGGTTTTTGGGCATTGTTATGTAAACGGGTGGTTCTGTGATAAACTAAGGGCGGGTGAGTCCGATATAGATCTCCAATGCATTGGGTAACGCGAAGGAGTGAAACGTTAAGGTTTTTCCAAAGAGATTTAGGGAATATACTATGGTGGGTATTCCAAACGTAACCAAGAGGGTTACTCCCTACGTAAATTTTTTTTGAATGCCTCAAGTTACCTTTTATGTCTTATGATTTCTATGATTTATTCATTATTTGATGAGGTATGTTAAAATGCCTATGTTTTATGGGTAATGTATGATTTCAATCTTATGTATATATGAATTCATGTTTCCTTTCCATATTATTATAACCCTTACTGAGCTTTTTATGATCATCCCATGTTTTTGAAATGTTTTTCACAGGTCCATGGAAACATACATGATGTGATGATAGTGTCAAGGATGTATCAAGAAAGAATCCATGTTTTCTTTTAAAATTGATTTCGTTGATGGGAAGAATGAATACTGCCTTTTATGTATCCACTTTGTTTAAATGTGGAATGCAATGCAAGTTTCATGATCTAATTCTCTAAAACTCTAAACCTGAAAATATCCTCAATGTGTAATCTTGTAATAACTCAAGATAATGTAAGGTTTAAGGCTGGGGCCTTATATTTGGTATCAGAGGTCAGTTTAGATAACTTTAGAGGTTAGGGTATTCTTTAAGCATAAGTGACATTACCATAATGGTTAAAATTTCAGAAAGATTCCTAGTTTTAGATAAAGTGAATGAGTAGTTATATCTTAGTATTTATCTTCTTCATTAGTACATGATGGTTTTGTTGATATACTCACACTAACCTTTTTGGTTTTAGTAAATGGCTGGATCTAACAGGCACCAAAGTAACAGTGGATGTGAAGGAATCTTTGACAGTTTTTTGAGCAAGAAACTGATGATATGGGAGCTGCAATGAGAACTCTTGTGATTATCCTCAACCAACTATCTAGAGTCATGATTGACCACCTAAACATTGGGGACTTCTCTAAGGAATCATATATGCGAGAAACAAATCCCTACGGAATTACAGGTAATAATCATAAAGGTAAGTGTGTTCAAAAACCTATGTGTCAAAGATGTGGAAAGAAACACCTAGGAAAATGTTTCAAAGGGACATAAATATGCTATAGATGTGGAAATGAAGGTCATAAAGCAAGAACCTGCCATGGAAAAAGGAAGCATCCAGTTGACTCGAGGAGAGGGAAAGAATTTCTTTCTGAGGGATCAATTGAATGCTTTAAATGTGGTGTGCATGGTCATTATGAAAACACATGTCCTGTGAAGAAGTTTCGTGAATGGAATCACCAAGATTTTACAAATGTTCGTTTACCAATACCTAATGTCATTCTGATTGAGGATGAATAAACTAAAAATGAACAATCAAAGGTATGGATTATTTCATAACTATTGTTTTCCTATTTTGGAATCTTAGGATAAGATTCATGATTTTTTTGTAGGAAAGAAGTATTTCTGAATAAGTTGTAAAGGAATGGTTAATGGATCATGAAGAATGTTGAATGAGTAAGAAGTCAACATATAAGGGATTCAAGAGTTATGGTGAAATTCTTAAGAGTATTAAGTCTCTTTTGATGATGGGGTTACATTAGAAGACTTTTTATAGTATGTGTAACCCTGATGATTAATATATTCAAGGAATAGTTATCTTTTCTTTTGTGGACATAGTTATGAATAACCATTTGGGTTTATATGATCCTTACTTTTGAGGTAATTATGGGTTACTATATGTTACGATGGAAGTGAAAGGCATGAAATAAAATAGGGGTTAAATTATGTTTTGGATATTTTTGATGATTTTGTTTCTTTTTGGGTAATGATTTGAGAATTATATAGTTTTGGAAAAAGGACAACACACAGACCATGTGACAACCCGTCGCGTCGGACAATGCTGCGAGAATCAAACCCACAACCAAAGTGCAACTGGTATTTATCGCCTACCACTGGACTACGTGAAGTCCCTGGTTAGTTTGACTGATTCCTTTTAGTTAGATGATTTTATGAATTAAGAGTAATTTGATTTTGGGTTATCTATGGAAATATATTAACCTATCATGGAGGATATGTAATTAGGTTAATTACTTCTCAATACGAGACATTAAGAGAAACTGATGTTGTTTGGAGATAAATGTTACGATTTAACTTGGAAGAGTATGTGACTAAATCCTTCAAATATTTGAGTTTCAATATTATGTTGGTTTACTTTGAATAATTTTATGGACAAATTTTTTATCGAATGGTCCTCGTTGAAATTTGGGTTTTGTTGGACAAATTTTGAAGATTAAGCATTGATTTTCTTTTTATAAAGGGTTATTCATTTCTAGATTATCTGATCTTGTACTAACTTTTTTGGTTTTGGGTTTGGTTAATGTCTAAAGGCATGGGATGTATATAGTTCTCTTTGGTGTGTTAGGTGATTCTCTAGAAGTTGATTATAGTACTTTTAATGTGAACAAGTCTTCCTAAATACTCGTCTTTTGGATAAAATATGAGTTTCTGTAAGGAATCTAATAAAAGTTGAAAGTCAACATGATAAGTGATTATGATTCCTTATGAATAAATTCCTCAATAAAAAGTAACTTAAAACAAAAATGTTGTCTATTAACTTTTCCTACTGGGGAATCGAATACCGTTTAACCCACAACAAGTTTGCGATTTTCATGTGGTTAACTTTCTCTTAAACATGTTTTCTATCACTCTCCATCAGAACATGACCCTATGTTTTCTCCTCCATGTCCATGTTTTCCTACATGGAATCCTATTATGGGTTAACTCGGGTGACCTCTATACTTATCTTTTTTTTATTTTAAAGTGATTGTTTTACCGACTCTTCTTTCGATGTGGGATTTTCAATGATGTTTCCAAGCCCAGTTTTATAATTGCAAGGACGCAATACCTAAAAGGGGGGAAGGATGTAACACCCCAGGTAAATAAAGAGTATGATATTTTCACATTTATCCATATTTGTGAATAAAATAATAATATTACTTTAAAGGGAACGCTATGCTCGATGGCATACCAAATATGCAACAACAAGTTCCTTTGAAATCATACGTTGCACTCTAATAATAAAATAATATTATTTTAAATGGTAGTTAACACATAGTTTTTGTATTGATAGGAATTAATATAAATAACTAATTTACGATTAAATATGTTTGTTAAATGTTTTTACTTTTATCCAATAAATTTTAGAGGCTTAAAATAAAAATGAATCCAATCTTAAGCATTGAATACAATAGTATTTTTAAAAGATTGTTTTACTACCCTTTTGATGGAAAACCATTTTTTAATCAAACATTTGACAATTTTATGAGCTCTATTTTTCAAAATAAACATATTATTTATTATTTGGACATTGAAATTTACATTGGGTTAATTTTTGGTATTTTTCTGACAATGTTCATTTTTCAATGAATAGTTAAAAAATACTGCATTTTACATCAAAACTGTTTTTTCATATAATTTAATTATATGGTTACATTATCTTTTTAATATATTTTAAAGTGTAATTAGAATATATTTTTACCATGTAATCCAATTATGTTCATTGGGATTAATTTCACCTTTTAATTGGGCATAAACAAGTGAAAAACTTTTCATAAATATTGTTTCTAAAAAACCCGCTATTTGTTTTGACATCGAGAAGTTTTTTTTAAATTAATTATTTCAAATTATGTGATTGTAATTTGGTAAATTGGATTATATATTTGGAATCATATGGTCCAAATTATGTAATTAAGACTCTTGTTTTTTGGACATTATGAATAGTAATGACGTTAATTATCTTTAATTATCTTGATTAATGAGTAATCAGGTAGTTAAAGATAATAAAATAATATCATAATAATACAAAATGACCACAAAATTTGTCCTAAGGCTACTGGATGTCTCATTTCCGACCATGGGATGCCTTGTTCCAAACATGGGGGCCCCATGGAATCACTTTTGTGAGAAAGTGACTTTTTATCTTTTTATTTTTAAACAATATTAAATGTAACACAGAATGTATCAGCTAAGTAAAATATTTTTACTTTTGTCTACATAAATGATATTTTGGACTATAAATATTCATCCGAAAGATAAAAAGATTTCATACATCATGATATTTTTTTTATAATTTTTAGACATTAAATTTATTAAATTATTTATGACATTATGATGATGCAGTTATTACCTCATTAATAAAGGATTTAAATAAAATGGAAAGATAATGTAAACTATAAGACCTACACATGTAAAAAACCTATTGGATGGGTGGATTTCGAACCCTTATCACCTTATCCTCGAAACACATCAATGTGGGACCATTAAAATCCGAAACTCATTTGAAAATAAAGTTACATTTTATAACTTTCCAAGAGCGCCCCTCCTCTCTTCTTATAAAAGGCCCCCACCTCTACCTCCTTACCCACACTTCCAAAGCCTTTGGTTCGGCCAAAAGCTGCCCATTTTGTCTCTCCACATCCCTCTATAACTCCTTGAAGCCTCAATTTGGGCATAATCCTTCCCAAGGAAGCCTTTGAGCTCAAACCAAAGGGAGTTACCCGATTTTAAGGTAATGTCTTCCCTTGAGTCATTTTGTTTTATTTTGCTTCTCCAACCCCCTAAACCCTTTTTATTCATTTCTTTTGTAACAAATACAGTATCTTAAATATACTAGGATGTGTTTATAAGAAGGATTCGTGCTACAATTACACACACCTACATCTAATGGTTAAATAACATTATGTTTATGTGGATGGAGAATTTCTCCCTCCCGAAACGATGATTGTTCAACATTATTTTAACACCTTAAAAGGTGGACATTAAGATGACACTATATTTATATATGATATTTAATATTTTTATGTTTTCCTTAAGCTTCTTAATTTTTCATTTATGGCATACCTTTATGGCTTCCATTATGGGTATACGCGATATCTTCATTTTAGGAAGTGCGGACTACCGCCCCCTCAAAGTGATTTGATTCGTTAATACTATATGTGGTACATATAAAGGATATATTTAATGATATTATATATGATACCATACTGGAATTAAAATACTATTATGTATCATTGTGTTTTAATTCCATTAAATATGAAATATAAATGGAAGTAGCGTTCATGCGTACGTACGGCTTACCGTCTCCATGAACGGTGAATTTCATTTCTTAACTCTAAATGTTATGTAATATTATAAATGTATGAATATACTGGATATTTATGATATATATGATATCTAAATAATGAATACAATTCTGGATATAATGGATATTTTACCACATGAACAACTTGTAATTATAAAGAGTTTATTTTTTTGACCCAAGTACCAATGATCGTTAAAACGACCATTATTAACTTAAATAATAACATAGTGTTCATGACATGTTAATAAGTGATATAAAAGGAATAATGAAATTTAAAAATGGCACTTAAGGATGTATAAATTAACTCATGTTTATTATTCAGGATATTAAATAACGATCGAGTCAAGTCGGACCCGCGGTAAGGGATCCTACTCCACTCTTTCTTTTTAAGTACACTCTTTTATGTCATTCCTTTTAAAGCTCATATTTCTTGTTATTTGTATGTTCATTTATATTAATCTTACTGTAATTTTTATGTTCATGTGATTAGAGACCCTATTCTCTCTCATTAATCCTTTTTGGATGTTTTGAGTGGCGCCAATAGGCTGCCGAATTTTCGTAAGAGATCTAACCTCTCTCTTTCTTTTTAAGTACTCTCCTTTATGTCACTTCTTTTAAGCTCCTATTTGTTATGTTGGAGGATGTTATTTTATATTCCCCTTTTTATAAACATTATTTTAAAATGATGAGATACCCTATTTGATCTCATCAATCCATTTTTGTAAGTTTTATGTGGCGCCATTAGGCTGCCATGTTTTCGTAAGGGATTTTTCATCTCACTTTTATTCCCGTGAGATTTATGCTACATTTTCCACAATTTCCTTTGACTGGTGTATGTACTTCCCATTATTTTACTAATTGTTTAATATAAATTCTTTTATGAGTATTTATATCAATGTTTTATTTTCCTTCTTTCATGAGGTGTATGTTTCGAAAGATACCAAGGTCGGTAAGGGAACCTTTCACCCTCCTCTTTTTAAAAGACTTCTTTTGTTGGGTCTGTTAATTTACATATTTTTATGTTGGGATATGTTCTCATATATCCTTATTTATGTAAATTTTATGTCCAAGTGATGAGATACCCTTTTTTTATCTCTCATCAACTCATTTTCTGAATTTTGAAGTGATGTCGTTAGGCTGTCGAATTTTACCAAGGGAACTTTTTAACCCAATTTCGATTTCTTTGGGTTCAACATGTAGTTATTGAATATGTCATACTTTTAATATGTTTGAATGACCTTTTATTGTTTTACACATAATATCCACTTATATTGAGTGTATTTATATTTTTCCCACATAATTTTGAGATTGATTTATCCTTAATTTAAGGATACCTTCTTTATAAGGGATTTCATCATATTTGACATTTCTATTGAGACTTCATTGTTGTTATGAACCAATTAAATCTTATATGGTGTATATACTGTCCTTTGGAGTATTATATCATGAATAAATTTATTCTCGTGATATTATAAAGTTCTTAATAAATGTTATTCCTCAATTATTGTACTCAAGTGTCTCTAATTTTGGTAAAACCCCTTTAACCAAAATTTCACTTTAAATGTTTTAAATATTTATTCTTATTAATATCTATGTTTTCAAAATGGTTTTAAGGATTTTTTATATTTATATTAATTGTTTAAAATTTTAAAAGCCTCATGGTGGTATAAGACACTTTGATTCCAAAATCTCTTTATTAAATGTTTTAAATGGTTTTGGAAATGGTTTCTTTTTGAATGGATTCATTATTTCAATATACTAAAATGTTATATTGTGATTGAAATGTGGAAATGATATGTTTCCTTTATGCATGTTTTATGCGATACATTTATGTTATGGTTCTTGGGAATTGTTATGAAAATGGGTGGCTTCGTGATAAACTAAGGGCGGGTGAGCCCGATATAGCTCTCCAATGCATTCGGTAACGCAAAGGAGTGAAACGTTATGGTTTCTCTAAAGAGATTTAGGGAATATACTGTGGTGGGTATTCCAAACATAACCAAGAGGGTTACTCCCTACGTAAGAATGTTATGAATGCCTCAAGTTACCTTTTATGTCTTATGATTTCTATGATTTATTCATTATTTGATGAGGTATGTTAAAGTTCCTATGTTTTATGGGTAAAGTATGATTTCATTCTTATCTATATATGAACTCATGTTTCCTTTCCATATTATTATAACCCTTACTGATCTTTTCATGCTCATCCCATGTTTTTGAAAAGTTTTTCACAGGTCAAGGGAAAGGTACATGATGTGATGACAGTGTCAAGGATGTGTCAAGAAAAAATCCATGTTTTATTTCTAATATGTTTCTATTGATGGAAAGAATTAATACTGCCTTTTTTGTAACCACTTTTTTTAAATGTGGAATGTAATGAAAGTTTCATGATCTAATTCTCTAAAACTCTAAACCTGAAAAGATCCTCAATGTGTAATCTTGTAATAACTCAAGATTAAGTAATGTTTAAGGCTGGGGCCTTATATATGTTTTATGGGTAAAGCATGATTTCATTCTTATGTATATATGAAATCATGTTTCCTTTCCATATTTTTTTATATAACCCATACAATGCTTTTTATGCTCATCCCAAGTCTTTTTTTAAATGTTTTTCCCTGGTCAAGGGAAAGGTACATGATATGATGATAGTGTCAAGGAAGTGTCAAGAAAGAATCCATGTTTTATTTTAAATATTTTCCATTGATGGGAAAAAATGAATTCTATCTTTATGTAACCACTTTGTTTAAATGTGGAATGTAATGCATGTTTTATGATCTAATTCTCTAAAACTCTGAACCTGAAAAGATCCTCAATGTGTAATCTTTTAATAACTCAATATTAAGTAAGGTTTAAGGTTGGGGCCTTATATGTAGTCTCCAATCATAAACATCATACCAAAATCAGGAAGATCTACATCGCTTCCCATATAGTTCCATATATGATGTCATTTGAATACATAAGTGGAAGCACGTGCTTTAGGTGAACTAAACTAATGTGATGTGTTGATCACATCTTCCATAAAATTCCATTGATACTTTTCTTATCATGACCTCATGTGGCTGAATAATTCATTTATAATGGCCATCCGCTTCGGGGGGGTTTTCCTTGTAGAAAATGAAATAAGAATTCCAAAAAAATTGGAGACATATCTATAACATAGAAGTTAACCTTGTGTAAGGATCAGAAATGATTGAATTTGGAATAACAAGAATCATCACCACCTCCTTTAGATATGTCATTTAATTTTGATCAATAGATAAATAATCTGTAGTAGAGATGAAATGGTAAGTTCTGATGAGTATATCTAGTGAAACTGATATCACAATATTTCCATTTTACATTAATTGGATTCCATTGGTAATTTATTAAGTGATAATTTCCCACTTCCATGGTTGTATGGGTTGTGGTTTAAATTCCCCTTTCATATGTTGTCTCCCTTCATTCACTTTTTGACATACCAAAAATCCTTATAGTGTAGTCAGATATATCCCTTTTCATATTGTACCACCTATATTAATAACTAATGTTACTAAACATTTATGTGCTTCTAGGATATAAACATAACATAGATCTATGATATTTAGCCATCAAATCCATCTTTATCTATGAGATAGATAGCACATATAACATTGTATGACATTTCAATACACCTTTTTTAATCTAATTGAACATAGGAGTAATCACATTCATTACAACCTCTATATTCCATTATAATAATGAATATTATCTTTGATATTTCATGATTTTATCTAGTAATGATTGATGAAAAAAATTGGGGATGGGGTTGGATATATGCATTCCCTTATGATCAACAAGTCTATGTTTACTAGTATATTGATCAAAGGATATCTCATAATCATCATCATTTCATAAAAAAATCTGGAATTTCATAATTAACACAACAATTACATTTTTTTCTCTTCCATTATGATATATAATTGAATAGTTATATTCCTTAAGAAGTTCCGACCATTTAATTTTCTAATTTTCAATTACTTTTACCTGAAACAAAATTTCAATCATTTGTGGTTGCTGAATATATCACATTTCTCCAAATAAAGAATGTTTTTCCATATTTTCATAGAAACAATAACCACAGTTTGATCAAATTCTTCAATAGGATAATTATACTAATGAGGAATTAACTGTTGAGATGCATAAGCCATCGCCATGTCATTTGAAATGAGGATTCTCCAAATAACATTCATATATAAATCAACAAATATTAAAATTCCTTCTTTGATAGAGGTTATAGGAAATATAGGTTCATTAAACAACATCTTCTTATTTCATACAATCTCTATTCACATTCCATTATCAAGATGACTATAGTCACTTATCATGTTAAATTAGTTAGTGGATTAATATTTTTTGAGATTTTGTTTACAACCCAACCGTAATATCCATCTAAATTATGGAATCTCTGAATCCTAGTTACTATTATAGGATGATGCCACTATTCTATAGACATCTCTTTCACAGGGTCAACTATTCTTAAAACATGAATATAGTTTTCCCAAATAATGTATCTTGTTGTAACAATAATTCACATTTTCTTAATTTTCAATATATAACCTATGTACTTAGTAATCTATAAATAACCATTATATGATCGTAATTATTCTCAAGAAATTTATAATGTATCATTATATAATCATAAGAACTACCATTAATTTATCAAGATACACCTTAAAGAATCTATTCATCAAATCCAATAATATAAAAGTTTAAGTGGTCATACAATATGGAATAAGAAATCATTATTTGCATATATTTTTAAGATTTTAGATTTAAAGTATCTAATTTTTTCATCCATAATTGATGATATCCAGATATAATTTCAATGTTCGAGAATAATTAAGAACCTTAAATTTAGTCAAATAAATAATCAAACCTTGGGAGATGGTACTTGATCATCATGATGATCATGTTTATTTCACTCTATTAAATGTCTAATAACATTGATATATCCCACATATTCAAAAATAGAATAGGTTATACCCAAGGAGACACAATTTTTAGGATAAATACCTTCTCCAGAATTTCATGATGTTTTTTCTTTAGTTCCTATAAATCTATATTTTCAATTCCAAATTGGGTCTTTAAAAAAATCATGGATATATGAGTGAGTTAAACTGTGAACTATACCTCTCCTTTTGGGGTAGTTCTAGGTAAATCTACATGAAATACATCAATATATTATTCAATTTTTGGGACATTATATTACATTGTAATCTCATCTCGTTATTCCTATACACTGATCACCTCCATAATGAAGGCTATAGAATGTTCTTTTCGACAATGATACAGATATGATATCTATCCCTCAAAAATTATAGTAGGATGGGAATTCAAAAATACATAAATTTCATATAAAATATTATTGATCTTATCATAAAACATTTAGATCTAGTATATCATTACAATACTGTTAAATTCCATCATAGGAATGACTACTAGATTTTTGATGAATGTGTACTCGAAAATGTTAATAATACAGTTTCAATACAGTTTTGAAGCTAGGATAATTCTTCCAAGAATATGGAATGATTAAAATAGTTTTATAATTTTAGGTATATATTATATATTCTTTGGAAATTTGGATTAAATTTAGGTATGCATTGAACAATAATAATAATAATTAGTTTCTATATAGGGCACCAAAACGAGTGCACCCAACACCACAATCATTTGGAGAATCCAATACATTCATCATGATTGAAAATTCTCATCCATGATTCGCATTCCTATTTTGATGGTTATGGTGGTTCCCCTCAATTATATTCATCATTGGAAATTGATAAGAAAAAATACCAAGAATCAATACATCAAGCATGAAACATTAATTCTGGGCGGTACCATCTTTTCTTTGGCATTAGTGTTAAATATTGGTGGCTTCACCTAACCATGATATTTTAGAGTTATAAGGAAATATCTTCCACAAATGTTGCACATTCCACTCCTGTAAAATAACATCACGTAATTCTTCTTATAAAATTAGTTTCACATGGGAAGTTGAACATTTTTTTCTCCGCATACATATAAATGTACTTTTTTGAGTTTTTATCCATTTATAATGTATTCTCATTCAACCAATGTTGTCCAATTCATCTCTGTCAACTATAAATAGATCATCATATCACTCTTTTTTATCTTCTCATATCATCCATTATCTCAATTTTCAATATTCCTCCTTATATATGGTCTCAATCAACATTATAATTTATAAACCATTCCCATATGATCCAAAAACATTACAGAGGTGTATCGAGAATGTCATGTATAATTGATTTCATAGATTCTTAAAAATTAATTTTACTTCTTAATTAGTTAATGGTATATTATATATTTTTATTCACATAAAATCTGGGAAACATTTATCAAAAAATGTTTCTATGAACTCTTCCCACATCATAGCATTGATCTCCTATCATATATTCTTTTTTAACAATTGTACACCACATATTGGATCCTCCTTCAACGTGGTATACTACTAGGGTGAAATTATCTTGATTTGAACAATTTAGTACTCAAAATATTTTTTCTATAGTCCTTTTCAAAATTTAATAAATTAGAGGTCAATAGATCCACTGAATGATGGTGGACATTAACGCATAAAGTATTCAAAAAAATTCATTCGTGGTTAATATGGTATGCATAATTGATTGATTTTATAGTTCATAACTCACGTTAATAGATTAATTCTCTTTTTTAATATTTCTATTCAGTCTTCCATCATAATGTTCTCTATGTATCATCCATTTTACTCACCATGTTTTTTGTTCTTCCTATTTTCTTTCATTTTTTTAAATAAGACATCCTTAGTGAGGAAAATGTTACTTTAAGAAATATCATTATTCTAAAAGAATTATATGAATTTAAACCCACACATAACTATCATATTAATATCTTCAAATAAAAAATATATTTTTCATATATCCCTTATAAAGGTTTCTAGAATGATTGTGATTAATAAAATCGTATTCGCTAAGTGTATCAAACCATGTGTGTAGAATATACCATTGTAATCCACCAGTTCATGTTATAGTGTATCTTAATGTGGTATTTTCTTGTGTTACCACCATGTTACATTTGTAATTTATCCGCATTAACTTATAGTATCTATATTTTGATGTATTTTTGTCGAGACAACATACATAATAAAATTCAAAATACCAAAATTTTCTCCAATATCTATAATTCTCCATTGGAGTCTTCCTAATTTTATCAAATCCCAATTCCAACAAATAATTAAACTGTCATTTTATACAGACTATGAAATCCCAAATTCATATAACATAACTATAAAATACATCGTATACACAAAAAACAAATAAATGTTCATTTTCTAGGGAAAAGATACATAATAAATGAAAAAATATAATATAATTATCAATCCACATGAAATAAATCTTAATGGGTTCACCCTAAGATTAATTTAATACCTACCATAAATTGAGGAAATTAATATATGTATTGTGGTGATCTTGAATATCAGTAAGTGAGTAAGAAAAAGATATAAAAACTGGTTATAATTAGCCTTTTCAATAAGAACATGAGGCATGAAAAAATTCAGCACCATGAAACATAACCAAATAATTAGAACACGAATAAATAAATAAAAATTCTATAACATTGAAATGAATCATTCATAAGTATTTCACCATGGATTATCACAAAGACGAAAAAATGAATATTTACATGGTTATACACAATGGTATCGAAAAAAAAGTTGTCTCTACAGATTAAATACATTACCCACTAAATTAGTGTCAAATTAGAGAAGGGCCTTAATTTTTATTAAATTAATGCGAGACATGATGAACATAATAAATAATTTCATTAATAAACCCTTAAAAAATAATGAATAGGTTTCTTATCAAAATCTTTGTCTTCAAAACATCTTAATACATGATTTTCACATCATTTTTATACCATGAAATAAATTTTGGGTTTTATATAGGTAAATTCCTGAATAAAAAATACATATAGAAATCAATTACAATATCAATTTAAATTAAGATATGTTTTGGGGATAAAATAAAAAGGAAAACAAAATTTCTCAGTTAAAATAGGGAAATATGATAATTAAATTTTATAGCTTGATGTGTGTAAATCATGGTTATTGAAATTCAAAAAAAGAGAGGGTACAAGGCTAAAAAATTCATAATAGAATATTTGTAATGTATTGTGATAATATTTTGTGGAAAAACAATGTTTTTTGGAATTTACAAGGCATACCACATGAAAAGGTTTTTATTAATGGATAAGAGATGTGATGACTTCCTTTACCATGACAAGTTTTTCCTAAATTAAGAGAAAGGAACATTGGAGAACTGAGGAAACATTAGTTTACATATTGGGAGAAAAAATAACTACAACATCATGGATTAATGATATAGAGTAAATAGGAATGTTTAAATGGGTGGGTATTTATAGAAATAGTGAAGGAATTTTTTTAAAATGCCCAAATATAGATTTTGGAAAACAATATCATGGAAAATGAAAAACTATTGTATTACACATGGTTATTAGACATGGTATTGGAAATTTCGGTCACAATTTAATTTTTTATAATGCACAAGAACTAAAACCCAATTTTAATACATCATATATCATGGAAGAGTAAATATTACACAATTTAATGTTTTAAAATTTTAAAATTTCTATTTTATAATTTGGATAGAAAATAATAGGTTTGGAAAATTGAAAAAAATATATGAAAAAGAAAAATATATATAAAAAACATATTCTAGATCATGGATTGTGTTTAATTATATATTACCTAATTATGGAATAAATATGATGTCATAAAATATACTTAAACCCTGAAACTATATTCTTTTACCATTAATGAAAAAAATAATTTATTTCAAATAATTATAACAAAATTACCATAAAAAATATCAATGCAATGATATAAGAAATCATTTAGATTAATTTTTTTTTCTAAATTTTATATTTTTATCCATAAAAAATTATATCACATTTTCATTTAAATTTTTTTTTGTGGAAACGAAATAAAATTTACATTAATGGAAAATTCCATATGAACTTATTTAATTATTTTAAAAAATATTAAATAAATAAAAAGGCTTAAAATATTATTTAATTAAAACATATATTATTTATAATTCCATGGTTAATTATAAAATTTGATATATTTTCTAGAAAAATACAATTATATGTTATTTTAATCAAAATATAAAATTATCAAATCCATCTCAATTGGACATATATTTTATTATGAATAATGTAACATATTTTAACATTAAATTTATATGTCTTAGACTTATTTCTAAGTCACCCCTTATTAAAATAAGATAATTTTTATGTATCTATGTTCTAGACATGTAACCCCTTCTTACAAAAGTGTGTTCTCTAAGGGTTAGGTGTGTGATGGTGGTAGGTTTATACAGTGTCTTAGATAATATCAACTGAGAAATAATAAAGTCTAATTTAAATGGACCCCATAGAATATTTCATTCATGATTCACTTTTTGAAGCTCATATTGGGCATGGTCATGGGAGAACCCTAGTGACACTACCTCCCTCCAATGTTCATACAAATGATCTTCCAACGATAAAGCTATACTAGTTGGGGACATCAAATCAACATTTTGTATTAATTATCCTTTATCAATAAAACTTATAAAAAATAATTATAATGGTAAATTTTTTAAAAAATGTAATAGTTTTGAAAGGATATATTGAATAATGTTCATATAATGGTCGAATCCCAACAGTCACATGTCCATTTATACCTTATAAATACCTATATATTAATTCAAAATAAAATTCACTATAATTTCTTCATACGATTATATTTTTATATGATAATATTATAATTGGTTTGATAATATATTTTTTCATTTATATGTCATTTCTCATGTGGGAAATGATTCCAGTAGATTGGGGCGATACATATTTTCCCATTTTTGTTTTTCAGTTTTATATAGTTTTCAACTATATTGTTTTGAAATTTAATTGGATTCATAGATGAATTAGGTAATTATAATTGTTAAGTGGGTAATTAATTTTTTTTGTGTTTTTTATGTGTATGATATTATATAATTTGTAACAAATATATATTTAAGAAACAAATATCATTTAGAAAATATCAGGGTCATTACACCTGTTGTTAATCCCTAGATTTCTATCTTCCTAGTTTCCAAAAGGTAAATAAACCATAGTCTGATACATACTATAACGACCTAAATATCTCATAAATAGTAACACATATTAATATATTTATAATCATTTCATTGCAAAATTATACATTGACATTCATTTAATTATATTAACCATGGAAATAGGGTTACATAAACAACTAGATTATAAGTTATCTACATAATCTTCATATACTTCATAAATACTATTATCCTTCCTAAAAATATCACACATAATACATATATTCCTAACCCTGTAAAAAACATATGAAAAGGTGATCACAAATGATCATTAGGGTAAATAAGGTGAATTTCAATCTAAAATGAGAATATGTGTATGAGAACATGAGAATAGAGTTTCAAAACATTTAACATGAATGAAATAGATCATAAAATGAGCCATAAAAAATTCAGTTTTTTTTTAAACATGACTCATTGGGGGAATCAAAGTACATAATCAATGATAACGAAACATTATCACAGGTTATAGGCTTTTGGCATACACTGATGAAGAGAAAATATTTTTCAATGTGTTTAACCGAAACATGCATAACATGTTTTGACATGGATAATACCCTCTATTTTTAATTTTTTATTGGGTAGCCTCCCTTGTAATAGACACATGCATAACATGTTATTTTTTTTATTTTTCTTATATTTTTCTTATTCCTATTATTATGATTTCAGATTAAAGAATGTTATAGACTATTGGTGTTATAGATTAAATTTGATCATAAATACGAAAAAAATGTTTGAAATCATAAAAAAAAATTATAAATAAAATTAAATTATAATTGGACCTCTATAATAGAACTTTATGTGTTTTTATAATAGTATTAGAATTTAATTGAATCATTCATTCAAATTTTTCTCATAATTTACAAAAATTCCTATATTTCGAAGATTACTCCCAAAAATCTCATAAGTATATTCATAAAAATATAATAATATAACTCATTAAAATTTAAAATAATCCCATCATTTATAGTATCATTTACTAATTTTCCATAGAAAATATTGTTTCATTATTCATTTCTACAAAGATTCTAAATTAGATTCATCTAGATTTATTAAAAAAACAACTGTGATTTTTTGAAAAACATTCTTCACACTGTTGTTTATTGAATTAAAAATTGTTCTTTATTATATTCAGTATTGATAACCAAATGGTTATATGGTTATCTCTTTGTATTTTTTTGGGTTTTTGTAAAGGATAAAATCTTTCTAGGGCTAGGTAAAATTCAAGGGAGTGTCATCATTTTCATATCTAATTTTTTATTATTATTAATATATTTATAGAAATATTTTTAGGGTTAAATAATGAACATATCTCAAAACCCCCATCCATTTATTTATTCAATGAAATTTCTGATGTAAAATATATAAATAATAATTTTCTTTTAAATAACAAGTTTTTATTTAAATATCATTTCAAAAAATATCAAATTTATATTAATTAAATGATTTTTTAGGTAATATATCACTTCTACCATACAATTTTTCTAAACATATTTCCCCAATAAAATTATACTAATTGCAAATGGAAATAAATATTGAAATTAATAGTCATTTAAAATGAATAAATGATTAAATTAATATAATCACTATTCAAGTGAATATATATTTTTTATATTACGATATGAATATTTATATAGGATAATTAATTTAATATACATATCCTAACAATGAATACTGTGTGATTAAATTTATTTGATCAACTTTTACATTAATAAATAATATTTTCTTATGAATGGAATATAGTTATTTTTTATTTTCTATTCAATGATATTTAAAAAAAATAAATTTTATCATTGTGTTTGACTTTTAAATCCATTTTTGTAATTGAAATTGGTGAACCTAATTAATTCTCATGATTTGTATCTAGTATTACATCAAGGAATTTATATATAAAAATTTAATTTATCATATACAATACCCTTCAAATGAAAGCGACCATGTAATATTATCCTTTAGAAAAAAATATATCATCCACCATGATGAATACATCTGACATCCAAATATAGTATCTATTTTTCCATTCATTAACTATATGCGTTTATTTTTATAATAAACTACCATATCCATGCATATTATTTTAACATTAATTTTTTATCAAAATACAATATATATATATATTAATCCATAAATATATTTGAGAAAAATAATTTTTCATCACTTTTTTATTTCCATATAATATAACAATCAACTGATATATATTTCATCATTCGGAGAATAGGTTTTCAACGGAATTGATTATACAACATTGTTAATTCTCTTGATACACATGAATAATGAAAACATGCCTAAGGTACAATACAAATTCACAAATATAGTAAAATCTCATGACTCATAAACCAAGTTGAAATCCGATTAGAAGTACATCTACATATTCTCCCAAAATATATATTTCCAATTGCAAACATCATGTGAAGACGTATGAATTAATATGGACCCAAACACATAATATTAATAAAATCATACACATCCTATCATTAATTTGAATATTGAATAAATTAAATATTCATTCCAGAATGTTATCCAATATTTGATATGGTTTTATTATATAATGTAATTACATTTATACTTGGATGTGATAGAAACATTATTGTGTGTAAAATCCTATAATTTTGTATAAGTTTCAAATATAATTATTTTTTTTGTTTAAATGCTCAATTATGTTTTAATTTTAATACCCTATCAGTCCGCAGGTGTATTAGAGGAGTTTTAGGCTTGTTCAGAGTCCATAGACCAGATTTTTGGAAAACATTATATAGGATACATTATTAGTAGAAACCATGTACGGCTTGTCATGTGATTATTATTAATTGTGTGAGGTTGGAAATAGAGGATCTAGATGATACATTGTTTCAGAAACACTTATGTATGGAGACCCACAATTGTGTAGGGAACCTCTATTTTTTAACAGAGCCTAATCACTTGGTTTGCGCATGGTATTGAAATTCATGTGAACTAACAGTGTGGGGTTCCCCACTAAACATTTGGATTAAGGGGGTTCATGGTTTTTCAAAAAAATTGGACAAACCATGTGGCCTATGAATTATTTTAGAAATTACCAAATTTACCGTAAAATATAATTTAAATGAATTTATATTTCAATATCCTTCTTCATTGGAAAATATTATGTTGGAATGTCATCTGTGATCAAATTTTTAGTTTTAGACCCTATTCTTCCATATAATCTCAGAATCAAGTATTTCATGTCCAATTGGATCTATACTAGTGAGTACTTAATTCCATTATAGTCATTCCATAATATTTGTGGTGTCAGCTATGATATTTTTTTGAAATCTAATATCCCCCTTTTCGATTTTTTCATATGTTGTTCATTATTATCTAGATCAATGTGAAATGAATAACTGATCATATATGATCACTCAACTATAGACCTATAGTAGTTGGTCTATACTTTTCATGTGTCATTTGGTGAATTTTCTGGATATTTTCTATTTTGACACCCATCAGAAGTTCTGGCACAACACTAAAAATGAATTGAATAATTCTGTTAATTGAAATGGAAGATGTTAATGATTCCATTTATTTTATTTCATTTATGTTGGAGGTTGTTTCCTCAACCAGTTCCACCCTTGAGGTGGTCCATATAAATGTATTATGACAATTTCTTTTTTCAATCAACCATTAGTTGAGTTAATTCTTTCCTTGTTATAGGAATCCAATTTTATAATTAATTAAATTATAGTGTTTGTAATGATAATAGAATTACCTCAATTTCATATTGATGTTTTTTAAAAAGTTTTAAATATAACATGGACATTATAAATGCCTTATATAGAAAATTAGAATTTTGATACTAGTGGATATGAATATTTTACATGAATGTGAACTTTTGAAATGGAAATTGAATTAAATGATAACTGTTTACATTGGATGACAAGTGTGTTCTACACCATTGATCATGGAATTGATAAATAATTCAAAAGACCTATATTATCTTGGGATTATTATTCATTGGGATGATTTGGGCATTGCTACCCCTTGGATCTAGTTTGGTTCAGATCGTAGTGGACCTTCTAGGTGTAGATACATTATAGATCTGAATTGATGCCTAACTGAGTTTCCATTGAGTAAATAATAACACTAGACAAGGATGACATGGTAAATTATACCTTGGAACCATCCATGCGGGGTTTGTCACATTAATTACATAAATTAACTATAGAAAATGTGAAATTATTGGTTGTATGTCATGGTAGTGGTTGTTATGAACATTCATATTATAAGGCATGACCATGGTAGATATGGTTTTACATGGTGTACATCTAGGTCATGGGTAATAAGTGATTACTTATAGAATTATTTATTTATTTAGGTTCTTTATCTAATGTGGAAATGTTATTATACTTCCATTATTTATTTTTATGATTTATACCACTGTGTTGAACTTTGATAAGAGGGAATATCTCCACACAGACACACCATAAAATCTCCCTACTAATCACCAGCCTCTACTATTTGGGAAGATGTGCTTGAGGAAATGTGACCAACTGAGCTTGGGGAACTATTTAGTGAAATCTAGGTCAAAGATTTTATAACGTGGAATCAGAACATCCCTTTTTATAGATTATTATTTTCTAACAATAGAAAGGGATATGAAATTATAATTATTTGGTCCAAATCTAGGTCATGGCATAAGTATCCCACATTCATGAAAAACAAAAATAGCCTTGAATAGAAATCATTCTTTTCTATATTTTTACTATTTTAGTTGATTTGATCTATTTTTGGGTGAAGAATATGAATTTTGATGATATCTTTGATATTATTAAAGTTTCTTTTTTTATTTCAATCCGATTAGTTGAGGAAATTCCATCTCATGAATTATATTTGAAATCTTATAGGAAATCCATTATTTGAATTATTCCATGACATATAGGATGAATTTAATTTTTTCATTATGTAGTGATTGGTGAAATGATAGATATGACTCCACTTTTTGTTTATGTTTTTGAAGGGAAATGTAAAAACATGGTTGTTACTTTGAGTTCCAATCGTATCCGAAGTAGTGTTTTCCTAATTTGGCCACATCTGACACCCTAAACAGTAAATTGTGGAACACTGATTTATGGAACATGATTTGTATGGACTAGAACATATTTTAATATTGATTAGGTGGATGAAATATATCTATTATTTTGAATTATGGGTCTTTATAGATCATAATGTGCTGACCGATTTAATTCAACCATTTCTAATTAAATGTTATATACATATGTGAATGAAATGGAAATTAAAATAGTGAAATAGAAAATTGAAATTCTAATGGATTTGTAGGGGTCAGTAGGGAGTCTCCATAGTAAATTTTATTGTTGTTTCTATTTTACAATAATTGATTTAGGAGTAGGATGTGTTGTTTTTCCAAGGTAAAAAAATATTTTGTCATGTACTGTTCTTTTAGATATGAAATTAAATATAATTCTTTCTGAGGATTACAATTGGAATTGTAGATTTATTCCACCATGAATATCTCTTTTTTTGTGCCTAGAGGGTAGTTGTGGTCATTCTTCATAGGAAGTAGGCCATTTACTACTAATGGATCCATCTATATGGCCATCTAAATCATTATTAGTTTTTCTGAACATACGTGATGAGGGACAATTCCAAGAGGTGGTGTCCATTTATGAAAACATTTTAGGAGCACCAGAATCTATTTTGACTATTGATGTGTTGACACATGTGTTCCAGCATCATCATCATCCCATATTTTTTATGGATGGAGGTCCATAGGATTCTATGACATTCCATGATACTACACTATAGATATTCATGAATCCTGAGACAACTCTTTTGAGGATAGTGAATCTCATGAAATATATGATAAAGGAGAAAAAAAGAACTATTAGGATTCTTTGAAACATGTTGAATGGCTATGAGATAATGTTTGAGTTTTTTTCAAACAAGGTTCAATCAATATATTAACATCGAGACTCTGAGGGAAGAGAGGTATTGTGAGTTCATGTATCAGGTTAAGGGTGCTATGAAGGTTATGGAGTTCACGAAATGTATTGAAAAGCTATAGTTTTTTTATTATGTAAATTGATGATAAATTATCTGAGGAGGGACACATTAAGTAAGGTCTCTGAAATTATATTTGATCTCATGTCAACTATTTTTTTGTGACCTCAATTGATGAAATTTTATATTAGGAACTGATTACAATGCCAAAAATTAGTGAAGCTAGGGAGATACAGTTGAGTAGTGGAGTCTCTTGACAAGGTAGTTCAACTTGTTCAAGTAGGAAAAGATGTTTGGAGGCTTCCCCGATGTTGATTACCAACCATGATGCTAGTACTGAAATTTTATTTATCTATAATTTGTTTAGTATATAAGAACAATTGAAAAAATTGTGATAATGGAACCCATATGACTACCAAGATGGTAGATTGATGGCCCACATGCATCATTTATTGTAGATGTTTCCATCTAGAAATTTGTTAATGTGGTTATCTTTGAATCCATATTCCTGAAATGTTTTCATATCTCAACATCATATAGGGAGTTGGAGTAGTACTGATCGATCTGGATGAAGTGGTGGAGGTTCTGACTGATGCTATAAGGAACCAGTTTTCATGTTATATCATTGATGGATTTTTTGAGGTAGTGGGGTTCTGTCATAGGGTCATATTTTAGGGTTGATTTGTTTTTTACATATTATCCCCAAGCAATGGGGTGACATACCATCAATATTGAAAGTTATGATCTTAGAATCCTCAACTCATGAATATACTAATTTTTACATAGATGTATCACATTACATCATCTTTGTATCAATTGTGGAGGGCCACGGGATAGTGATTTGGGTTTTTGAGGGAGCTATGATGATTGAAACACCTTATAGGATCATAATTGATGATGTATATTAGACCATGGAGTTCCCCTTGTGAATTGTTGGTTTAACATCATCGAGAATACAGACCTCCTCAATGTGATTGGGTTTTACATCATACATGGGATAGAATGGAAAGTGAATTATAGAAACTATATTTAAATATTTAATTGGATGTTTATTATCAGATCAATCAAGGGTCATGTTTATACTCACATGGTGGAATTATATTTCCTTGAAATCCAAATGGACTGCAGCATCATGGGATGTGTTGGATGACAGACAAAATTATAGATTATATCTAGATGAATATAGATCTTGTATGTTATACTTCCGTCAACTGTTTTATCATTTAATTGATGCTTTTTAAGAATAAATTTTTAGATTACCACCAGATAAGTCAGTTGATTTCACCCATAGATATAGTTCCTTGAGATTAACTAGTATCCATTTCTCCATATAGAATCACTACGATTGAGTTAATGGATATCAATAGGTAGCTAGAATATTTTGATTCAAAATGGTACATACGAAACAATACTTATTTGTGGGGTTCAAATGTCCTCTTAGTGAAAAAGGTTGATGGTACCCAGAGTCTATATATAGATTTTCAGAAATTGAATCTATTAACAATTAGGTACTGGTTTCCTATTTCATGGATAGATGAAATTTTTATCCAACATCAAGGGTCATGGGTGTTCTTGAAAATTACTTTTCAAGTCAATATATCACTATATACCTATTCCACCTCCTTAAATACATCATACATCCTTTCACAGATGGTGCGGTCTATATGATTATAATATTTTTTCATTCAGTCTCACAATCATGCATGTGGTTTTCAGGGCTCTAGTGAACTGAGTTTCCCATCCATATATGCAATAATTCATGGTGGATTTAACGGAAGATATCTATATGTATTCCTACAATTAAAAAAATGAGAAATATCTTGAAATATTTTTGGATAACATGATATATAACAAGTTATTTTCTAATATCATATTGATTAATTTTTGGATTGATATGATTCACTTACTGGGTCATATTATCTAATAGGAAGGATTGTATGATTACCTATATATGGAGAGATTTGTAATTTCCAATGAGAATCCAAATAACATTATTAATATAGAGAGTTTCATGAGGATATCAAAACGTTATATCCATTCCATACAGGACTTAACATTCCAAGTATCGTTATTTATGGTTTTAACAAAGATGGGTGTTATTGTTTTAAAGATAAATTCAGGGGGATATCTTTTTAGGATCTGAATTGGAGATTTAATTCAATACCAATCATGATTCTCCTAATGTTGGGTAAAATATACACAATGTAGTACATAGCATCAGGTTTCAGTCAATTTGTAGTGATTATGCAGTGGGAAAGTGTCATGGCATACAAGTCTTAGTAGCTAAGGACACACAAGAGGAACATCCTGAAGAATCATCTCGAGTTATTTAAAGTTATTTATTTTTTGAATTGGTAGAGACACAATTTATTCGGAGAACATTTTATGATGTACCCAGAACAAAAAATCCTCATGTATATTTTAACCGAGTGTGATGAAAATATGATGAAGAGGAGGTGGTTTTAATACATATATTATTATAACTTCTAGATTTCTTATATATATGGAATTGGAAATTTAGTTAATGATCCACTGATTTGTATGAGTTGAATATATTTATTTCACTATACCAGTAGTGACGGAATGATTATTGATTTTTTCTGAGATTCAGTTGGAGGTGAAGGAAAATCACAACTAGTATTTTATTTCATTAATAACTATGAATATTATCATACATGATATAGTAAGGAAGAAGAAGCTATCAGACATTGAGGGATTAGTCCTAAAGAAAAGTGCATAATGAGGTGACCCACATACTGGTTTGATTATATGGAGGGATGAGATCCTATGTATCCATGGTCACGTATTGGTACTAGTGAACACAGGTAAGGATCAATGTATTATGTTATACGCCATGGTTTTCAAAGGTAATCCTGACATTTTCATGATGTATCGTGATTTAAATTACCAGTATATGAGCTCAGGGATGAAATATGAAATAGTTGTTATTACTAATTGTTTTTTCACCTATTGACATGCGATAGAAGAACATTAGAGAATATATGAACTTTTAAAACAATCACCTAATCGTGAGTGTAAATGGTATGATTTAGAAATGGATTTTATGACTTGTTAGTCGATTCACTTCATGGAAGATATTAATTTTAGGTTTTATATAGTCTCATGACAGTTTCACAGTTTCATAAAATCAATGAGATTTATAGTGATGATGAAGTTGGGTGGTTATATATCAATGAGATAGTACAACTTCACATTGAACATCAAGCTATTGCATCATATAGGTATTTCTAGTTTATTTTTCTTTTATGGTAGAGTTTGTATAGGGTTTTTGGTATATATATTCTTAATAGAACAACTTCCCACCCTATGAATGATTTCCCATTAGGGAATATGATATAGGTTGTTGAATACATGATTTGAGATTGTGATTTGGGTTTACGGAGTCTCGGGAGAAGCATATATCCGATATTTAAATTTCCATCAATAATATCGATCAGGAGGATATAATGATAGAATACTATAATGTTTTGTATGATATTATTCGTTGATCTCCCTAATTATATTCTGTGGTATGTGATACATAATTACATGGACCACATCTGGTGCAAGAGACTTTTGAGAAGGTACAATAGTTTTTGAACTAGATAGATGCTTCGCAATATAGATAAAAATATTATGTTGATTTATACACTAGACCTCTAGAGTTCATGGATGGGGATCAAACCTTTATTTGTGTCTCACCAAGGATACAATACATGTGGATTCTAAGACACTATAATAAATCATCATGATATGATAGGTTGTTCATGATTCTGAAGTGAGTCAGGTTGGTCGCTTATCTATTGTAGTAACACCAAATTCATTAATCCATTAAAAAAATATTCTGTGTATATCAGTCGCACCATTATTATTTAGACATATCACAGGATTATCATCCTAAGGAGGTAGAGTTACAAGAAGATGTATCCTTTTAGGAGCATCTCATTCATATTGCTGATGAAACCCAAAAGGTTCTCTGAGGCTGATTAGTTCCATTTCTACGTGGCATGTGGAAGTAAAAATATTTATAGGATGAGAGATGTGACCTGGAGGGAAAAATATGTTATAAATGGAATGAATTATTATGTGATGATTATTTACCTATATTGAGAGAAGAATTAAAGGACAAATTTCTTTAAGGAGCGTGAATTTATGATCATTTTTTATGGGGTATGGATCACCATACATTAGGATTAAATGCTTAATTATTTCCTAATTTTAGTACCCAATGAGTTAATAAGTCTATTGGTGGTGTCTGGAACTTATTTGGAGCCATAATCCCAGTTTTTTGGAGAATTGGACAAGCATCATGGTTTGTAGGAAGATTTCAGGGAAGGTAACATGGTTAATATTATCTATTCTAGGATTCATAGAGGGGGCCTACATGTGGAACTATTTTAGGATTCCATGAAGGTGGATATGAATTCCTATGAAGGGAACCTACTATTTTTAGAATAGACTAATCACGTAGTATTCTTACTATTTGTTAATTTGTGTCCAAAAACTATGTTATGTGGAATGCCTTACATTTAAGATTTCATGGATAGGGGATGGTTTGGCTAATAAAGCATAAAAAACGTGACAAGTAGGAATTATTTTAGAAATTACAATATTTTCCTTAAAAAATAATTTAACTTAATTTATATTTCAATTTCCTCCTTCATTTCATTACAACACAATAGAAGCTCCTCATTTTTTCCAACTTATATTTTTTATCTCATTCATCTATCATATAGCTGAATCGAGGGTTGTTGGTCTCATTCGATCCAAACTAATTGGAAAACAATTACATTTGTGTGATTACTCATTCTTCATGGTATCACCATCATAATTTAGTTGTAATCAAATTTTCCTTATTTTCATAGTATTCATCCATTATTCATTTCCCTCACAATTTGTGCCAAATCATGTGTTGGTACTATATTATAACTCCACTATGGGTTTGTGGTATGTGGTTTAGATTTTTTCTGTGTGGTTTGGTTTTTTACCAAGATATTTTACATTTTTCCTCCCACCATACATTGAAATTTTATCCTGAAGATTAAGTGAATAAATTTTTAATGAAATAGAACATGTTGAGGATACCTTTTTGATCCCTTGAGATGTGATGGAGGTTTTGTCCCAAAACATTCCACCTATGGGGTGTTCCATGATAGTATACTATGAATATTAGATTTTTGAACTACCCATGGGGTGAGATAATGCATGTTGAGTTAGAGGACAACTATTTATAAAGTATATGAATTTAAGTCAATGTTGAGAGATGATATTTTCTTTCTTTGTATGTTGATACTTTTGATAATAGGTGATATTTCGAAATTGAATAACAAAAATGGATGGTTTGGAATATTGTAATTATGATATGGGTTGGTATACTAATGGGATCACAATTTAAATTTTTGAAATTATAATTGAATTAAAATATTAATTTTTTCAAAGTGAATGACGTATGTTATGCCATGAGACATAGAAATGGTAGAAAATTTCATGGACCTATTTTATCCTTGGATTATGATTCTGTTGTATTCCTTGGTCCATGCTAACCGTGGAAGTTGTTTGGAAATTTTCATAAGGGAAATGGTTGGTAAAAGTGGTACATGGAACCCAATTCAATCTTAATGATTTTTCCATCGAGATTATCAAAGGTCAAGATGAGGATTCATTGGTCCACTGTACCTTGGATCCATTAAGGTGGGGCATGACACGTTAATTATAGGGATCACTAATAGTAAATGTGATATGGATGGATTAACGGTGAAACCATGGTTAATATTACATTTCTATTTATACATATCTACCATGGTGGATATAGTATTTCTAGTTGTATGATAAGGAAATGGGTTATATGATTTGCATTCTTGAAATATTAATATATTCATTCTATTAATCTATTATCTTACTATTATAATACTCTTTATATTGATTTCTATGATATCTATTATAGGTTTAGAGTCAGATAATAGGGGTTAGTCTTCCCACAGAAAACCCAAATTAGCTCAATTATAGCCAGTATCCTTTGGGGTTTGGTTGATGAACTTAAGGCCACGTGGGGAACTGATCTGGGATAATCGTTTAGTGGAATCAATGTTTAAGAAATAATATAGTGACACTATCAAATATGTTTTAAAAAATTTAATAATTATTATACTATATGATAATATATATATATATAATTTATAGTTAAATCATACTCATTTATAAAGGTCTATTATAATGAAGGAGGTACTAAATAATTCAGTTTCATCAAATATATTATGGAGATATTGTTCTTTATAAATGAAAATATCATACTAGATGGTTTATCCTATATAAAAGGAATTGTTGTCATGGGTTTCATGGATTTGGACTACTACACAACCGTAATATATTCCTCATGATCTTGACGCATATTATGAATCGCAAAAAAAATGACAGAATTACATAAATAATTTTATGTCTCCATTTTTAGAAATTATAGAGTCATTATTCTTGATTTCCTAAACAATTATGATGTGAATTTCTATAAAATTTTATTTTTTGGAATACATTAATGCAGGATCCTTGATGGGTTCCATATAATATTTATTTTTTATTGGGACCCTGATAAATCATAATTCATCATTTTTATCAACTATTTCATTTTGGGTGAACTTTCCTAAAGTACAATATATCATACTACACACCTTTTCATTCAAAAGGTAACCAATACCAATTATTAAAATATCATTCAAAATAATAATATTTAAAATTTATTATGACATAAATATGATGATTCCAAATTAAAAAATTAATATCTCCTCTCCAATAGACTCTTGGAAGTTCAACATGCCATTATGAATAGAGAGACTATCAGGGTATTATTGTTCATAGCTAATAATTATAAGTGGATCTAAACAAAAAAAATTATATGTTATATTCCATCATAATGGTTTCTATTTAATAATATTTCAATAAATTGTAGAGGATTCTAAGTATAGTTCTATGACCTTATTTTTTTTTCCAAATTTAACCTATTTTGGTTCTAAATGTCATTAATGTGAAAGAAGTTCATATTTATTAATTTTACAACAATAAAACTACAATGGTTATCCATTTTCAAAAATCCTATTTATATATTACTAATATTTTCATTGAATATTCCCTAACATATATTTTCATGATATTACGTTGAGATCATACCATGTATTCTAGGGGTAATCTATTATCTCCCTTTTTCAATTACATGATATTTAAACCTTAATATAACACCATTTACATTCAATAAATGCATTTGAATTTAAATTAATTATATATAGTGATTTTATGGATATTAAATTCTCGTAATAGAAGATCATTCAACACCCCAATGATCTCCGCAAGGATATCATTGCTTTTGATAAACTGGATGGGATTCTACAAATAAGGGTTTCATAGAATGACATCAAGGATACACACGCTAATTTCAGGATGAAATTTTATTTGTTTAATGGGATTCTATACAAGATAACTTTTAATCATCATATCAATTAATTAGTTTTTATCTATTCATATATATTTTTTTTCATAAACATTTTCCTATTATCCTTATCAATTTAAAACTATATATGTTATTTATTTGTCAAAATATATAAAAAGGAACATATTAAATTTTGTCACCAAACATTTTATTTGAGGTCCTATAAAAATTCCTCTATCACTGAGAGATATATAGAATTATTTAAACCCTACATAAGATGAGGCATCTAAATTTTGAATCATTGAGTCACCATGAATTTCATTATTTTAAAATAATTTGGGGATACTAATGATGAAAACATTATTTGGGAATATTTTATGAGATTGAATGATTTTTGGCCATTTATATATGAGCTTAGTAATTTATTAACATAGTCTCATATGCATATTATTTTATTTTTCAGACATCTGATCATCAATTTATATCAACCATTTTTATCGTTCCTAATAACCTAAGATCAAAATTTTTTCATGTATCCATTTTACAAAGATTAGGAATAATTGTTTTATGCTGGATATGAATAATTAGTTTGATATGATGGAAGAACTATTGGGATGATATTGATGATATTAATTGAAAAATATTGATTATATATTTACTATCCTATGGATATGAACAATTAATATTTTTGGGACGGTGTGCTTTATAAATGTATTAAATATTCATCTAAATAATGCAGAGTTAATGTATGTTTTATTTGGGTCTACTTAGCTAGAATGAGAGTTGGGTTTAAATATATATCCAGATTATAATTAAAATTATTTCGTGAAATACTTGGGGATATGTCTGAGACTGGGATATGATCCTAATGTATGGTAATGTTGATATTATATTATTTCCATCAATGGAAATCCCATTATAGTTATAAAAAAATTTGATATAAGCTCTTTCACAGATAAACATAATGGTAATAACCATAAAATAATTAGTTGGGTATTAACACTGACATATAATAATAAATAAAATTTTATCCTATTTAATGGCCTCATTAAACACCATATAGTTATATAATTTAGTTATTTTATATTCTTTGTATAAACCTGTATGATGACATGGAGGATAAAATAAATGATAAATATTAATAATCCATAGTGATTTTTGTTAAACATAAATGTTAATGTATTGAAATAATGTTTCATGATTTAATAAATTGTTAGAATTATATTCATATTAATATGATTTCAAACATTGATGGTTGATGTATGATATAAAAAGTATAGTTTTTGATGTTTTTCAATGGATGTAAGTAGGGGGGATCACCTAAACATAAAATGTGGATGAAAATGAAATAATCATCATCATGAGAAATTATATTATGTGGAGGATTAATGTCAAAAATTATTCTTATTCATAATCATATAGACTAAAATATGATTCATCAAATGAACCAAAGAGTGTTTTTGAATTAGAAAAATATGGAAAATTGAATATCCTGAAATTTCTGAAGATAATGACCATGCACTGAGGAAGAATTAGAATTTTATATGTCATGAAAATGGGTACAATACCTAATGGAATTTCATCAATGGAAAAATATGTTTTATTTGTTTAAAAAAGGTAATATCAAACTATTATTTGAGCAAAAATAAATAATTTTAAATATTGAATAAATTTTCAACTCTCTAGATCCCCAAATAGATTACTTTTTTATATGTGGGGTATCATGGGAATTATTTGATTCAATACTATAATACATAGTTTAACTCATATTCAAATTATTATCATATAATATGTCAATTCATGATATGGATCTTCAAGAATAAGGAAAATTTATTAGCCACACAAGTAATGGGAATGTCCTGTTAATGTTTGTAACAATACACCCCATGTAAATATTAATGTTTTTTATTGGAATTTTTTTGGTATATTAAATATTTAATTGATATATTTATATAGTTCTATTATAAATTTCTTGAATAAGATAATAAAATTATATATTTTGAATCTACCTATGATAGTCTATAGTTGTGAGTTTGAATATTAATATTTAATGGAGTTTACATACATTATTTATTTCTTACTACCAAATCATGGGGTTATTTTTCTCTAATATGTTGGGAGAAAATCAACATTGAATAAAAAATTGTTTTTACAAAATTTCATGATGTATTTATTGATGAGTTTTCTCATATTACATTATATATTTTTAATTATGTTTTCAACAGATCTCATTCATGGAACATTACTTATTTTGATATCTGGCTATATAATTTCTCTGAATAACTGAATTATATTTAATATGAAACACTAGTAAATACATTATATGTGATATAGTTTACCAATGATATCAAAATGTGGTGTAAATGAACATTTTTTTAAATAAAATAATTTTGCAATGTATATTTTCATTAATTATAAATAGATTAATATTATTAAAATCAATAAAAGTATCATCTACCATGTATCGATAAAGAGATGCCAAGAATTTTACCGGATATCAGATAACATCCCTCCATCCTAACAACACTTGGAATAGAAAACAAAGCATACTAATATGTAGTTATGGACCCAACAATCGAAACAATAAATCACAAGCAAATACATTCATAGAAAGGTATGTAAACAATATTCTCAATCAAGAGTCCCAACTCAAGAAATCAAGGAATAATAGGCATTAAAGTATAAAATCACCTAAAAAGGCCATATCCCGAACTATGGTATGGGGAAATTCGTCTCATATAATTCAATGATAAAATACAGAAAGGAATAAACAACCAACCTTGACATTGTACATTCGATATAGTTGAATCTCTGCCTTCGATTCGACATATAACTCCATATATCTACAAAAATTTCTACAACATTCATACCAGAATATCTCAAAAAAGAGTTGAAATCATGGGAAGATTCTCCAGATGAAGGATTAACTCACCGAAGTGATTCCAATGAAATCGAAAATATTTGATTCGGAGAACAAATGGTTAATCAGGGGCTCATAGAAGAATCAGCGATCTTTAGTCGCTCCTAGGGGAGACAAAGAGAGAAGAAGATGTTTCTGTAAATGAAATGATACCCTGGTCCAATTTATCAAATATAAATAAAAATACACAATGTGTTCCTAGAGAATACATGGTGTGTATATGCCTTTACTGGGCTCCTCTTTAGGTGGTCAACAACTCTGCCCACACATCCCTGTAATCGACTGTTACACAGCCTGTACACGGCTTCCTGGGATAACCCAGTACACGACGTGTACTCATAAAATTTCTAGAAAGTCCTATTTTTCTCAAAATCTCAAAAAAGTCATGATCTATAACTGTAATTATGATCCAAGTTCATAAATACATCCCCCCTTAATGAAATATGTCCACGAATTTTTTAATGAAGAATGCACATAAGGACAATCAATGAAAAGCTCCGACCACTATGATTGCACATCAGTGTCCCTCTCTTAAGCCTCATCTTTTATATGACCATGCTACCATAGAACCTATACTAGACGAAAAAATCCCCATAGAGAACCTTCGTGCAATGATCAATAATCCAGATATGATGCTCTTCGAACGAGGCATCCATCTCCAACACAAACTCATTGGGTTGAAAAACATAAGACGGGTCTGAGAAGTATCACTGAAATTGAGAAACATGGAAGATGTCATGCATAGCCTAGTATCTCTAAGTAATCTATAATCGATAAGAAACTAGTCTGTCTCTATCTATAACCTCAAATGGCCCAACGTATCTCGGTGAAAGCATACCCTGTCACATAATCTTCTTATGTCCCAACATCGGTGGGAAATGTAAGAAAACTCATATCCAACATCGAACTCTAGAGGTCATGTACATCTATCAGCATAAGACTTCTATTGTGACTATGCAGTAGAAATCCTATTCTATATCAATTCAACATAATCCATGTTCTCCTAAACAAGATGAGGTCCCAACATAGCTACCTCTCATGCCTTGATCCAACAATGGGGTGACCATCATGGTGTATTGTTGAAAGCCTTATAAGGTTCCATCTAACTAGCTTCCTAAAACTATAATTGTGGGCAAACTCTAATAGAGACATAAAATGATCTCAAGATGCTTTTCATGGTTGTGTGAGTGTGAGAGTGCACCAAGATATCTTCCTTGATGACTACAATGAATGAATACAAGTATGGATGGAACAATCAGTTTATCAGTGCTATAAAAACTACAAGCACGTTCGTGAGACCAAATGGAATAACCACATACTCTTATAGACTATACCTTCTTTGAAAGCCTATAAGAGGTATATTAGAGGGTCTAATGTAAAAATGATGAAAACCGGATCTCAATTCAATCTTCAAGAACACCTGGGATCCTCGAAGCTATTCAAAGAGATAATAAATATTCAACAAGGGATATTGGTTCAGGACCATCAACTGGTTAATATTTTTATAATTGAGATAGATTCGTATTGTATCTTCTTCTTTATTTGCAAAAAGGATAGGCTAATCCCAAGGAGAAATACTATGATAGATGAAACACTTTTCTGGTAACTCCTCTAACATCTTCTTGAGCTCTTGTAACTCTGTTGTAGCTGACCTATATAGAGGAATTGACAGCAGTGCCGCTCCTAGAACAAGCTCAATAGAAAATTCTACCTCTCTCTCCTGAGGAAAACCTGAAAATCATCTTGGAAGCCATCCATGAAATGATCTACCACTAGAAGAAAGTCCGTCTATGATGTTCCCTGATCATCCAAATACAAAAAAGTAATCTATGATGTAACTTCTCCAAACCAATAATGTTCGGGTCCCACTCTACACTCATGGACATCCCATACACCCTTATGAAGAAAAGATCTACCCACTGGTGATGAAAAACTCACCCTATAATGATAGTAGTAAAAAATTTCATGGAAAGGAACTAACCAGTCCCTTCTGAGAATGATATCACATCCTATCATCTCTAAGACATAAAGGTCCCATAAGAAGTGACACCCACCAACCTCAAGAGGGATCTCCTTGAAAGGACGTACACTATCCATTCTTGTTACCAGTAGAGTTTCTAGCTTCAATATATCATCATATGTAATGATAGTTGGACCAAGGCTCCCCACAATAGTGAAAAATTTGAAACTATGGGATGAACCTATATCGAAAAGTGCAGAATATAATACTAAGGAAAATAGAATCGTTGCTTTAACTATAGAGGGTTTGGGATCCTCCTCCATCTAGATCTTCTCTATAGAAAAATCCTGACTTGCACCATGTCCCTTTGAAGCTTAATGGGATTACTATGTAGATCCCCCCTATGATTTTAGAAAACCTAGTGTCTGGCCACTAACTCCACCTCAGCCTGAACAACCTGAAGAACTCTATCCCCCAGTCTAACGTGTGACTGGTTGTCATGCACCTGTATGTGAGGATGAATCAGAATCCCATTCACCAGCTTTTGGTGAGAAATTCTGACAAAAATATTGAAGATGACCTATCTCACTACAATATTGGCACTCAACTGGGTCTCTTGATCAATGAGGCCCCATATGCCCACCCTTACCACACTAGTAGACACCACCTAGACAACATTTGCTGTTTCCGCCAACATGGAAATCCTTGAATAGTCTCCCTGTGGCACTTCCGGCTATTAGTTAGAAGGGTACTAACTCTGGATGCCTAGCCTCCCAATCTCATAGCCAAATAAATCCTCATATTGCGCTTTGTGATAAGTTCCAAGTTAACTATGGATGTTATAGAAGTATAACTGAATTTGTTCACCTGGTATAGGATTCCATACATGATACCATCCTCCAACATCCTCTCTAGAAATAACTCATCACCCCTAGAATTGGTGTGAAGCAATGCAGTTCAGTGAAACGATAAGAATAGTACATGATAGAATGAATACCATTCTCCAAACTCCAAAACTCTCAGGCTATATTGGCCCTCAAAGTCTCCAGTTTGATGTAATCATTGAAGGAATAGCCCGAAATATTAGCAATCCATAACCAGTTGGCACCCTTCTTATGAAATCACATCCCTCCTTCTCTTGGTAGAATCCCAATGCATGTATATAGAGGGCTTCACTCACTTCTCTAGAGGAATCTCCCGATGATCGAAGATAGACATCATGGATTCTAACCCTAACTCTATAGGTTGTGGTCCTCCATCCCTTGAGAAAGTTAGAGGATGTTGTAGCTAAAAGAACAATGTCAGTTCTTCCATAGACAGGGTAGGATGCGACAATCCCTAGAAGGTCTTCATAAACCACACAAAGCCTTCTCTGAACAATGCGTCAGCACCTATGTCCGCAATGATGGTAGTCCCAAAATAGGCACAACGGGAGGATCTGTTGGTAGTCCCAGATCTACCATGTCTGGTGTCTATTTACTGACATGTATCTGGCATAAAACTAGAGGACGTCATCATGACAGGACTCTGAATGATCAAGTGTGCATCTTCGTTTACAAATATCATGTAATGAATCGTAGAAGTGAAAGAAAGTAAAAGGATAAATAAAGTGTTCAATTTCTAAAAAACATGGATACCCGTTGTGTATAAACCCTACACTATGTGTTCCATTAAGTTTTTACATGGGCGTGTACATCTACCAAAACTTTTTAGATAACATCCAATACCCCCGGAGTGTTCTCAAGTTACACAACATGTACTTGAATCGTTTCCCCTTCCAGAGTTCCTCTACCCAGTGAAACGACACAGTTTACTCCTATAACAAAACTACATGATGTGTTTGTTCAAGACATGGTGTTCACTGCATATGTTTCTACCACCCATGTCATTAGTAACATGGTCGGATTGAAGACGAACTCTACACAAAGTGTTTATTCTAGACCCGGTGTGTACTAGTAGGATTTCAACCACTCATGTCATTAGTCACACGGTCGGATGCAGGGCCTCTACAACATGTGATGTACTTCTGGTACATAGTGTGTTCCACAATAGATTTACCATGCTCGTGTCCCTGCCCACATAGGTACCCACATGGTTAAGGATTACATGGTGTATATATATAGTACACGATGTGTAATTATGAAAAACAGTTCCTTCCCAAATAAAAGGATACATGGCATTTATTCATTATTATGAACTGTGTATTCTGGGTTTCATCAAACAGTATGCCTCAGAAACTACTCCAGAAGCCAATAAAAACACTGAAACAAATATTAAATTGTCAAATTCCATTCTTTGGGGGACAAAAATCCACATGAATCAATTCTTAGCAACTTATTCATGTAATATCATAAGTATAACTATTAATGTTAAAAATTATCCACCAAATTCGAATCCATGAGGGCCCATAAAACCTCAAGGAAAAATGTTTGGTGCTGATTCAAACAAAACCGTGCACAATCCAATACCCTATCAAATAAAAGTTATTTTATAATGGAATCTATCACAACATCATGAATATTTAGAACAATATCTATCATACAACATGCAATTGAGAACTCACCCTAATTGGAATGACAAGAATGAATGACATGTGATCTCTAGAAAGTTCTTATATGATGCAAGAGATGTCAAAACCTCATCTCACAGGGTTGAAAAAAATACAATAACATCAATGACATCAATTAAAACAACACAAAACTTTTGAATCACCAAATGGTGAAATCAAATCTACTGTAATAATAGAAAAACCAAAAATAGTTCAACAATCTATCTAAATTAGCTTTTTCCTATAATCATTTTTACAACTCCCAGGCACAACTTATGAACAACTTCATATTCCTACCAACTCCAGGATATATACACTAAATAAAAACTCAATGAAGAAAATTTATTCCATTAATACCACTTTGAAACATCCCTGTTCTAGGTGCCACCCAGATGTGCCTCATACCCGGTTGGTCAAATGGCCTAAAAAAAATTTCCCCAAAGTCCAGTGGCAAACTAATAGTAGCAAGGGCCTTGGTTATGATAATTGGGAAACTATTAGTACATTTTCATAGAAACAAATCTGAAATAAATAGATAATAGTAGAGGAAGAAGTAATAATAACATGAAATATTAAACATTAAAGGTCCTCTAGAAGATAAACTGTAGGAGAACATATATAAATGATGCAACTCACATATTTCTAGGAAAGAATCCATGCAAGTCACAATGAAAGAATACATTACTAAAAGAGATTATAAAGGAAAAAAAGTAAATAACTCTAGTAGAATCGCAAGCCTCAACTTTGTCGCGTGCTCTCCAGATCTAGAACAGTCAAGTACTTAAAGTTGAAGAGTGCTTTCCCTTATCCATACATGTAGCAATATAATATATTTGGTCCCAAAATCATGGCACAAATTTGGAGTGAGAAAAATCCTCGTAGGGAACCCCCAAATGATCAATGCATAACTCTCTGTATATATATATATATATATATGGAAAGAAGTAAGAGAAATGAATTAATGAAAAAGGATGTACTCAAGATTAAACAATCCTACAATTTCAACAAAATTCATTTAAATTTATTAAATAAACATCCAAACAATCTCATGTGACCCTCTAGGATGTTCTCATAGTCTAACCCCTCTAGTTAAGCTGAACAAGGACTCTATAAGGAAGCACTCACTGTCAATTCCCCATGTGGTCTCACAATGGTAAACTACCAACACTCTATGGAAGCACTCAACATTTAATTCCCCCTATGGTCGCACAATGTGGAACTACAAACACTCTGAGGGAGAACTCACATCAATCCCCTCTATGGTATCACTATGTGAAATGTATTACTGACACTATGGGGAAGCCCTCAGCATCAATGCCCCCTATGGTCTAACTACACCAGTTTCAACAGCCCTGTGTAAGTCAATCGTGCAGAAACGATATCCAGCATCCAATGTAAATCACAAAATACTGATTTTCAAACCATTTACAAATCATATCACATCATATAAAATAATATCACTCTATCCTAAAAACAATAGGAATGGAAAATAGAGTGTCCTAACAGGCATTTCAGGACCCAATGTAAAAAATAATTGAACATGGGAAAACACGTTATTAGAATGGTATTTATACCCTATTCTCAATCAAGAGCCATAACTAAAGAAATAAAGGAATGTTAGACATTAAAGGGTTAAATTCCAAAAACATGTAATACCCCAAAAGAGGGTATTAGGAAATTTTTCACATAGAGATAAATGAATAACTACAGAAAGGCACAAGCCACCTTCCTTGACATTGTACGGTCAATATAGTTGAATCACATACATTGTTTCGACCTAGAACACCATAGATCTACAGAAAAGTCTAAAACGGTCATCAAGTAATATCTCACGAAAGAGGAGATAAAGAGTGAGGAGGCAGTTTGTGTAACATCCCGTGTAAATGAAGAATAACATATTTTCATACTTATTAATATTTTTGAATTAAATATTAATTTTACTATAAATGGGATGCTATGTTCGATAGCGTACCCGATACGCAACAGCGGGTTTCTTTGGAAACTTACCTTGCACACTAATAATATAATACTAATATTTTAAATGGAATTTAACATCTAGATGTTGTATTGGAAGGAATTAATGAAACTAACAACAATATGATTATACATTATTGTAAAAATAATTTTCATTTGTCTAATAAAAGTTGGAGGCTTAAAATGTGAATGAATCGAATTTTAAGCATAATTTACATTAAAAGGCCAATTTACTGCCTTTTAATGGAGGACCGTTTGTAAATCTAGTTTTCGTCACTTTAATACCTTATATATGACCAAATTGAATCCATAATTATAATGGGTACAACAAAATTTACTTTGTTCAATTTTTTGGAATTTTTCCGATAAAGTTCATTTTTTTAATGAATAGTGAAAAATATTGTATTTTAATTCAAAAGTGCCTTTTAATCTAATTTATTTATATGGATAGATTATCTTTTTAATTGGTTTTAAAGTGAAATTAAAGTATATTTTTACCATTTAATCCAATGTTGGTCATTGGAATTAATTTCACTTTGAAATTAGACATAAATAAGTATCAATCTTTTGATGGTTATTATTTCTCAAAAACACGCTATTTGTTTTAACAGTGGGAATTAATTTTTAAATTAATTAATTCCACTTATATGTTTTGAATTTTTCAATATAGACATCATTTTTTAATTCGGAATATCAAATATGGCTTAGGCTGATTTTTTGGTATTTTTCTGAAAAACTTCAACTTTTGATGAATAGTGACACCACTTAGTGGTAGATAAAAAACTGAATTTTTCATTTAAATGAAATTTTAACACTTCTGTGAATTGAATTTCAAAAATCCAACATACATGGTTTTTATAAAGATGTAAAATGTGGTTCATTAAGATGAAAATAATTTTTGGTGAATAGTAACTTTTGACTTTTATTTTCTGCGGTTAAAGGTAAATAATGTAATTCAAGGTTAAAGGAATATTATAATAATTAAAAATTACCTTAACACTTGTCTAAATATTATATTTTGAGTCATTTACGACCATTATCATCTTTGGGTCGATTTTGGGACCCCTTTAATCCACTTGTGTCTGATAATGACAATTTAGAATAATTAACTTAAAGAAAAGACAAAAATGACAAAAGAAAATATATTTTAGTAAATTAATTTTTGGAAGGGGTTATATAAATTATCTGTTCGACTATAAAAATTAATTGGAAATATAAAACTATTCTCTTCATCATGGTATTTTTTTTAATTTTTAGACATCAAATAAATTCAATTATTTATGACACAATAACGATGCAGTATTTACCTCGTTAATAAATGATTTAAATAAGTAATATTATAATGATTAAAATATAATCCATAAAATTTCCAATTATGATTGGATGATTATATTTCGATTATGAGTCATCTTATCATCGACCCTAATGATTTTTGGACCATTAGAAACTGAATATCATTATATAATAAAATAATGTTTTCACACTTTCCTAAAGAGCCCATCCTCTCCCTTATAAAAGGAGACTACTTCTATGCAATTACTCACACCTCTAAAGCCATTTAGATCATCCAAACTCTTCTCAATTAATCTCCCTACATCACTCTACTCCTCCTAGAAGCCTTACATTACGCAGAAGACACTTCCAGAAGTCCGTTGGTTCAAACCAAAGAGAGTTACCGAAATTAAAGGTAACAGTTTCTCTTAAATTGTTTTCATTTATTTTACTTCTCCAACCCCTAAACTCTTTTTATTTCCTTTCTTTTGTTACAACACAAGTATCCTAAATATACTAGGATGTTTTTATGAGAATTATTCGAACTACACTTACACACACCTCCATCTAATGGTTGAAGAACATAATGATTCTGTGGATGGAAAACTAATGCCTCACGAAACCATGATTGTTCAATTACATCTTAATGCCTCTCATGGAAGACATTATGCTGGAATTGTATTTATATATGATATATATTATGTTTATGATTTTTTTATTCTATTGTACTTCCCAATTATATCAATCCATTATGGTTTCCATAGTGGGTAAATACGATAATCTCATTTGAGGAAGTGCGGACTACCGCCCCCTCAAAGTGATGTGACTCGTTAATGCCTTATGTGGGATGTATAAAGGATGGAGTTAATTATATTATATATTATATTATACTATAATTATAATATACCTATATATCATTATGTTTTAATTCCATTAAAATAAAGAATAGAAATGAAAGTAGCGTTCATGCGTACGTACGGCTTACCATATCCATGAACGGTGCATTTCATTTCTTACCTCTAAATGTTATGTACTATTATAAAAACATGTATATAATACATATATATGATATATATGATATCCAAATCATGAATATAATTCTGGATATAATGAACTATTGACCACATGGACAACTTGTAAATATAAGGTGTCCATTTTGACTCAAGTACCAAATATCAAAAAAATGAACATTATTAACTTAAATGATTAAATTATGTTTATAACATAGTAATAAGTGATATAAAAGAAATTATAAACTTAAAAAATGTTATTAATCAAGTAGAAATTAACTTTAGTTTATTATTCAGGATATTAAAGAACGATCGAGTCAAGTCGGACGTGAGGTAAGGGACTTCGTCTCAATATCCTTTTGTTGAGGCATTTCATATACACGACATTAGTTTATACGGTGAATAAACCCATTTGGATTTTCATTTTTTTCAAAGGGAATCATTTTATAGGAAACATTTTACTAAACAGAAAAAAGGAATGTTTTTTAACGTAAGCGGTGACAACGACCGTTCCGTCACCGTGAGTATTATTTGATCTTTGGCTTCCTTAACAAGCCGAAATGCTTTTAAAAGGAAAAATAAATAAAAAATAATCTTTTTACGTATTTTGGTATTAAAAATCATTTTGAGAATGGATTTATTATTTAAATATCTTGAAATGATATTTTATTATTGCAATGTGGAAATTTTATCTATCCTTTATGCTTTTGTTATGTGTTATGATCATGTTATGGTTCTTGGGCATTATTTACGTATATGGGTGGTTCTATGATAAACCTAGGGTGGGTGATCCCGAGATAGCCTTCCAATGCATTGGGTAACGTGACGGAGGTAAACATTAATGTTTCTCCTAAGAGATGTAGGGAATATACTGTGATGGGTATTCCAAAGAAACTCCCTATGTAGTTGTGATAGCTAAAATGTAAGTATGGTATGGATGCCACAAGTTATTTTTATGATTTATGATTTCTATGTGTCTTTAATAATTCTTATTATTTCATGAGGTAAGTAATAGTGTTCATATTTTCTATGTATTTATGAAAAAATGTTTTCATTCACAGTTTTATAACCCTTACTGAGCCTTTTATGCTTATCCCAATTTTTGAAATGTTTTCACAGGACATAAAGATGAATAGGGTTAAGGATGGGATCATGGAAAAGTCACGCTGACTAAAACATGAAACTAGACATGACTCTTTTTGTAAAGACCCGTAAAATTAAAGGAATTTTTTTTAATTTTCTTTGGGATTTTACAAGAACGCAAATTCTGATGGCACCAGATTCTGAGGCCAGGTGATCCCGGAATAAATTTCTGAAGTTAGCTCGGGTACGTTCAGTAAACGAACGAGCGGGATTTCCGAACTTTTGAACCGGTTCTCGGAATCGAAATCTGAGGACACCGATGGAATCGCAGCGCCAGTAATTGCTTAGGAACACCTTTTCCGGAGTTGCGTTTTCTCGGGTGTGGTTATTAAAATTTTTGGTTAAGTAAAAGAATAAAATATAATGGTGCAACCAATTTTATTTTATTTAATGTAGTTTAAACTAAGCTAAGTGGTTGAAATGAGACCCACATCCTAACTACTCTACTAGGTAGGATATTAGTGGGGTGGGTCCCACACGAACCCCACCCTTTCAACTTCATCAACCCCTATTAATTATGTAACCCAACCGCACCCCCTTTAAATGAAGTCAACTCATAATTAATTAATTTAGTAGGTTATTCAATATAATAAATTCATGGATTCATTTTGAATTTGAAATGAGATGTTGTCTGGTGGGTTAATTAAATAAGACAAAGTCTTATTTTATAGTAGGTTAGTTCATTGTGAGAGAGGATTTGGAGAGGAAAGCTCTAAGTTCCGAAGAACGTTCTTCCTCCTTGAAGAACGCGAAGAACGCACCGTCGCTGATGAAGAACGCCGACATCTGACGAAGGAAGACGAATAATGTCGAATCCTTGGAGATAGACGACGTGACGCCATGTACCGCAATGCCACTGATTCTCCTCCCTGTGACACCAATGATCCTCCTTCCGCGACGCCGTCTTCCGCGACGTCCATTCCCTGCGATGAACCTTCGTTCAACAATGCTTGAGGTATGGGATTAATTGTTTTTGTTAGTGAATATTTTCATCTCCGTTCATCATTTTCTAAATTGGGCCACCTATTACCGCAATAATGAAAGGAGGTTAGACTGCACGAACACAACCAACTATCCTCCCCCCTTGATGCTTGATTTTGTTGCGGCACGAGCAAGGCATCACGGTGTCGTAGCATCGCGCGGAAATAATGAAGAATGGGCGGAGAAGCGTGGTGCCTTCGCGCCGCACCGTTGAAGTCGAACAAAGCCGTGACACCGTCACGCCATGCTGGAGAAACTCGAAGAGTCCGTGGCTAGATCGGGGCTGCGGTGGAGGGGCACGGCGCCGTCGCGCCGCGCTGATCGGAAAAGGTCGCGGCCTATGGCCAAGGTGGTGCGGGGGAGCGGCGGCCGGCTTCTGGCCGCCGGAGCAAGGATGCGGGACCTGCAGGGGTGTCCCGTTGTGACCCACCGGCCGGCCAAGCCGGCCGGTGACCAAAAAGGTTAGGGGTCGTAACCCCCGGCTTGCTATAGGAGCGGCCCCCCATGTGGGGGCCGCGTTTGTCAATCGGGGGTGGGGGGGGGGGCAGCGCGCCCCCGCTGTTCTGCTCAGATCGGCCAGCCAAGAAGGCCATGGGGGCTGCACCAGCGCGACAGGACAACTGGACGCCGGGCCGAGCCAGGCCGCCCTCACCGGGTCGGCTCGACCCGGTTTGGGCCGCACAGGGGGGTCTCAGGCTGGGTCGGTTCAGGCCCAAACCCCCCTTTCTCGGATAGGTTTGTTCAAACACCCATAACATGGGCAATGGACCTCCGATTGACGCAACGTTATTTCTTATGTGATCCTTGGATCAAGACGGTCGTTTTGGTATATTACACTCACGGTTTCAGTGAACATTGGGTTCGGCCGGGTTGGTTCGAACACGAAACCAACCGGGCCCTCAGAGCAAAAATGCTTATAACTTGACCTCCAGACATCTGATTGACGTGTTGTCGACTTTGTTGGATTCCTTTTACTGAGATGGACCATTTGGCTTACTCCGCTTGAGGTTTGGATGCAGTTGGAGTACGGTCGGGTTTCTTTTATCTTAAAAACCAACCAGGCCCCTGGGACGAAAAGGCCAATAACTCTCCGACCGGGCGTCCGATTGACGAGCCGTCTGTGACGTAGAGTTCCTATTTGGAAATACGGAAAGTGTGGATACATCAACTCCGAACTTCGTGTCTATTGTTGTTTCATCCCCTCGGCTCGTGGAATTGACCCTCCCCGAATGATCTTGTTGTGTGTGGGAACCCTAGAGCTGGCTGCGACTGCGACGATGATGACGACTGTACGAGAATCATCTGTGGGTTCAAAAATGACGAATACAACACTCAGCGATCCTCTGTGAATCAATGCTTACCGATCCTGTGTGGATCAGATCCTATGTGGGTCAGTGCTCAGTGGTCCCATGTGGGATAGTGCATACCGATCCTATGTGGGTCAGATCCTTTGTGGGTCATTGTGGGGGTTAGTACCTATCAATCCTTTTGTAGGTCCGATGGCTTAGATGAATCAATGGATATATATGATCATCTCTATCGTCCTACAAAAAATTATACCTATGTGAGCTGTGTCATGACTTTCAATCTTTATCATCAATAAGATTGAATTGATATCTTGTGTAGATTACGTTATGCTTTCCTGTGTGGATTGAGTTGTGTTTAACTGTGTGGAATGGGATGTACATGGGCTCGGGTGTTGGAACTGAACTGGAATTGATGACCTAGGTATATGTATAGGCATATACCTAAGTAGTGTCGTATGTTACTTCATGATTGTATCTTTCCTTTTTTGATTATCCTTTGTGGATTCTGGGAGACCTTCAGGGGTATCAGGGTCCCTACTGAGTATATTATACTCACCCCTGCATGGGCTATGCCCACACTACGTTATGTTGGATACAGACGATGGACATCGCTGATCGTGGTGGAGGCTTGTGGAGCAAGTCGGTACCAGGAGGTGGACCACTGGGCGGGACGTACACGGAGCAGACGACTGGACACATGGAGTTGAGGAGGCTATCTGTACCAACCCTTTAGGTGGGACTTCCAGTGGATGGATCGACGTTGCGGCTTACTTTTCAGTTGATGTATTTTCTTTTCAAGTTGTACTTTACTTTCAGTTTGGGTTTTTATTCTGGCCCACTTACTTTTCCGCACTCACTATTGTACCCAGTTTTACTTAGGGTTTACTTCTTCTTGCTTACTCTATGGTGTTTGTTTACATTACAAAGGAAATGCCTTCCCTTTTTTTTGGAATTACCCCTTGGTGCTAGTCACTAGCCCCTGGCCAATGGAATGTGGGCTTGGGGTAGTCACGACACGGGCCCCAAGGACAGGTCGTGACAAATTGGTATCAAAGGAGTTCGATTCTACCACAGAACTCCGGACTCTGATCTTTTTCTATGTGAAGAAATAGTGTTATGAGTATTGAGTGTGGTTATCAATCCAGGGAGTCTAGTGTTGATGAGGTGACCGACATATCCATACACCAAGACCCTGACTTCTGATTTACGACTCAATGCACAAAAACATTGATTGCATGTGTGTTTAAAAAGTTCTCCTTGTGACTACTTTATGTCAGCTCACCAGGAATCTTGATTGACCGTGGCACACCTGTTTCTTTTCTGGATGGCCCCACGACAGCAGCCAGCTAGTGTTCTGAGTTTTTTGCGAGCTGACAACCCACCAAGCGACAATGCCTCGGTGCAGGGCCCCTCTTTAGCGGAGGCATCGGTAGTACCATTACCAGTCGAGTCACGAATGCTACCAGCCCCAGCCGCTGATAATGCATTTCTCCATAGTGCACTTAACGAGTTTTAGTGTCAGATACCGCCAAGTTTCCACGGGGAGACTGACCCTCAGGCAGCCGAGGATTGGCTGGAGGTGGTTTTGCGAGTTTTCAGGTTGGTAGGGACACCGGCAGACCTCATGGTGATCCTTGCACCGAGTCTCCTACACGCGGCATCAGGAAGATGGTGGAGCTTGATGCTATAGGTGCACGATGAGGCATCACTCCTTTGGATAGTCTTTGAGAGCCTCCTCCGCTCGGAGTTCATCCCAGCCACCCTCCGTGTGGTGCGCATCCAAGAGCTTCTACAGCTGCGGCAGGGCAGCATGATGGTCACCCAGTACTCGGCGAGATTTATCGATCTCTCACGCTATTTGATAGACATGGTACGGGAACCATTCATCTGGGCCCAGACCTTCGAGCAGGGACTAAGGCATGAGATTAGGGCATCGATGATCTCCCACAGCATTTCGACACAGGCAAGAGTACTGGAGCGAGCTCTTCTCTTAGAGAGATTTCTTGCTGAGCCTACACTAGAAGAGAGACCTACAGCAGGGCGGCACATAGCGGAGTCTTCTATAGCCGGTATTAGATAGATGTCGCAGCGGTCCAAGAGGACGATTCAATCAGGTAGAAGACCAAAGGATACTGGCTCAGAGGTGCGGGGCAGACATAGCAGAACTAGTCTTACAAGTGGAAGATAGTGCTATGCATGCGGCGGGCAGGGCCAAATGGCTTGTGACTACCTGACCCGCCATGCAAAGGGGCAGCTGACGGTTGAGGGGCCACCCAGGCAGAGGCTGAGGGTAGACTGTGGTGATCCGCTGGGAGCAGGCGGACGAGGCCGAGGAGCTGGTCGAGCGGTAGGTGGTGGACGACGTTTTGAGGCTCTACCACCACCACCACCACCAGGATTTCCACCCTATCCACAGGGGAGAGCACACCTTCAGGTAGCAGAAGCTTATGATCATGGAACTCTGGAAGCGGGTGGACAAGTGCGAGACTAGCTCCAGGCATGGAGGAATTTTTCCCATAATGCCTCTAGCTTCATTTTTTGAGTTGCTTTGTGTCCTTGTACTTTGAGTTGAAGTAATAAAAGACACTTCCAATACTAACATTTGGTTTCTTTTATTTTGTATCTTAATACTAAGAGGTTCCAGTTAAAAACTGTTGAATTGACCGTCACATACGAGATTACTACAGGAGGAGACCCAATGACCACACACTGATGCCGATAGTGTGACTCAACCCTTGGAGGTGAGAGTAACGGTTGGATCTCTTGGTGGCAGCGTCGAGGCCTAACAACGTCATCCATGTCATGAATTAACTGATCACGATGGGGTTGATTGTATTAGGCAAGGAACGTGGTTCATCCAGGGGATGAGACCAGATTTCTCTTTTCGTCAAACGAGAAATCTTTGCAGCTTTTCAAAACATTAAGGAAGAAGGGGAAACCCTTTGTGTGGTTAGACAGATGTCAGCAGAGCTTCTAGAAGCTGAGATAGTGATTGACCAGCACACCTATCTTGAGGATACTGGAGGAGGGAGTAGGGTACGTAGTCTACTGCGATGCATCAGGGACCAGACATGGATGTGTGCTGATGCAGGAGCGGTCCGTGACCGCCTATGGATCACGTCAGTTGAGGCAACATGAGAAGAACTATGCTACCCATAACCTGGAGTTAGTAGTAGTGGTCTTCACTTTGAATATGTGGCGACAATATCGTATGGGTGAGCGCTTTACAGTCTACTATAACCACGAGAGTCTCAGGTACATCATCCCGCAGAAGGATTGGAACCTGAGACAATGGCGATGGCTCGAGTTCCTCGAGGACTATGACTTTGAGATAGTCTATACTCCTCGAAAGGGGAACGTAGTAGCCGATGCCCTCAGTAGGAGGACGAGCATTCAACTACTTGGGGAGGCGACAGAGCAGCTAGCCACTTTGAAGATATCCTTCTTGGATAGTGATGGAGCAGCCATTATACAGTCACTCACAGTCACTCCTCCACTTCTACAGCAGGTCAGAGAGGCACAACGTGGGGACGTTGACTGTGAGACGCGACATGCACAGATATCCTCAGGATAGGCACCTGATGGATTCTCTGTGGGATGATATAACGACATCCTTTTCAGAGGATGTACCATGGTACCGGTTGCTTTATAAGAGGAGGTACTGAGGGAGTTTCACACTTCACCTTTAGGGGTACATCCAAGAGTGGAAAAGATGTACCAGGACCTCAGACGACTACACTGGTGGCCAGTTATGAAGAAGGCTGTAGCAGAGTTCGTTTCTCGTTGTCTCACCTGCCAGCAGGTGAAGGCAGAGCACCAGGTACCAGCAGGCTTGGTACATCCCTTGAAGGTCCTGGAGTGGAAGTGGGACGGGATATCTATGGACTTCGGGACTGGACTTCCACGCACTTCCAGAGGTCATGACTCCATTTGGGTGATTGTCGACTGACTCAACAAGTCGGACCACTTCATACCCATGAGAGAGTAGGGATCAGGGGAGAGCTTGGGACGCCTCTATGTTCATGAGATCATATGGCTTCATGGTGTGCAATCATATATCATCTCTGATCGAGATGCACACTTTACTTACCGGCTTTGGAAGGGGTTGTAGGAGGCATTCGGGACGCATCTACGTTTGAGCACCGCCTTTCACCCTCAGACGGATGGTCAGAGGGAGAGGACCATTCAGACTCTCGAGGACATGCTCCGTGCATGTGTCCTCAACTTTGGTCGCAGCTGGGAGGACCACCAACCCTTGGTGGAGTTCGCGTACAACAACAGATACCACTCCACCATCGAAATGGCGCCATACGAGGCATTGTACGACCGACCTTGAAGATCACCTATGTGTTGTAAAAACCTTGGGGAGTCAGCACTTGTGGGAACAGAGAAGGTCCAGGTCATCCATGAGCGGATGAGGACAGCTCAGAGCTGGCAGAAGTCTTATGCTTACAGGAGGCGGAGACCACTAGAGTTCGAGGATGGCGACCACGCCTTCTTACAGGTCTCACCACGACATGGATTACGGAGATTTGGATGACGTGGAAAGATGTCTTCGTGCTTCATCGGACCATTCCAGGTCCTCAGTAGGATTCGCGAGGTGGCTTATCGCCTGGCTCTACCACCTCAGTTGCACTGGGTGCATGACGCCTTCTACGTATCTCAGTTAAGGAGATACATGCACGACCCGACGCATATCATTGACCGTGGGGAGCTGGACATTGATGATGGGGCGACTTTTGCGGAGGTCCCGATGGAGATCGAGGATCGACAAGAGCGGGTCCTATGTGTATGGTCGATTCCTCTTGTGCACATCAGATGGTAGCATGGGAACCTCCAGGAGAGCACTTGGGAGCAGGAGGCTCAGATGCGTTCTTAGTACCCACATTTTTTTCCCTAGTTTATGATGTATCTTTATGGGGGCGTAAAGCCCTGAGGTGGGAGTAATTTAAAGACCCATAAAATCCAAGGAAATGTTTTCTTAATTTTCTTTGGGATTTTACAAGAACGCAGTTTCTGACGGCACCTGATTCCAAGGCCCGGTGATCCCAGAATAAATTTCCGAAGTTAGCTCGGGTATGTTCAGTGAACGAACAAGCGGGATTTCATAACCTTTGAACCGGTGCTCGGAATCGAAATCCGAGGACACCGATGGAATCACAGCGCCAGTAATTTCTTAGGAACACCTTTTTCGGAGTTGCATTTTCTCGGGTGTGGTTATTAAAATTTTTGGTTAATTAAAAGAATAAAATAAAATGGTGCAAACAATTTTATATTATTTAATGTAGTTTAACGTAAGTTAAGAGGTTGAAGTGGGAACCACATCCTAACTACTCCACTAGGTAGGATATTAGTGGGGTGGGGCCCACACGATCCATACCCTTTCAACATCCTCAACCCCTATTAATTATGTAACCCAACCGTACCCCCTTTAAATGAAGTCAACTCTAAATTAATTAATTGAGTAGGTTATTCAATATAATTAATTCTTGGATTCATTTTGAATTTGAAATGAAATTTTGGCTTGTGGGTTAATTAAATATGACAAAGTCTTATTTCGTGGGAGGTTAGTTCGTTGTGTGAGAGGATTTGGAGAGGAAAGCTCTATGTTCTGAAGAACGTTCTTCCTCCTTGAAGAATGCGAATAACGCACCGTCGACGATGAAGAACACCGACCTCCGACGATGGATGACGAAGAATGATAAATCCTTGGAGATCGACGATGCGACACCATGTACCATGACTTTGTCGATTCTCCTCTCTGTGACACCGACGATCCACCTTCTGCGACGCCGTCTTCTGCGACGTCCCTTCCCCATGACGATCTTTCGTTCAAAAACACTTTAGGTTGGTGATTAATTGTTTTTGTTCTTGAATATTTTCATCTCCGTTCATCATTTTCTAAATTGGGCCGCATGTTACCGCAATAACAGGAGGAGGTCGGAACACACGAACACGACCAACTCTCCTCCCCCCTTGATGCTTTATTTTGTTGTGGCACAAGCGAGGTAGCACGTTGACATTGCACCATGCAGAAATAATGAACAATGGGCGGAGAAGAGCGGCACCATCGTGCCGCACCGGAGAACCTCGAAGAGGCCACGGCTGGAGCGAGGCCGCGGCAGAGGGGTGCGGCGCCTCCACACCGCGCCGATCGAACAAGGCCGCGACCAATGGCCACGGTGGTGCGGGGGAGCGGTGGCCAGCTTCCGGCCACCGGAGCAAGGAGGGAAGACCGGCAGGGGGTCCCGCGGTGACCCAGCAGCCGGCCAAGCCGGCCGGTTACCATGAAGGTCGAGGGTCATAACCACCGACTAGATACAGGAGGGACCCCCCATGTGGGGAGCGCGCTTGTCAATCAGGGGGGCAGCGCACCCCCCTTGTTCCGCTCAGCTTGACCAGCCGAGCTGGCCATGCGGGCCGTGCCAAAAAAAGCCAGACCCGGACCCGGGTTGGGTCGGCCGGTTCGGGCCGACCCAGGGGGGTCGCGGGCCGTGTCGGTCCGGGCCCCAAACCCCCTTTCTCAGACAGGTTTGTTTAAAAACCCATAACATGGACTACAGACCTCTGATTCATGCAATGTCAGTTGCAATGAAATCCTTGGATCGAGACTGTCATTTCAGTATATTACACTTAAGGATTAAAAAAACTTTTGGTTCGTCTGGGTTGGTTCGAACATGAAACCAATAGGGCCCTCGGAGCGGAAAGACTTATAACTTGAGCTCCAGACGTCCGATTGATGTTCCGTCGACTATGTTGGATTCCTCTTAGTGATATGGACCTTTTGTCTTACTCCTCTTGAGGTTTGGACACAGTTGGAGTATTTTCGGGTTTGTTTTGAGTTAAAAACCAATCGGGCCCCTGGGACGAAAAAGCCAATAACTCTCAGACCGGGCGTCCGATTGACGCGCCGTCTGTGACGTTGAGTTCCTGTTGGCGATACGGAACTTTTGGATACATCAACTCCAGACTTTGTTTCAGTTGATGTATCAGCCCCTCGGCTCGTGGAACGGACCCTCCCCGAATGAGCTTGCTGTGTGCGGGAACCTTAGAGCTGGCTGCGAATGCGAAGACGATGAAGACTGTACGGGAATACTCCGTGGGTTCGACAGCGACGACTACAACACTCATCGATCCTCTGTGGATCAGTGCTTACTGATAATGTGTGGATCATATCATGTGTGGGTCAGTGCTTAGCGGTCCTATGTGGGCCAGCGCATACCGATCGTGTGTGGGTCAGATCCTGTGTGGGCCATTACGGGGGTTAGTACCTGTCGATCCTATATGGGTCATTGCAGGGGTTAGTACTGATCGATCCTTTGTCGGTCCGATGGCATAGATGAATCAGTGGCTATATCTGATCGTCCCTATCATATTACGAAGAATTATAACTGTGTGAGTTGAGTATTGACTTTAAATAATTATCTTCGATAATATTGACTTGATATCCTTTGTGGATTGTGTTATGCTTTCATGTGTGGATTGAGTTGTGTTTTCCTATGTGGACTGGGTGGTACATGGGCACATGTGTTGGAACTGAACTAGAATTGATGACATAGGTATATGTATGGACATATACCTATGTTGTGTCAGATGTTACTTCGTGATTGTATCTTTCATTTGTGTATTATACTTTGTAGATTTTGGGAGACCTTCGGGGGTCTCGGGGTCCCGATTGTGTAGCTTATACTCACCCCTACACGGGCTATGCCCGCACTACGTTGTGCTGGATTCAAATGAAGGACAACGCTGATCGTGGTGGAGGCTTATGGAGCAAGTAGGTACCTGGAGGTGGACCACTGGGCGGGATGTACACAGAGTGGACGGCTGGACGCGTGGAGCTGAGGAGGCTATCTGTACCCACCCTTCATGTGGGACATCCAGTGGACGACTCGACGTTGAGGCTTACTTTTCAGTTGTTGTATTTCTTTTCATGTTGTACTTACTTTCAGTTTGGGTTTGTCTTCTGGCCCACTTACTTTTCTGCACTCACTATTGTACCCAGTTTTACTTAGTGTTTACTTCTACTTGCTTACTCTGTGGTGTTTGTTTACTTTTCAAAGACAATGCCTTCCCTTTTATTCGGTAATTATGCCTTAGTTCTAGTCTTCATCCCCTGTCCTATAGAAGGCGGGCTTGGGGTAGTCACGGAATGGGCCCCGAGGATGGGTCATGACACATTTTTTACGAGTTTTTATTTTATGAAAAAAATGGAAACTGTGTAGAAATTTCTACCTTGTAATATTTTGAGATGTAATATTGATTTCCTAATTCTCTAAAACTCTAAACCTGAAAAGATCCTTAGTGTGAATTATTCATTTAATTCAATATTAAATAATTTTTAAGGTCGAGTCCTTATAGTTGGTATCAGAGGTCAGTTTAGATAAATTTTGGAGTTGGGGTGTTGTTAAATGAATCTATATAAATAATTTATGATAATATTGAAATCATATAGCATTTACATATTACCATGTTTCTTCACCTAAGATATTTCGGTGTTCAGAATGGTTTTCCTTAGAGGAAACATGAAAGCAATATTGGGACGAACTCTAGAGGAAGATAGCCTTCCAAATCAGCAACCTGGGATGGTCGGAATTGGAACTGAACAGTTTGTTTCAGTGATGGCACAGTTGACTCAGGCGATAAACAGTGGTGGTATCCATGTATGAGATCAGCCAGATCAACCACAGAGGAACATGTCAGTAGTGGAGCATTTCATGAGTCAACATCCCCCATCATTCAGAGGATCATCTGACCCTGTGCTAGCTGAAAGGTGTATTAAAGAACTGGAGAAGATTGATTATGTCATGGGTTGTTCATAACATCAAAAGTTTAGTCATGCAGTTTACCATTGTGAAGATGAAGCTGATCAGTGGTGGTCGATGCTGAAAAATATTAGGGATAGTGAGGAGATTGATGCTCTCAATTGAGATGAATTCAAAGGTATATTTCCAGAGAAGTATTTCCCTATGGTGGTTCATCATAGGATGGAAAAAAATAATTGGAATTGAGGAAGGAGGATGACTCAGTGGCTTCTTATGAAGAAAAATTCACTCGACTAGCAAGGTATGCTCCAAATTTCATACGAGATATTGATAGTAAAATCAACCGTTTTTACTCATGATTAAAGCCAAAGTATCGAAGGGCTTTAGCTTCTCATGAGTTAAAAAGTTATGAAAAACTTTTTCACTATGCGGAGAAGGTGGAAATGGAGTTTTCCGATGATCAGGTATTCTTTGACAAATAAGAAAATAAGAGGTCGATGTGGAGGTGAAAGAGAAGAACACTTCAAAAAAGTCTGATGGTAAGAAACTTTAGTTTACTGCTTGTGAAAATTGTGGTAAAAATCATGCTGGGGAATGTCTTTTGAATTTTGTTAAGTGCTACCGATGTGGTAAAATGGGAAATAAGGCTCGTAATTGCACTGAAAAGGATCGGGGTAATGGTAATACAAAATCTGATTTATAGTCAGTAAAATGATTTAAGTGCAATTAAATGGGTCATTATGCAAATGAGTGTCTAACAAAGAACTTAGCCGAAGGAAAGCAGCCAGACTACAAGTAGAAAGGGGTGGAGAAATCCACTGCAACTACTTCAGCATATGTTGGGCCATCAAATGAAGTTGTATCAGGTAAACTGTTTGTTTGTTCAGATTATGCCAATGTGTTGTTTGATTCAGGGTCTACACATTCATTCATTTCTGAGAAGTTTTCTATAAAATTGGGTATTCCATCTCATGATATGAATACTGAACTTATGGTAAAAACACCTGGAGGAAATGTTGAGACATAATTAAAACATAAGAACATTCATGTCCTTGTATACAGAAAGAATCTACCCGAAAACCTTATTTTTTTGCCTCTAGTAGAGTTTGATGTTATTTTGGGCATGGATTGGCTTTCTATTTATCATGCTAAGATTGACTGCAGAGAAAAAGTGGTGTCTTTTCAGAATGATTTTCTGTTTGTGTACAATAATGAACTCCTGCTTTTGATAACATATCAGGAAGTCGAAAAAATAGTAAAAGATGGAAATGAATGTTACCTTGCACATATTGTTGAAAACAAAAGAACTGTTTAGATTAATGATGTTATAGTGGTAAATGAGTACCTTGATGTTTTCCCTAATGAGTTTCCTGGTATTATACCTGGTAGGGAAGTTGAATTTACTATTGACTTAGTTCCTGATACTAATCCAATTTCAAAACCCCCTTATCGAATGGATCAAATTGAACTTTTAGAGTTAAATAAGCAATTTCATGAGTTATTAGATAAAGGTTTCATTCGACCTAGCACATCACCATGGGGTGCTCTTATCTTGTTTGTTAGAATGAAATATGGTTCAATGAGACTTTTCATTGATTATATAGCATTGAATAACATCACTATTAAGAATAAGTATCCTTTTCCTCATATCGATGATTTGTTTGATTAGCTTCAGGGAGGTCAGAATTTTTCAACGATTGACTTGAGGTCGAGGTACCATCATTTGAAAGTAAAGGAAGAAAACATTCCAAAGACTAGGTTTATTACTAGATATGGCCATTATGAATTTGTAGTTATGCCTTTTGGGTTAACCAATGCACCTGCTGTATTCATGGTTCTTATGAATAGAATTTTCTGTGAGTTCTTGGATAAGTTTGTGGTTGTGTTCATTGATGATATTTTGGTTTATTCCAAAATTAAGGAGGAACATGAATGTAATTTAAGGTTTTTCTTGAAAACCTTAAAACAAATGAATCTTTATGGGAAATTCAACAAGTGTGAGTTTTGGTTACAACAAATTTCTTTCCTTGGTCACATTGTTTCAAAAAATGGCATAACTGTTGATCCCGTTAAAAGAAAGTTGTTGAAGAATGGCCAAGACCCACAAATATAACCGAGATCCATAGTTTTCTTGGTTTGGAAGGTTATTCCCGGAGGATTGTTGAAAATTATGCAGGGTTATCTAGTCCAATGACTAAGTTAGCTTGAAAATGTGTTATGTTCATCTGGATAAAACAATGTGATGATTGTTTTCATGAATTGAAAAGGAGATTGGTGAATGCTCTATTTTTAGAACTACCTCACAGAAATGGTGATTTTGTTATCTATAGTGATGCTTTGTTGAAGGGACTAGGTTGTGTCCTAATGCAAAATGATCAGGTAATTTCTTATGCTTTATGTCAGTTGAAACCACATGATTTAAATTCCCCTACACATGATTTGGAATTAGCTGTTGTTGTTTTTTGCTTTAAAATTTTGGAGGCATCATTTGTATGGAGTGAAGTGTGAAATATATACTGATCACAAAAGTTTGACGTATATATTCAATCAGAAAGAATTGAACACGAGACAGAGGAGTTGGTTGGTATTAATCAAGGATTATGATTGCATGATCCTTTACCATCCGGGAAAAGAAAATAAAGTGGATTATACTTTGAGTCAAAAAATTAACGCTTCATTAACCATGATACGTTTGGAACAAGATCCGTTGGTTCTTTATTTGATGAATTATGGAATAGAAGTTGTTGGTGCATGAAATTATTCTATTTTGTTTCAGGTGTCAGTGAGATCATCTGAATTAGAAAAAATAAAGCAAGCATGCAAGGAAGACAGTGAGTTGCAGAAAAAGGTATAGTTTTTTCATAAGGGTAAGTTTCCTGAATTTATCATTGATAATGATTGTGTTTTGAAATATGGGAAGAGATTATGTGTACCTTGTGATTCACAGTTGAAGAATGAGTTGTTATGTGAAGCTCATAGTTCTCTATTTTTAGTTCATCTTGGTAGTACAAAGATGTACAAAGATCATCGGGAGTATTACTGGTGGGATGGAATGAAAAGATATATTGCTGATTTTACGGTGAAGTGTTTGACTTGTCATCAGGTTAATGTAGACTGGCAGTTACCAAAAGGAATGCTTTAGCCTCTACCAGTGCCAGAGTGGAAATGAGAAAATATATCCATGGATTTTGTTGTGGGATTACCAAAGACATCTCGAGGTAATAATGCAATATCGGTTATAGTTGACAGATTGACTAAATATGCTCATTTCTGTCCTATAAAAGATACTTTGTCTCCAGATCAACCTGCTCGGTTGTATGTTAAAGAGATAGTCAGGTTTCATGGAGTTCCCCTCTCCATTGTATCTGATCGTGATCCCAGGTTTACTTCTAACTTTTGTAATGTGCTTCAGAAATCATTGGGTACTAAATTAAACTTTAGTACAACTTTTCATCCGCAATCAGATGGGAAGTCAAAACATACAATTCCGACCTTGGAGGATATGCTACATGCTTGCTCGATGGATTATCAGGGAAGTTGGGACCTTCACCTTTCTTTGGTTGAATTTTCAAATAATTACATTTTTCATTCAAGTATACAGATGGCTCCATTTGAGGAATTATATGGAAAGCATTGCCGATCTCCAGCTTTTTGGGATGAAGTAGGTGAAAGGAAGGAGATGGGACCAGAATTTGTTGAAGAGATGGCAGAGAATGTTTAGTTGATTCAGAAGAACATGAGAACAACTCAGAGTAGATAGAAAAGTTATGAAGATAACCAGAGGAAGGATCTTTCTTTTGAGGTAGGTGATCATGTCTTTCTCAAAGTTTCTCCATGAAAAAGTGTGATGCTTTTTGGTAAGAAGGGAAAGATGAGTCCGAGGTTCCTTGGACCTTATGAAATTCTAGAGAATGTTGGATCAGTTACGTATAGAGTGGCTTTACCTCCATGTTTATCCCAGGTACACAATTTTTTTCATGTTTCGATGTTGAGAAAGTATATGCCAGATCCATCTCATGTTTTGAGCCCAGAGGTAGTTCAGTTGAAAGAGAATCTCTCTTTTGAAGAACAACCAGTTCAGATTCTTAACCATAGAGAGAAAGTGTTGCAGAATAAGTTAATTCATCAGGTAAAGGTTTTGTAGAAAAACCATATTGTTGAAGAGGCAACTTGGGAATCCAAAAATGCTATGAGGTTTAAATACCCACACTTCTTTTGATAAGTGAATAAAAATTGCGAGGACACAATTCCAAAAAGGGGGGGAAGGATGTAACATCCTATGTAAATGAAGAATAAGATATTTTCATACTTATTAATATTTTTTAATTGAATATTAATTTTTCCTTAAAGGGTTTTCTATGTTCAATAGTGTACCTGATACACAACAACGGGTTTCATTGGAAACTTACGTTGCACACTAATAATATAATATTATTATATAAAGTGGTAGTTAACTCCTAGTCGTTGTATTGGAAGGAATGAATGAAACTAACTACAATATGATTATACTTTATTGTTAAATGAATTTACATTTATCCAATAAAATTTATAGGCTTAAAATATGAATAAATCTAATTTTAAGCATAATTTACATTAAAAGGCCGATTTACTGCCTTTTAATGGAGAACCCTTTTTAAATATAGTTTGGGTCACTTTAATTCATTCTATATGACCAAATAAAATCCTTCATTATAATGGGGACATCAAAATTTAATTTTTGCAATTTTTTGGAATTTTTCTGATAAAGATCATTTTTTTAATGAATTGTGAAAAATATTGTATTTTAAATCCAAAGTGCCTTTTAATCTAATATATTTATATGTTTATATTACCTTTTTAATCGGTTTTAAAGTGAAATTAAAATATATTTTTACCATTTAATCCAATTTTGGTCATTGAATTAATTTCACTTAGAAATTAGTCATAAATAAGTATCAATCTTTTGATAGATATTGTTTCATAAAAACACGCTATTTGTTTTAATAGCGGGAATTAATTTTTAAATTAATTAATTCCACTTATATGTTTTTAATTTTTAAAAATATACATCATTTTTTATTTTGAAATATCAAATATATCTTAGGATTAATTTTGGATATTTTTCGGAAAAACATCAATTTTTGATGAATAGTGACTCCACTTAGTGGTAGTTAAAAAAACTGACGTTTTCATTTAAATGGAATTTTACCACTTCTGTGAATTGAATTTAAAAAATCCGACATACATGGTTTATATTAAGAAGTAAAATGTGGTACATTAATATGAAAATAATTTTTGTTGAATAGTAACATTTGACTTTTATTTACCGCGATTAAAGGTAAATAAGGTAATTTAAGGTTAAAAGAATATTATAATCATTCAAAATAACCATAACACTTGTCGAAATATTATTGGTTGAGTCATTTACGACCCTTAGAATCTTTGGGTCGATTTTGGGACCCCTTTAAGCCACTTGGGTGTGATAATGACAATTTAGAATAATTAACTTAAAGAAAAGACAAAAATGACAAAAGCAAATATCTTTTAGTAAATTAATTTTTAGAAGGGGTTATATAAATTATCTGTTAGACTATAAATATTAATTGGAAGATAAAAATATTTACTAAATCATGGTATTTGTTTTATAATTTTTAGACATCATATAAATTAAATTATTTATGACACAATAATGATGCATTATTTACATCATTAATAAATGAATTAAATAAATAAGATTATAATGATTAAAATATTATAAAAAAAATGTCCAATTCTGATTGGATAATTTTATTTAGATTATGAGTCATATTATCTTCGATATTAATGATTTTTGGTCCATTAGAAATCGAATATCATTATTTAATAAAACAATGTTTTCAGACTTTCCTAAAGAGCCCCTCCTCTCCCTTATAAAAGGTGACCACTTCTATGCAATTCCTCACACCTCTCAAGCCATTTGGCTCGTCCAAGCTCTGCCCAATTAATCTCCATACATCCCTCTCCTCCTCTTAGAAGCCTTACATTAGGCATAAGGCACTTCAAGAAGTCCTTTGGTTCAAAACAAAGAGAGTTACCCAAATTAATGGTAACTATTTCTCTTAAATGGTTTTCTTTTATTTTACTTCTCCAACACCTAAAACCTATTTATTTCCTTTCTTTTGCAACAACCACTATTTCCTAAATATAATAGTATTTTTTTATTAGAATTATTCGAATTACACTTACACACACCTCCATCTAATGGATAAAAAACATAATGTTTCTGTGGATGGAAAACTAATGCCTCACGAAACGATGATAGTTCAATTACATCTTACCGCCTCTCATGGTGTCCATTATGATGGAACTATATTTATATATGATATATATTATGTTTATAATTTCTTTATGATTCTTTAATTCCCAATTATATTAACCCTTTATGGTTTCCATAGTTGGTAAATATGATAATCTCATTTGACGAATTGCGGACTACTGCCCCCTCAAAGTGATGTGACTCGTTAATGCCTTATGTGGGATGTATACAAGATGGATTTCATTATATTATATATTATATTACACTTAATTATAATATACCCATGTATCATTATGTTTTAATTGCATTAAAATAAGAAATAGAAATGAAAGTAGCGTTCATGTGTACGTACGGATTATCGTCGACATGAACGGTGCATTTCATTTATTACATATAAATGTTATGTACTATTATAAAAACATGTATATATTGGATATATATGATATATATGTTATCCAAATAATGAATATAATCTTGGATATATTGATCTCTTGACCACATGGACAACTTGTAAATATAAGGTGTCCATTTTGACACAATTACAAAATATCGACAAAATTAACATTATTAACTTAAATGATTACATAATGTTTATAACATAGTTATAAGTGATATAAAATGAATAATAATATTGAAAAAGGTTCTTAAGAAAGTTGAAATTGAATTTATTTTATTATTCAGGATATTAAAGATCGATCGAATCAAGTCGGACGTGAGGTAAGGGACTTCATCTCAATCTCTTTTTATTGAAGAATTTCTTATAGGAGACTGTATTTTATACGGTGTATAAACCCCATTGACATTTCATTTTATTAATAGGGAATCTTTTTATACAAATCATTTTACTAAATGACAAAATGGAATGATTTTTTTAACATAAGCAGTGAAAAAAACCTTTCCGTCGCCGCGAGTATTATTTGATCTTTGGCTTCCTTAACTAGCCGGAAAGTTTTTAAAAGGAAAAAAAACCAAATACTATTTTTACGTATTTTGGTATTGAAAATGATTTTGAGAATGGATTTATTATTTTAATATCATGAAATGATATTTTATTATTTCAATGTAGAAATGTTATCTTTCCTTTATGCTTGTCTTATGTGTTATGATCATCTTATGGTTCTTGGGAATTATTTACGTATATGGGTGGTTCCGTGATAAACCTAGGGCGGGTGAGCCCGAGATAGCTCTCCAATGCATTGGGAAATGTGATAGTGGTAAACATGAATGTTTCTCCTATGCGATTTAGGGAATATACTATGATGGGAATTTCAAAGTAACTCCCTATGTTTCTATGATAGCTATAATGTAATTATGGTATGGATGCCGCAAGTTAGCTTTATGATTTATGATTTCTATGTGTCTTTCATAAATCTTATGATTTCATGAGGTAAGTAAAAGAGTTCAAGTTTTGTATTTGTTCATGAAAAAATGTTTTCATTCCCTGTTTTATAACCCTTACCGAGCCTTTTATGCTCATCTCGTGTTTTGAAATGTTTTCACAGGACTTAGAGATGAATATGGTCAAGGATGGGATCAAGGAAAAGTCACGCTGTCTAAAACATGGAAGTATACATGACTATTTTTTATAAGTTTTTATTTTATGAAATAAATGGAAACTGTGTAAAAATGTCTACCTTGTAATATTGTGAGATGTAATAGTTATGTCCCTATTCACTAAAAATATAAACCTGAAAAGATCCTCAGTGTGAATTATTCATTTATTTAATTATTAATTAATGTTTAAGGATGGGTCCTTATAGTATGTGATGGAAGAACTCACCGATGTGATTCCAACGCAATCAACGATGATCAATTCAGAGCAAAAAAGGTTGATCAGGGGGTACAGAGACAAAGTAATGATCTTTGGTCACTTCTGGATGATACAAAGAAAGATGAAGATGTTTCTATAAACGAGACACAACCCCAATCTGATTTATCAACTAAAAAATACACAACATATTCCTAGAGGATACATGGCATGTATATTCCTTTATTGGGATCTACATTAGGTTGTCTCCTAATCACCCAACATTTCCCTGAACTCAACCATTACAAGGCATGTACATGGCTACCCCTGAAAACTTGGTTCAAGGCATGTACACCATTGTAAATGGCATGCACTCCTAAAATTTCCATAAACACAACTTTTTCAAAAAAAAACACTAGAAATCAAGATCCATACCTGGAATTAAGATTCAGGTTCTTACATAAATCAACTCTTGATGCCTAATGATCGATCACTCGAACCTCCCCTAGATGAATCTTTTCTTCTACAAGATACTGCAAGGAGATAATCTACAAAAAATTGGAGGCATGGGAAGAGAGTGAGCTAAAATCTTGATTGGGTTTGACAATGGATTCCATAATAGATAAAAACATTTAATTAATCATATATATAATACAATTTTTAATAAATAGGTTTGTAATATGAGAACCATAAAAACATTCATTAAATTTTTAAATATGTAAATTCATTATAAAAATTTCATAAATCATCATTTTAAATAACATGGATTATATAAATAAGAAGAAATGTTGAAATAATGGAATACATTGGAATAATTTTAATTCTAAAATATATATAGTCATGGAACATTTATAAATATGAAATCGTAAGATAAATTAATGATATTGATCTCCACACTATCTAGTTGAATTGGAAATATTTTTACGCACATGTCCCCTTTGACACAGGTCATGAGAAATTCATCACCATCCCACATGGTAAGTGATGTTCTGTGTTATTGTTTCAGTAATATTGTAGAATTTTAGACTAATGTCCCAAAAATCACACTATGTAAATTGGATAGAATTTTATCAAATAGAAAAATAATTATTGGAAATTTATTTTAAAAACATTTTAAAATACAATTCATGTCATTCTACCTTTTTAAAAATAACATCATCCACTTAAAAAATATGGTTTCAATCAAAAAATTAGGTTTCCAAGATAAAATAAAACATTTTCTATCAAAACCATTTTTATCCTTTATCATCAAATTCCAATACGTAATAAAAACCATGAAATTAGAATAAAATTTATGATCTCACAATTTAAATATTCACATTATTCCATCAATTTCAAAAAATGGTCACAATTAAATGTAATTGTGGTTTCTACAAATTTCGATGCCAAAATCCAATTACCAATACCAAATCCAGAAAATTAATGGAATGGGGATTTTAACAAATTCAATTTCAATGAAATCAAATTCCACTAATTCAATAGAAATAAATTTAATCCAATCAAATAATATAGGTTAAATTAAATTGGAATATCAAAACATTACCACCTACCTTCGGATCACATGATATCAAAACAATAATCCCTAATAAGGATTTTCCAATGAAGAAACTTGATAACAATAATCCAAATATTAGTCAAATTTTTAATATCCAAAAAGGATATATGTTCCCCAAACAACATTATGATCCACTAAACCCTAGGGAGATATGTAGGGATAGTGTGAGAAAAAGAAGAGGAAGCAGAATCATACCTGGAGAATATCTAATTTATTTCACCCACACTCTCTTTTCATTCAATGGGGTGTAGAGTGGAAGAAAATAAGCATGGGATACACCAATTAAGAATAATTTTAATGGGGTTCATTCATGTATATAACGGGTCAAAAAAGTGATTTTGGGATTTTAAAACTCAATTTTAGAGTAAAAAATTCATACAAATATTTATATAGGAAGAGCTTCATGATACAGAAAAACCATAAAACATATAATTGAACTCCTCTAAATGGGTTTAGATCTTCTAATAAGTGGAAGGATGGTTTCTGAAACCATGCACCAACTATGAATAACCCTACTACCTCATTTTGAATTGTTTTCATGAGAAGGATGCACTGTTTTTTAAAATCATAGACCCACCATTCACAGGAATAGAATCATTCAGTATTTAACAAATTCACCCCAAAAAAATCCCAAGAAGATTCCAACCAAATAATGATAATAATAGTTGTTTAAAAATACATGGAAATAATAAAATTATGTTTAAGCCACACCACTATAGAAACTTCATGTCCCCATAAGGCCTAATCAGAAGCTTCCATGCCAAAATGATGCGGTTGTTACTCCCACATTAATTCCACCCTCAAACATATCTCAATAACATCAAAACTAAATTTCTATAGCACTCGATCAAGAATAGTATTTTACTCCCATGACTAACCATCATTTTGATGTCAGCTTCCATGAATAGTCATTAAATCACAGATAAATTAGGTTGATCCTCATGATCAATCCATTTAAGAACATGGGAAGTATAAGATAAATACATACATATATGATATAAATGGAAAACATTATGTACCAATGTAAACTATAGAGGATGTTATAACCTGTAAGAAAAATTCCCCACCTTCATAATAACCAAAAATGGACTCACAGAATGAGGAGAAACTTTCCCTTGCCTTGCATGCTATCGTCGACACAACCTGGTTGAATCCATCTAGAACAACTACTCAGCGACTGTGAATTTCAATAGTCTATAATAATGATATCTAATTTGTACGAAAAATAGTATCTAATGAATCAACTGAATACTTTTATTCATCTCATGGACCAATCTTTGTACAACCAAGGAACATTCTCCAATCTCAGACCAACACAATCAAGATATGCAAGGCCATCAATAAAAGACCTCAAAAGAATACCTTGTTAAGAAATAGTTACTATTGTTATATGGAAGCATAATAATATCTATGTGGTCATACCAATACCCAAATTAGATGAGAAAACAATCATTAATCATATCTTAAGGAATCTATATAGATCTTTAATACTGGCTATCAAACTACGAAGGATATTTCATGATTGAAAAGAAATTATATCCTTGTGCCTCTTGAAGGCCTATATAAAATAGTGAAGTAAATTGAGGCTCCATATTAGGGACTATATCAGATGTAACTCCACTCCAATGAAGAATATCATTCATATTAAGACTACCCAACTCCTCATTATTGGTTTTTTGATGAATGATTATAACGTGAGCTGATTTTGTCTACAGATTTATCACACCCCATATTACATTGTTCTTTATCTGGTTATATCGAAACACAACAACAATGTCCATAGGGATAACATCCCAAATAAAATATTAGAATTGTTGTTTCTAAAGTAAACCCAAAAGTTATTGGTGCTTTCCATAGATCTGTTTTCACATATAACAATGAGAGAAAAATTATGCAATGACATATCTCATTCATGAATAGCAGAATCATTGACACATGTCATATAACATATTTATGGATCATGGGTGCACCATCGACTATGAAAATGGGAAATCCTCTATAATATATTTCCTTATAGTTAACAAAATAATAATTTGTTTGCATTGAATTCCCACTTTGGATAATGGTATCTCATAAATAGTCTCCCCACCACAAAAAGTGTATATAATGGTTCAAAATGTGTCATCAAGAATATGTTACTAAATAAAAAAAATTAGATGATTAGTGTTAAAAAAAACAGTGGGAAAGACATCCTCATCCACTTGATTCCCAGACTGAAATATGAATCTATGAAAAGAGATACATCGAATTCCACTCTTTAGAATTTTCATTCATGACTTGGGAATGAAGGTTCCTACCCAATGCATTTTCAATGATATTCAATTTAATTGGGGGTATTGACGTTGTCAATGTTCAATGATTTTATGTACTCTACCAAACACCACAAGACAAGATACAAATATTTATGATAGAATATATAAATGAGGCTCTATTAATCAGAATACAATGTAAAACACTTTCCATAAAATCAATTCCAACTCCTCTTATTTGTGTGTATCACAGAATCTAGATCAAGGTATTGGGTTGGATAATTCATATCATGTGGTATATTATGAATATATCTGTTTTCAATAAAAAGACCTCCATTCATATGAAAATATCCCAAACCTGAACCCGATGCATCATATATGACTTCATATCCCTTTTCAGGTTGTTTATGACTCAACACTGGAGTATTCCTATATAGGCATTTCAGATCAACAAAATAATTCTAACATTTTTCATACCAACAAATAATTACTCCCATATGAGTTTGTGAATTATTTGATTAATCTAACATTGATAACTTATTTACAACCCATCAATAATATCCATCTAAAACCAATATGTTTTAAATCTCTAAAACTTTTCATGGTTTCTCCCATTCCATATTTTCATTCTCCTTCTAATGAAAAACTAAAATATCATATTCTTGTCCCATATGTCTCAATAACATCACTTCATGAATCCATAAATCACATATCGAAAGTATAGAATCATGACTATGATTTCAGAACAAATCTATAACATCTCTCAGCTGACGTACATTATCCTACTATGAATTACAGCAAAGAAACATTTCATTCACACAGACTATGAAAAAATTACCCAGATAATCAGGGGAAAAAATTTTATGTAAATAAAAAATGATTTCAGGGGAATTGGTTAGACCAAAAAGTATTACAATGTAAGAATTATTTGTGTACCTACTCTTAATGGTTTTTATGAATATCAAATACTTTTATCCTCACTTGATGGTTACCAACTAAATGGTCAATCATCGAGAATAAATTTTACACATTCAACTAATCAATTAATTATCATGCCATGGATACTAATATTTTTCGACTTATGTTAAATTGTTGAGTTTTTGGTAATCAACAAAAAGGTAGAGTGAGCCATCAACTTTTTTAGAATGGAGAACATGCACTTCTCAAGGTATAATTCTCAGGTGTATAAATCATTTTTCTAGAGTATCTTCCAGATGAGTCATCAATTTTTTCATTTCATCTATTTCCATGCATTAAGAGCTAATAGTTACTGGTTGAGCAAGATAAAATAATTAAATAGATAACTCTACCTCATTTACCTATGGAATAATCAAGATGTTAGAAGGTAACACACCAGGAAACATGATCCAAATTGGTTCAAGATCATCAATCACCAAATCCCACTATAGATTTAAATGAAACAGATATATCACCTTCCCCAACTCTAGATAAGAAAACCTGGATATAATCAACCTTGTGTCCCATTCTACCTATAAGGAATGAGAAACCCCATCCAGTGTAGTGAAGGTGACTCAGGGAAGATTTAAACCAATCTAATCATTATTGTCAATAATATAATCCCTCTAAATATTTTTTCATGAGGTTTTATGTCGATAACCAGAAATCTCAGTGAAATGTCCTCATCTTATAGAGGTAAATCACATGTGGGAACATGGGGACCCTTTTCCCTCAACATTCCGAGTTTTGTAGATAAATCCACTACAAAAGGTAATTGATTTGATGGATGATTTCACCTATTACCAACATGAGTTGACATAAACTAATAAGATTCACTAGTATAAAATAAATTAGTCGCTAATGATGAAGCAATTGTGATCGAACCTACCATAGTCACTAGTCCCATACCATCTTCCTCTAAAGAATTTTCCACTACCTGAAGAAGCATAGGTTTGGATTCCTATGGATGAAAACCCCTAATAAATGATGTAGAAAATTTCCCCATTGTTTTAGAAGGTGATGATGATCGCGTTCCACTACATGTAGTGGAATAAATATTGAAGAATTTATATATGTGACTTGACTATCCACAAGATCCATATACATTTGTTTCATTAGTTAAAATCACTTAGATTTCACATCATTTTCAAACTAGTAATCATTCCGAGAGAATTCTCCAAAAACTGTGTGATATCTAGAAAAGACAATTATTTTGAGAACCACCTTGTGAATTATCACACATTACCTTTACATTGAAGGTACTTGATCTATAATTAGGAGAGAAATAAACTCACAAAGACGCTGATTTAACTTTTCCATGAATACAAAACTACATATTTATATCAAAAGAAGCTCAACATGGAGCACTGACATAACTTTTCCATGAACCCACCAAGGTACCCGGGTAACCAAATAATTCAGACAGTCCTATCATGGCATGAATGGCCTTACAAATTCACTTGAGTTGGTGGCTAGCATCAAGGATCATAAAAAATTAATGTGGGAATGATTTTCCGAAAAAAAAGTATATAAGAAAAAAAGGCAAGTCCGCATGAATTCAAAAGAAACTACATAGGTTAAACTGTATCATAATTCAAATAGGTATAAACAACACGATGTACTTTGGAAATGTACCATAACACTAAAATTTCAAGCCTTTCCCTAAAAGACTCAACATTCCAAACACAAGGATCAATAGCTAGAACCATGACCAGATGCTACATTTCCCTTACTCGAACCACGAAGAATATAATCTATACACACCCTAAGGCATAGGTATTGTGTGAGATAAAACCCTAGTAGGTTTTAACTAATGATTATATAATAGATTCGAACATATATTTTAAAAAATATTTCTATGAGTTTTAAATAAACATATCTGGAATTTCAGAAGTCTATTGAAACAAATAAAGTTTTATATTTCAAATGTCTAAAATACATTAAAGAAATTGTTACATTAAAAATATTATATAAAACTATTTATATTAGTTTACACACATGTCCCCTTTGACACGGGTTAGGAGAAATTCCTCACCATCCCACCAAGTAAGTGATGTTCTGAGTTATTGTTTTAGTAATGTTGTAGAATTTTACATTGATGTCCCAAAAATCACACTAAGTAAATTGGATAGAATTTTATCTCATAGAAAAATAATTATTGGAAATTTATTTTAAAAACGTTTTAAAATACAATTCACCTCATTCTACCTTTTTAAAAATTACATCTAACACCTAAAAAATAGGTTTTCAATAAAAAAATTCGGTTTCCAAGATAAAAGATAAAATTTTCTTTCAAAACCATTTTTATCCATTATCATCAAATTCTAATATGTAATAAAAACCATGAAACTGGATTAAAATTTATGATTTCCCAAATTAAATATTCACATTTTTCCATAAATTTCAAAAAATGGTCACAAATTAATGTAATTGAGGTTTCTACAAATTTGGATGCCAAAATCCAATTTCCAATACAAAATCCAAAAAATAAATGGAATGGGGATTTTAAAAATTTCAATTTCATTGAAATAAAATTCAAATGATTTAATGGAAATAAATTTAATCCAATCAAATAATGTAGGTTCAATTAAATTGTAATATAAAATTAGTACCACCTACCTTTGGATCATAAGATATCAAAACAGTAATCCCTAATACGGATTTTCCAATAATGAAATTTGATAATAAGAATCCAAAATATTAATCATAGTTTTAAGATCCAAAAAAGGTTATATATTCCCCAAACAACATGATGATCCACTAAAACCTAGGGAGATATGTAGGGATAGTGTGAGAAAGAGAAGAGGAAGCTGAATCATACCTAGAGAATATAGAATGTAGTTCACCCACACTCTCTTTTCATTCAATGGGGCGTAGAGTGGAAAAAAATAAGCTTGGGATACACTAATTAATAATAATTTGATTGGGGTTCCTTCATGTACATAACGGGTCAAAAAAATTGATTTTGGTATTTTAAAACTCAATTTGAGAGTAAAAAACTCATACAAATATTTATCTAGGAAGTGCTTCATGATACCGAAAAACCATAAAACATATAATTGACCCTCTCTAAATGGGTTTAGGGCTTCTAATAAGTGGAAGGATGGTTTTTCAAACCATGCACCAACCATGAATAACCCTACTACCTCATTTTTCATTCTTTGCATGAGAAGGATGCACTGTTTTTTAAAATCATAGACCCAACATTCACAAGTCTAGAATCATTCATTATTTTAAGAATTCATCCTAAAGAAATCCGAAGAAGATTCCAACAAAATAATGATAAAAATAGTTGTTTAAAAATACCTAGAAATAATAAAATGATGTTTAATCCACCCCACTATAGAAACTTTCTGTCCCCATACGGCCTAATCAAAAGCTTCCAAGCCAAAAAGTTGTCGTTGTTACTCCCGCATCAATTCCTCCCTCACACATTTCTCAATAATATCAAAAATAAATTTCCATAGCACTCGATCAAGAATGGTATCTTCCTCCCATGAATAACAATCGTTTTGATGTCAACTTCCATGAATAGTCATTCAATCACAGATAAATTAGGTTCAGCCTCAAGATAAATCCATTTAAGAACAAGGTAAGCATAAGATAAATACATTCATATATGATATAAATTGAAAACATTATATACCAATGTTAACTATAGTGGATGTTCTAAACTGTAATAAAAATTCCCCACCTTCACAATAACCAAAAATGGTCCCACAAAATGAGGAGAATCTTTCCCTTGCCTTGCATGCTATCGTTGACACAACCAGGTTGAATCCATCTAGAACAACTACTCAGCGACTTTGAATTTCAATAGTCTATAATAATGATATCTGATTTGTACCAAAAATAGTAACTAATGAATCAACTGAATACTTTTTCTCATCTCAGGGACCAATATTTGTATAAACAAGGAACATTCTCCAATCTCAGACCAACACAATCAAGATATTCAAGGCCATCAATAAAAGTCCTCAAAATAATCCCTTATTAAAAAAATAGTTACTATTGTTATATGGAAGCATAATCATCTCTATGTGATCATCCCTATACACAAATTAGACGAGAAAACAATCATTAATCATATCCTCAAGAATCTGTATAGATCTTTAGGACTGGCCATCATAGTACGAAGGATATGACATGATTGAAAAGAAATTATATCCGTGTGCCTCTTGAAGGCCTATATAAAATAGTGATGTAAATTAAGGCTCCATATTAGGGACTATATCAGATGTAACTCCACTCCAATGAATAATATAATTCATATAAAGACTACCCAACTCCTCGTTATTGGTTGTTTGATGAATGATTATAAAGTGAGCTGATTTTGTCTATAGATTTATCACACACCATATCACATTATTCATTATCTGGTAATATCAAAACACAACAACAATTTCCACAGAGATAACATCACAAATAAAATATTACAATAGATGTTTTTGGAGTAAACCCAAAAGATATTGGTGATTTCCGTAGATCTGTTTTCACATATAACAATGAGAGAAAAATTACGCAATGACCTATCTCATACATGAATAGCAGAATCATTGAAACATGTCATATAACATATTTCTGGTTCATGGGTGCACCATCAACTATGAAAATTGGAAATCCTCCATAATATATATCCTTATAGTTAACAAAAAAATAATTTGTTTGCATTGAATTCCCACTTTGGAGACTGGTAACTCATAAGTGGTCTCCCCGCCACAAAAAGAGTATATAATGGTTCAAAATGTGTCATCAAGAATATGTTACTAAATAAAAAAATTTAGATGATTAGTGTTCAACAAAAAAATGGGAAAGACATCCTCATCCACTAGATTCCCAGACTGAAATATGAACCTATGCAAAGAGATACATCGAATTCCACCCTTTATAATTTTCATTCATGACTTGGGAATGGATGTTCCTACCCAATGCATTTTCAATGATATTCAATTTCATTGGGGGTATTGACCTTGTCAAAGTTCACTGATTTTATGTATTATACCAAACACCACAAGACAAAATAAAAATATTTATGATAGAATATATAAATGAGGCTCTATTGATCAGAATACAATGTAAAACACTCTCCAAAAAAATAAATTCCAACTCCTCTTATTTGTTTTCATCACAGATGCTAGATCAAGGTAATGTGTTCGATAATTCATATCATGTGGTATGTGATGAATATATCCATTTTCAAAAAAAAAAAGACCTCAATTCATATGAAAACATCCCAAACCTAAACATGATGCATCATATATGACTTTATATACCTTTTCAGGTTGTTGATGACTCAATACTGTAGTATTCCTATATAGGCAATTCAGATCAACAAAATAATTATAATATTTTTCATACCAACAAATAATTACTCCCATATGATTTTTTGAATTATTTGATGAATCTAACATTGATAAGTTATTTACTACCCATAAATAATATCCAGCTAAAAACAATATGTTTTAAATCTATAAAACATTTCATGGTTTCTCCCATGAAATATTTGCATTCTCCTTCTAATGAAAAACTAAAATACCATATTCTGGTCCCATATGTCTCAATAACATCACTTATTGAATCCATAAATCACATATCGAAATTATAACATGATGACTATGGTTTCAGAATAAATCTATAACTTCATTCAGCTGACGTACATTATCCTACGATGAATTACATCAAACAAAAATTTCACTCACACTGACTATGAAAAAATTATCCAGATAATCAGGGAAAATAATTTTATTTAAATATATAATTATTTCATAGGAATTGGTTAGACCAAAAGGTATTACAAGGTAATCATTATGTGTGTACCTACTCCTAATGGGTTTTTATGAATATCAAATACTTTTATCCTCGCTTGATGGTTACCAACTAAATGGTAAATCATCGAGAATAAATTTTACACATTCAACTAATAAATTAGTTATCATGCAATGGATACTAATATTTTTCATCTTATGTTAAATTGTTGAGTTTTTGGTAATCAACAAAAAGACAGAGTGATCCATAATCTTTTTTAGAAAGGAGAACTTGCACTACCCAAGGTAACATTCTAAAGTGTATAAATCATTTGTCTAGAGTATCTTCCAAAAGAGTCATCAATTGTTTCATTTCAGCTGGTTCCATGCATTAAGAGGTAATAGTTACTGGTTGAGCAAGATAAAATAATTAAATAGATAACTCTACTTTATTTACTTATGTAATACTCAAGAAGTTAGAAGGTAACACACCAGGAAACATGATCAAAATTGGTTCAAGATCATTAATCACCAAATCCCACTATAGATTTAAATGAAACAGATATATCACCTTCCCCAACTCTAGATAAGAAATCCCGAATATAATCAACCTTGGGTCCCATTCTACCTATAAGGAATGAGAAACCCCATCCAGTGTAGTAAAGGTGACTCACGGAAGATTTAAACCAATCCAATAATTATTGTCAATAATATAATCCCTCTAAAAAATTTTCCATGAGGTTTCATGTCGATAACCAGAAATATCAATGAAATGTCATCATCTTATAGAGATAAATCACATGTGGGAATATGGGGACCCTTTTCTCTCAATATTCCGAGTGTTGTAGATATATCCACTACAAAAGGTAATTTATTTGTTGGATGATTTCACCTATTAACAACATGAGTTGACATAAACTAATAAGATGCACTAGTATAAAATAAATTAGTCTCTAATGATGAAGCAATTGTGATCGAACCTACCATAGTCACTAGTCCCATACCAGCTTTCTCTATAGAAGCTTCCACTACCTGAAGAAGCTTAGTATTGGATTCCAATGGCAGAAAACCCTTAATCGATGATGGAGATAATTTCCCCATTATTTTAGAAGGTGCCGATGATCACGTTCCACTACACGTAGTGGAATTTATATTGAAGGATTTATATATGTGACTTGACTATCGACAATATCCATATAACATTTTTTCATTAGTTCAAACACACTTAGATTTCCCATCCTTTTCAAACTAGTAATCATTCCATGAGAATTCTCCAAAAACTGTGTGATATCTAGAAAAGACAATTATTTCGAGAACCACCTTGAGAATTGTCACACGTTACCTTTACATTGAAGTTACATGACCTATAATGAGGAGTGAAATAAACTCACAAAGACCCTAATTTAACTTTTCAATGAATAAAAAACTACATATTTATATCAAAAGAAGATCAACATGGAGAACTGATATAACTTTTCCATGAACCCACCAAGGTACCCGGGTAACCAAATAATTGAGACAGCTCTAACATGTCATGAATGGCCCTAATGATTCACATGAGTTTGTGCCTAGCATCAAGTAACATAAAAAATTAATGTGGGATTTCTATTCCGAAAAAAATTATATAAGAAAAAAAGGCAAGTCCGCATGAATTCAAAAGAAACTACATAGGTAGAATTCTATCAGAATTCCAATAGGTATAAACTGCACGATGTACTTTGGAAATGTACCAAAACACTAAAATTTCAAGCCTTTACCTAAAAGACTCAACATTCCAAACACAAGGATCAATATCTAGAACCATAACCAGATTGTACATTTACCTTACTCGAACCACAAAGCATATAATCTATACACACCCTTAGGCATAGGTATTGTGTGAGATAAAACCCTAGTATGTTTTAACTGATGATTATATAATATATTCAAAAATATAATTTAAAAAATAATTCCATGAATTTTACATAAACATATCTGGAATTTCAGAAGTATATTGAAACAAATCATGTTTTACATTTCAAATGTCTAAAATACATTAATGAAATGTTTGCCTTAAAATTATTATATAAAACAATTTATATTAATCCGAAGGCATTTAAAATAGTTTAAATTAAACTATTTATATTAATAAGAATAATAATAACACAAAAATTTTATTGAAATAAATTTAATCAAATCAACAAATTTTCTGTAAGTTATATTCTCCAATGAAAATTTAATGACAACCTCGAGATCACATGATCTTGAAACAGAAAACCCTAATTGGTATTTTCAAGCTAAGAATGTCTATAAATGGAATCGATGAGTCACACCCATATTTATGATAAGAAAATGTCTATTAGATATTATAACAACACAATGATCCAAAAATATTTAGGGAGGAGAAGAAATATATTGGGAGAAATAGAACAAAAAGGGAATCCTAATTTGAGAAGAATAAAAAAAATTCTAATAGACTATATAAACTTATATTGGGTTGTATATGGTACTAATACAACTCATAGGAGACACAAAGGATGATGAAATTGAATGGGTTTGTCTAGGTCCATTGGGGTAAATAAATTATATATTGATATTTCAAAACAAAATTTCACATTAAAAAATGTATTCAATCTATGATGGGTAAAGTTGTATAGTTTAGAAAACCTATGTGACCAATTGTTGTTCCCCTTTGGATGGGATTAATTTTTTCTACAAATTTAATGAATATTATTTAAATATATGCACCAACCCTAAAAAACCAGAGTAACATGGTTTTCATGGTTTTCACTAGTGGTTTACAAAATATTGGAAACTAGTTTTCCAACCATTCACTATCTAAAAAGCATTCAAAATTTCAAAAACATCATACGAAACAACCCCATGTGAAACCCAATAACAGTATGATTGAAATTGGGGTTTAGGAGTACTTAGAAACCATAATATAATTTTACACATGGTATTATATATTAATTAAAAAATTAACATATTTTTTCTATACAAAATATAACGGTATGATTCTATTTATGTTTTTGAAATGTCAAATAATTGAATTCCATTCAAAAAATCTTACTAAAAAGGAACAAGATAATGATAAGAATAATCATTAATGTTCATAAGAAAAAATATGTTGGAAATTTGTTGATGGAGATAATGAATCATCTATTGCAATTTAAATTCTATTATAGTTACAAAAAATCTATCAAAGAAAGAGGACACATATTTAAATTACAAATAAAGAAAAGGGAAATATGAAGCAGATGATGAATGGTCGAGAAATTTCCTTAATGAAATAAATCATTCTAATGGTAACTTTATTTACTAATAGGAAGTGATTTTTGATATAGAAAAATATTTTAAAGGAGACACAATATAAGTTTTCATATTTTGAGTGGATATTTTTTTGAAGGAATATATATTTATTTTTTGAGAAATGAAATAAAAAAATATGTGATAATTTGTAAATACTAAAATATATAAATGTCATAATGAAAAAAACAAAAATAAATATATGAGATAAAATTATAGTGTATAAGAATTATGTGATATATGAATACAATCATTGAACATGGGGATAAAATTTGTTATAGTAACACATGAAACATCGTTTCAATGAATAAGGGAATAAATGATAGTTAGGAAATGTTAGTTGATACTGAAAATTCCTTGAGAACAACATACCTTATGATTCAAATTTTTTTTCTAAAATATGAACATGGCTCCAAAACAATGAATAATATTTTTAATTCAACAATTATACTTATCGATTTCCGAAATATTATAGTAACAAATATTTAAAAAAACCAATGAATTAAAAATAGTGAATTTATTAAAAAAATATTTTAGGTAGTATTTTATATAATTTTCTTATATTGATAATTATTTGGAAATTTAAAAATAAATAAGTGCATTTATCATGAAATTGGAAATTTCATGAAAAATCCATTTCTATTGTTTTAACAATATCAATGTAATTATTTTAAACATTTATTTTTTAGATGTTTTGATAGAAAATTATATCAATATAATATTCAATTAATTTTCATATTTTCCCATTTCTATCATGGATGTTGTGTCACAAATTTGGAGAGCTTAAAATTTAGAATAATATATAGGAGGGATTGATTCAACCGACATGAAATTTTTCATTATCTAGTCCTTTAACATTTTCTCATTGCTTGTAATGTCCCAAAATTTTTCATTTTTTTTGAATTAGATTCACTAATATTCATTACTTTGTTGTAAAGTCTATATTTTCTAATAACACAGTTGAAAAGGGAACTCGATACATATAATATTTTGTGGGTATAATTCTACATGTTATCTTATTTACATTTATAATGATAGAACTCCCACTCTCTATTGAAACAATATTTTCACTATTTATAATATTTGTTGAATTATTTGGGAATGAGTTTCCAAATTTTCAGTTATATGAAGCAACCCTATCAACATTGTGGAATTTTTTTGTTTTTCAATTATATTTTCCAATAAGGTGATCCCCTCCATCATATAAATTTTAAATCCTTAATATTTCACGTAATTAATATGTTACTAATAATGAAAAAATATATTTATTTTTAATGTTCCATTTTACTTCTTAGTGATGAAATATTTTATTAGTGATGATATTCGGTGTTTCCCATTCAGTCCATTATCTATAAAAATCATCACCACAATGACAAAAATACATATATAATAAAATGATTCATTCATAGTCAATATATTCAATACCCCCTTAATTCTATTTTATTAATATAAAATGAATATATAAATAATAAACATTTCCATTTTTTAATCACCACAGAACATGATGTATTTTACAACTTAAAATAAGGATGGATTTGTTAGAATCGTGCAATATACACATCAATAAGAAAATATAATCAATATAGGGTTGAATAATAAGGTTCATCTATAATAAAAAACTGAATTAAATATCATTTATTGTGATTATTTTCACCCCTAATTTTCTATTTTTCCAAAATCATTATTTGGGATCACAGTCAATGTAGGGGTTAATGTTTATATGCATCATAGTATTCCATAGGTTTATTTCATCAAATATTTTTTGTTCATAATATGTTCTTCGAGTTTCACGGGTTGAAAATATAATGGTATCATAGTTAGATATATTTTATTAATATTGTATTATGATTAATTAATGGTCAAGGGGTACATTATATAAAATATTTTGTCACATAGTTGCGATTTTAATGAAATTGTTCCATTGATTTATGATTATTTTGTTAATAAATAATAAATTAAATAACATATCAAATATCTTCAATTGTTATCACTTATTATCATTATTTTTATGCCTAATTTGTTTTAATTCAATATATAATATAATTTCATCAGATATCAACTTTTAATTAATTTTGTAAAACCGGAATTATTATATATAGTTTTGGAAACAATTCATATAAAGATTGTGTAATTCCTTGAGAAGTATCTATTTTCTTCCACCCTTTTCATATTTTTATTTATATAATTTTTTAATTAAAAATATATTTAAAAATGAAATCATTTTTTTATTATCCATATATGTGTAAAATACTTGAAATTTTAGAAAAACATATTTGACTATTTTATAAGTCTATATGTTGTGGTGAATTGATTAATGATTTAATTATGTAATACAAATTTAATCTTGACTACCACTTTAATAAAATATTGGAAAATGAAATCATGGATTATCAAAATATTTCTTTAGTTTAATTAAAATGAGATAAATATTAAAAGAGTTATTTAGCACTGATAATGTAATTACAATGGAGAGAATTAAAACAAAAAATCATTCCCTCAGGAAATTCACTCAAATCAATTTTTTTTCAAAAAACTTTTAAGGAAAATGTGAGAAACCACATGTTCAAAAACTAATGGAAATAAAAAATCATAAGGCACCAATTAAAACTATCATAATCAACTTCCCTGAATAATTTCCAGGATAGAGTGTTTACATATTTACTTTGATCATCTTTTATGAAATATTCAAATTGATTTTCCATCTTCTCCTCAGACTGCTTGAAATCTTCTTTGATGATCTTCCTATAATTGAATCCTCTAAAAATATGATATCATGCTTGTTTATTCATGTATTGTTTTATTTTTATTTTAATAACCATTAATGGGCTATCTATCATATTTTTAACGTTATCCTTTGATGCCTCTATCCCCAAAATGTATTTAAAAATTTGTTCTTCTGAGTGAAACAGAAGTTCCAATTATTTATCAGGTGAAACACCTAATTCCATCTTTTTATTAGTCAAAGAAACCTTGGGTAAGAAACCCATATTGACTATAGCCTCTTCTTGAGAAGATATTTTAAGTACCATAACATCACCATCCAACATCATTTATTTTAATTGCATGAAATTTTTTTCTCTATTGGAATTATCAAAAAAGTATTGTCCTTCATCCCTTTACAATTTCCACATTGGATTTTCCACCTCCATAGATTGGGAAGCCCACAATATTATAGAAAATCTATAGAATAATTTAAAAAATAAGCTAAAAAATCCTCACTAGACTCATAATCGATGTCCCGGTGCTCGTATGATGAATGAACAACTCGAGATAAACCTTTTACTAGAGTCAGGACAACAATATCCATACCATCAAATACATCAACAAGCCCAATACCGTCCACCTCCCATATTGGGATTTTCCTAATTCAACCCTCACCACCTGTGATAGGTTACACATCTTTTCCACCAGAATTGTTTCCCCCCCATGGTATATTAGATGCAAATATATGACCTCTATCACAATTATCACTCCTTGAACAAACTACCTCTTCATATGATATAGTTTATGGATACATGAGGCCTCAATCAACAACCAATTATTATTCCACAGTGCGTATAATTACATTATCATGTTTCACATACCCACCATGAGGGTCCCTAGAACAATTATGGGGTTAGAACACCACCAAATCCATTACTGTCTCAACATTCAAATGCCCCAAGTGAGATTGTACAGATGACTTGGGAATTTCTAGGACCATTCAAAAGTTACTGAAGATGTTAGCCATCATTTGGTTACAATCCCCTATTCCATAAAACTCTCCCATTGTAGAAACTGGGACAATAGAATTATGTAATCGGATCTATCTAGACAAAACCTCATTAACATTACACATTATTCCCTTTATAATACCTCCTAAATTCACACCCTTAGACATATTGAGGTTCTTCTACCCCTGCCTACAGGTTTCAATTTATTATCCCCTTATCTTATAGTAGGAAACTGAATCGATCCTGTATTCATATGCAATTGGATGTCAACACAGTAATATTCACCATCTAAAATCCACACATAGTCATAGGAAACCATGATGCATCAAGTACCATAGAGATTCCCATTTTTTCACAATGGAAGATGTAACAGGTTATTTGGTTGGAACATAATAATCTTAAAAAAAGGATTTGTAACATTATAAAGATCAAATGGTTCTAGAATGGTAAAGGATGTTCAAGAAAGCTAACCCAATTTCCATGGTAAGTGAGTCACACTTTATATAGAATCCATGAGACAATCTAATGTGGAAGAACGAAGATCTATTCTATCTATGTGGTGTTTTACCCCATATGTTATTTAGATCATCCTCTGAAGCAAACCAAACCTTGATGTGTTTATTATAGATAAATCCCATAGTTTCCCTTTCATTTAAATTCCCTGACACAAAGGAAAACCTATCAATTGTATTGAAAAAGTCAATCTCTACATAAAACAACGTATCCGTGTTTGATTCAGGATAGACGAGGAATCATTGAATTCTGCTCTTAAAATTGGACGTTTAGGTCTACCATCAAATAGATCATGAACAATAGGGAACCATGAGATTTTCAGAATGGGGAAGAAGGTTAGGATTGGAAAATGGAGTGAAATGCATCAGATTTATAGGTTTTTTATTTTTTATTATTATCCATGAAAAAACATTTAACAATATGTTTCCTACAGAATCACATCATATGCTTTAAGTGGAATGTGATAATAATGTGAATTGATTTAAACCATATATAATTTTATCTTGTTTTAATTTATTGATGGAGATGTCCCATGGGTCTTGAATTTTGGCATAAAATATAAAAACCATGGGGTTTATCATGATGATTCAAATTATTTTTTTATTATATTAATCAAAAGTTATTTATTTTAAAAATTCAATATGATTTTTATATATTATATAAAATGTTGAAACTATCCCTAGATGTTTTCATGGAAACCACACAATATAAGATTCTACAATAATATGAATAGCTCATAAATCCCATGGCTAAACATTTCCTAAATATATATATGAAACCACATCCAATTCTTGAGGGGACGATAAATGTGTATAAGGAGTACCCATTAATTCTTTCACATCCACCAATTAAAACATTATATATTATATCATTATAGATGATGGATAAATTTTCAATTTTAGTGGATGTATCCACTACTTCTATTCATTTATGTATATTTTCAGATATAAAATTTAATGCTTCCATGAAAAAAATATAAATTAGTATCTGAAATGATCAATTGTAATGGTCATGGTATATATAGTAGAAACACAAATCCTTTTACGATATAACTTGTGTTTAGCTTCCATTTTTCACATTTAAATATTTCATTAAATATCTGTAATTTATTAATTTATATGGTTGTAGAAGGGGAAATGAAAAGAATATGTCACTAAATGTATAAAAAACTGGGATATATATCTCTATTTTATCTAATTTATGATCTATAATTTTTATTAAATATATAATTAATATGGTGAGGATTATTTCTGTGCAGGGGATTGAATATTTAGAATATCCATGTCAATTTTTTTTTGTTTGGGAAGTTTTTTTTAAAAAAATTTCAGTATCAATAAATTTTAATAATATTATTAAAAAAATATAATAAAAAATCATGTTACATTCTCTTTACATAAACATACCCTATTGAGAACACATAACGGATTTTTCCAAACTAATGTGATACACATTACGCATGGATATGATTTCATCATGGAGTTGAATTTAATTGAAAATGGACTTCGTCTAGTGGTTAATTAGATTATGAATTTATGTTTTCTTTGAGATTAAAACGTCTCAAATCGTTCTATATTTTTCATAAAGTTGTATCATTTCATCTCTCCAAACGTTACAAACAAAATAATAAAATGTAATTTTTTCTTACTGAATTTGAGGTATAAACACGTTCCCTAATAAATTTCATCTTATGAAATGATATTTATTTATTTCCACTTTTCTTCTGATCATTTCCATTAAGATACCAAGCTAACCTATTAATTTGTAACTAATATTTGACTAATTATTAGGCTGTGAGTTCTTTGAAAAATAAATATTAAAAAACAATAATGAGGTGAGTAATGAAATATTGAATATAAGGTGATATTTTTGATGAGATATTATGGTTTGGATTCTATGGATCTCTGTATTGAGGGAATTATGAATTTGGTTTAATTGGATGTTAAACATAATGGGTGGAATATAATATGGTAAATTGAAATATTATACATCATCCTAAAATATATGATATAAGGTTGAGTAATATTTATGAAATGATTGACAGACACACTTTGGGAATTAATGAAAAAGATTTATCACTTAATTTTCCATTCTAATTGGTTTAATGAATCATATTTTATTTTTCTAATGAAATTAATGAGCCATTGAATGCCTTATTTTTTGATATTTTGTTAATTTTATTGCTTTTTTTCAATTCTAATATTTTTATATTGAATTGGGAAATTTCAATATGAATCATTTTATGGATTACAATAAATCGGTTTTATCTCGAAAATGAAAAATAGTATATAAGTAATAGCTGAGATGTTATATTTTAATTATATGGCTGATGAAAATTATTATAATTTACCAATATTTAAAATTAATAGAATATTAATGAAAAATAAGTGATTTAATATTGATATTTAAAATACCATGTAAATTTAATTCAGACCTTTTAAACATACCCATATAATTTTTTAATGAAATATTCAATTTAAGGACTTCTGATTTGAAATTTTGTCCCTTATTATTCATTAATTTTACAAAATTTGACATTTAGATTAATAATGATGGATATAACAATTTTGATGTCATAAAATCATATAAATGTAATGTTTTTATTTGTTAGAAAGATAAGACCAATCATAATAATTTATACGATAACATTTTTATCACTACATAATATGATTTTATTTTTTTGATCTAACATACGATTAAATTTTAAGAATTTAATTTCAATATAGTGAAGGAAATATCACATTGGAACATAGTAGAATATATTTATAAGATGAATTTTTTTAAAGGTTTAATTGTACATGTGCCACTATTGATATTTTAAAACTTCACTATCCCATGCTCTATTTAAATTTTGTACTAAGACTTTGGGAGGGTTAAGAGAAAGTTTTGTTTCTTTGACTAATATTTTTTACAACAAACAACCCTAAACATATATAAGATGTATTAAATTGTGAAATGATATCTTTTAAAAAGTTAATCCTCCCTTGATTCTATATTTTCATTCCTTACTCATATTCATTAAAATTATATTTTTATTCAATAAAATATATTTGTATTCTGTTTTTCACATTTCATTTTACATCATTGTGAATGAATGTAATGTTTTAGAATAATTTTTATGTTTCCCATTAAAAAAATTTATTATGAAAATAATATCAACGATAAAAAGAACACTAATGGATGAAAATATTTCAATATTATTTTGTCAAATTCAACCTCCCAAAATTTTTTTATTATGAAGGCATGACATATTGACTTCAAAAATTATGATCAATTATTTTAGATTTAGTTTCTAAATAATGATACCAACATTCAAATTCACCATGAGAACTCCCTTGTGGGAATCATTAGAAAGAATATTTAATAAAAAATTAATCATCCCTCGATATAAATTTAGTGTTAATTTCTAATCAATAATTATAAATAATATTATTTACCCAGAGGAGATGCTTCCTTAATTAACCATTTACAATAAAATGGGCTTATATCACAAAAAATGTTGTGTTATATAATTTTATGTTGCATAGATAACATAGTGTTTGATCAATCAATTCATTTACAGTCATGTTAGTTTCCAGGGTGTAAAGAATCTAACTCCAATAAGCCAGATAAATTATTTTAATTTATTGTATTGGCAGAAGATTTAATGAATCATATAAAAAATGGCTAAATATTTTACTATTCATAGAAAACTAGACACATACATGATTACAATATTAAATGTTGTAACAAAAATTTCAACACAATATTTGATGAGGGTAATGTTTTCCCTATAGAATATTATTTCGAATTAGTCATAATACACTTCACAGATTACAAAAAAAATAACCACAATATTGGTGATCTCAAATAATACATAAGGGTTATGTACAACCGAATATTTCATTATTCAATAATGTTAATAAAAATGGAATAGTAAATAATAAAACAAACATTCTATTAAATTAAAACAACAATGAAAAGAATTCAAGGATAATAACTAAAAAATCATTCCATATAATCAATAAATTAAAAATGAATTACATAAAAATAAAATAACATTGTTAAAATATGATTGTTAATTATAAAATAATTCTTAGTCATGGAAATTATTATATATAACGGTTCATGTATAAGTCAGATTATATCTCAAATATTATTATCATTCCTCCAGAAAGATTAAAACTATATGTAGAAAAAATTATGTTTTTCCAAATTATTTTCCACATTAGACTTGTTGACGGATGGATGGGATGTCTATAATCGGGCCACACCCATGTTAACATGTCCAAATAATTGCTTATATATCAAGTACTCAATTTAATTCTTGGAAAATATGTTTCACTAAAATATATATTTAGTAAGTAATATATTATAGTTAAACAGTTTTCGCATAGTAAAATATATCATATTAAAATTATAACACTCCACACTTTAAAGTGATATTGTTTATGAAGAAACTGCATTTATAATAAATAATATGGACATATAAAAAAATTATTTTCTATTGATCAGATGAAAGTTAATAATTAAAGGGAAATGTAATATCTATAATAATCAATCATGAAAGTTAATTTCCATACATTACCCAATAAATGGAATATAAAATATATATATAAATATTAACAATTAAATTAATACAAAAATACCTATGGGAGTAAATTTTTTTGGTTTCTATCATCGATAAATATAAATTCAATAGTAATATATCTAAAGGTATTCCTGAGTAAAACATTCTTTTTAATTTTTAATTTCACATTTTAAAATTAAATGTTCAAAAAATGTTTAAATTTATCATTCATTAAATATAATGTGTCAGACATATGAATGTTGTTTTAAAATATATAGAGATCATTATGGAAGGATTTTATTACATGCAGAGTATGTTAATACAATGATTTCATTTCCATTATCATTAAAAGACTATAATACAATGTTTTGAAAACACCATGTACAATTTTTTAAAAAAATAATTGTAAATTCAACATTGGAACACTTGATTTTTATAAAAAACATTAAAATTTTAAAAAATATTTTTTTAAACATATATTTAAAATATGGATTTTGATGAAAATAGATTTCTATCCAAATACAGAAAGCATGTCATACATTCATAACAGTATATTATAAATTAATTTAATTAAAAAATAGTTGATCATGTTAATATTACATGAATAATATAACGAACAATTATAGTAGATTTAACTAAAATGGGATTAATATATAATTATAAAAAAATTTCCATGATGAATAATTTACTAGTAGACAATCTTGATTAGATTGATATTGTAAAATTAACACTTGCAGAGATCATAATGTTGAAGTATTAATTAATAAATTGATTGAAACTATGAATCAATTGTAAATCTCCATTATACATGTTAAAATAAATCAAAATATAATAAATATTTATTAAAAAATAATATAATAATATCATAGATTACAATGAATTCATATATCCCATTGAAAAGATACTATGTTATGAAATTAATTAAAACATAGTTTATATTAAATCAATTTCTCATTGATGAAATAATTGAAATTTAAAAAAATACAATAAAATATTGAATAATAATGGTAATTAATTTCAAATGTTATTTATATACACCATATAAAATAAATTGGAGCATATCATACACATTTTCTTTAATGAAAGTTAATTGAGACTGAATCCACTACCACATTCACTATATTGTTTGACCATGATTTAACTACATTTCTAGTGTTTTTAAACAATTTATTAAATTATTAAAAAAATATTAATATTTATACTATCATGTTTGATCCTTTTATAACATTTCATCATCTGCTTCTTAATAATATATTTTTATTTTAATTGTATTGTCGTTTAATTGAATTGTGTATCATCTTTGTTTTGTCATGAATTTTCCAATTATTACCCATATTATATAGTTAAATCTCCCTATATATTACATTGAAATAATGAAAATTTTTATATATAAATAAATATTCTAATTACTATCATGAATGATGGTTTTGAAAAAATAATTTTGTTACACTTATTGTATTGGTATGTCATTCTCACGCATGTGTAACAATTTTATTTTTCTAGAGTGATTATGGAATGGAGATAAGTAAAATTTATTCATTCCAGAATTATAAAAATATAATGTATATTAAATTATTCATTTTAATATATTTATATGTATCATCTTTGTTATTGGTGATGAATAGATTTTCAGATCCCTTTGTAATGGTGATAGTCATCCTATACATGAATATTGTTATTTTTTCGGCCTATGATAATAAAAAGAAAATATATTATCTATTGAAATTTAAAAATATTTAACTAATATAATAAATAAATATGTTATATCACAAAATCATAGTGACATTATCCTTATTTTTTTCATTAAACCATTAGTAAACAACTAATCTCATCACTTCATGAGGCGATTATCCATTGCACACCCATGTATGGTTAATGTATCCCCTCCAAAATGGAAATAAAAAACTAAATAAATGATATAATTAATCATTAGGTATAATCATTTTTTTAAACATCACATATTCACTTTATACCCATCATCATTCCCACCCAAGAGAGTTGTTAAGAAAAAAATGAATGAAATCGGTACACATTGTTGTAGTCCACCATACAGAAGAATATAGGTTTTCCAACCCATTTATTTGAAGATGGAATGATTTTACAAAATTAACATAATATATATATATATATATATATATATTACACTAAGAAACTTATATGTTCATTTTTCTAAAAAAAAAATTAATGAGGCAGCGTAAGAAAGAATAATAACTCGCGTAGAAGAAAGTAATCTCTTCTCTGGTTAACCTCGTTTTCGTTTCTAAATAAATCATTACCATGGTAAGTTTTTACCAAAACAAATGATTACAATATTACATGATGTATTTTTAGAGTTTATTTGGGTAGGTAATTTTAGAAAAAAAGGATTGATAGTATGAATAAGGGAGGTGAGGGTGGACTCTTATAGTGGGGATGAGTGGTAAACATGTATGTTTTGACGATAATAATGCATACATATGTTTTCCACATTCCAAAAGGGTTAAAATTTATTATTATCAATTCCTAGACATGTAAACGTTTGTATATTTTGATAAAATTAATTTTATACTAGTTTTAAAGATAGTTTAAGCATTACCATTTTAGTTTATCCCCAGGATGAATCAAATTTTTACATTAAACGTGCTAAATAATTTCTCATGCTTTCACAATTAATTTCAGAAAAAAAATTTGGTGAACAAATTTTATAATATAAATTATGTTGATTCCATACATGTAACAAATTTTCCTATATTTCATTTATAGAAATAGATTTATTCAATTTAAAATTAATCACTTATAGGTGATGAGAGAGAAGGTTTTTAAATAAAAAATGATCAAAAGTTGTCAATGTGTTTATATGAAATTTGAATTTGAAAATTATTAAATTAAATTAAATTGGAACAATATATTTATAATAATGTTATTTTTCATCAAATATAATTCAAAATATAATTAATAATTTATAATATTAATCAATAAAATGTAATTTCAAAATAAATTTCTATATTTTCATTATTCATAAAAAAATAAGACATTTCAATAAAAAATATAACATCACCCTAATATGATTTTAATATTATTAATCCAATAATAATTCTCATTTATAAATTAAATATTTTAAAAATGCTAAATATTAATTTTCACTTATTTTTGCGAAGTTCAAATTTACCATCTTTTAGAAAAAATACAGTTTTTCAGAAAATATTTCTATTTTATTTCAAATGATAATTATTATATTTATAATATATTGATAACCAAGATATTATTAAAAAAATTAATATTCATACCTTAAAATTTATTGTTGATGTTGTAGTTGAATAATATATAATGATTTTTTTAGACTTGCAGGGGTGCATGTTTCGTAAGCTATCAAATATATTAACCTTATAGATTTATATTTCATGGGATTTTAAGCTCACTGTTTAGTGCCAGATACACTAACAAAATAATTATTATAGATTCAAAATAATTGGGTTTTGGATTCATTCCACGTTATATAAATATACTCCTCACAATTTATTCTACATCTCGATAATCCAGTTTATTATATAACAAAATACATTTTGGAAAAATCCATATCAGAAAATGTTTAATAAAATAACCTATTACTGAAAGAGAAAGGGAATGATTATGATCTTATAGAATAAGAAATAACTGGGTTTCCAAGGAGGAGAACATATGTTGAAAATGAAAATATAGAAACGGATGAAAATCATAAATAATTATAGAGTCTGATAGAGGCCATTAATTACAACAATGGGAATGATCAATAGAATGATGAGTACCTCATAATCAATTATTTTCGACAACATAAAATCCCTTTTAAATCATTTGATAAAATGTAATATGGTTTTTTGATGGAAGATTCAATTTTGAAATTTGATGAATTATTCTACTTATAAGAATATATGGAAATATAAATACATTATATATTTATATTTCATATACATTGTTTCAACTATTTGTCGAACTTCATTAAATTTTAACTTCATCTTGTACTATAATAAATTAATACAAATAATATATTTGGAATCCCTGTAGAAATAAAATTCACTTTACACAAATCAAAAAATTGATAGTATAATGATAATTTATTGAATTCATATATATGTTTTATTATATAAAAATTGTAACCACATGTTATCCAATGTATAGATATCTCCATATGGTGATGTAATATTTTATTCTCTTAAAGAAATCATAAATTTTATCTTATACCATTTCATAAATGGTTACACTGATGACCCATCTAAATGAGTAAGATCCAAAAAATTAGAATTACAGTCACTGAATTTTCAAAATGAAATGATCAATAATCCGAAAAGCAACATGATGATGCTCTTAATCATCACAGGAAAATCATTTGAATACATTCATCATGTGTTATCATGAAATATGTTAATAACCTAAATTATCATTAAAAATATTGAAAAAATTTATTATTTATTATTACCTATCTTTAAAATTAATTTTCTAAAATATATCCTAAATCCAAAAAATGGTATGAAATAGATTAGTGATATAAGAAACAAATTCATAATCAAATATATAATTACTCAAAATTTAGTTAATAAATTATAATTTAGTTTATCTATATAAATAATCTTTTTTCCAAATTTCATTACCTCAAAAAACTGAAACATATTAACTATTATAATTTTGCCAATAATTTTTTTAAATATGTTCAACATTCCAGTGGTTCACCCTTCAAAGTCATCAATATCATTCAACATACACGTTTAAATCATTCAAGAAAATGTAATGTTATATAATTTGGGAAATTTTTATCATTATTAAATTCATAATACAATTTCTAAAATATTGAAAATAATTCTCCAGTCCAAACATAGAAACCATAACATTTCAAATTATTGTATTCAAATATAATAATATTAATCTTGATCCATTATCTGTTATTGAGGTATAAGACATTGATGCATGAGATATTGATTTTTTTGTGACCAACATCCTTATCATTAATGCATTGTATATTGTGATCTTTTCTCTTTTCTATGAAATCACAGGAACATTTTTATTTCACTTAAAACTTCTAGAAAACTCCCATTCCATTTACCAAATCACTAAGTTGTCTCCTTCCAATGTTATATCTTGTGTGAAAACCATTATTTTATATCTTCCCTTTATTTCTTTTTTCCTACCATCACATTATTCCCTTTTTCCATTCATAAAAATAATAATTATTTAATTATTTATCTCCCTTATTACCACTAGATACTATGTCCTCATATGATGAGTATTTTTATGAGAAATATTCAATTTAAATGGCTAGATTAAACCCATTGAATAAACAATCATTCTTACTAATTCGATTATAATAAAAGATGTGGTTCCCATTTCTTATTCTATGCTTGATTTCTTGATGATTCAATACACTATAATTGATCATATAATTGTGAAATATAATGTATAATACAAAAACTAGTGAAATTCATAACATAATAAAAATTATGTATACAGAATCTCATTAAGAAAAAACGGTTACCTATGGGATATATCTATTTTCATATAATTCTAAATAGTTTGTAAATTAAATGTAACCTATCCTATGAATATCAACCGGGAGTGTCCGTTGAGGTGTATAGTATGGAAATTATTAATGCACCAGTTTATGATCAGGATAATCCCTATACTCCTTTTTCGGGAATAATTACTCCTAGGAATGTTTGTTCCATAACCATATTAACTTTGAGGATCAAGATGTATTGTTTTTATAATAAAATTATAAAAAATATATACCTTAAAAATCCATTAGTATTTTATTATGTAATTATATGAAATGTATATCTAAGGTTTATGATCCTTAATCTATGTATTCTAAAATCTAATTCCCATTAAACCTATTAATCATCATTCGATACCACCTATAATGGCCCTGACTCGAGTAACCAAAATCTGATTTATATACTTATTACATTGGAATAATATAAAATTAATTGAATCTTAATGGACATAATAGTTTACTAAAATTGGAAATAAAGATAATTAAATAAATCTAAGAGCATATTTGGGTAAAATATACAATGAATGTTTTTTCCATGAATAACAATATTCACGCTTTCATAATCGTACGTATCAGTCATATTATGAATATTGGAATCATGGGAAATGAAAACAAATAAGAGTGTGCTCTAATTATTATTAGTGGTTATGTTTAATTGATAATATTTTGAATCAACGAGGATAATGAATCTGGAAATATACATAATTAAACACACTTTCAATTTAAATAATTAGTCACGTCAAAATCAATATAGCATTACATGTAACTACAATCCCATGAAAATTTATCAATAAAATAGAATTAAATAAATTAAGATACAATTTCATTTTGAAAAATCCTGGATAATAATAACTATATTCTAAATTAATGAAATGATCATTTTTTTACATCATATGTAAGGCACATGATTCCCATTCAGTTATGATCATTCCCTAATTCTATTTAAACCATTACCTATAATCCCATTAAATTTCACCTACTATTTTTTCTTATGAAAACATTATATAAATTAACATGATATCTATAATGATGTTCCACCCATTATTATTATATAAATCATTTCTAATATATGAAATAATTTGTTTGATACATAAACAATTTTTTTATCGAAAAATTTCATTATACAGAAAAAGACACAAATATATCAAATATATCCCTATTTATTCAAATAACATTCAATGTAAAACAACAAATGTAAAATTTAGATACATTATATGTAATAAAAATACCCTTTTTATAATATATATATATATATATATATATATTTGTAAACTTTTTAGTCTAATGAGCACAATAACATTAATAATTAAATGGAAATTTATTGACTGCAAATTTGAATCATAAAATTTTATTTTAATAAATTATATTTTAAAATTATTGAAAAAATAATAATTATGAGAAATAATGATGTTAATGATATAACATATATCCATGGGGTATGATTAATATGTTTTTATTTTCATTGAAATAAATTAAATTACAATATATTTGAAAATAATTTTGTGGAAAATATCTACATGATTTTGAAAATCATTTTAGTAAAAATTATATAAAAATAAAAATTATATTTATTTTAAAATAAAATTTTACACATATTACGGATGGATTAAAATAATTTGTGGTCATGGGGATAGGAACATCTATACATATTGGTAATGTTTTACAAATTTCTCATTTCAAATTTGTATTAAAATCAAAAAAGACATTATTTTAAAAAAGATATAAACTTTTCTATAAATTTTTTATGTCATATAGGATAAAAATATATTTAATAAATATTTATAAAAAATTAATTTCATTATTAAATAATATTTATCAAAAATGGGTTCTTGGATGAAAAATGAGTTTCAGTCGAAGAGAGAAATGAAGTTGAATATTTGTAAAAAATCTAGATTACATTCAATAACAAGTAGTGGAAATTATAACTATTACATGTAAATATCTTGATTAAATATATATGGATAAAGTTAAATTGTTTTATTAAAAAATATTTAAATAATTCATGTGCAATAAAATTCATAAAAAAAATATCGCATAAAATGATATTCTGTTATATCAATTTAAAAAGATCACAACATTGAAGATAGAATTAATCAATTAATAAATTATGTGTATCAAAATTGAATGAACATAAAAAATGTGGAAATTCAAAAAATATATAATAAAAATTCATTACACTAGTATATATATAATATCAAATAATATGAATAAGTGATATACAACATTTTAAAAAACTATTTTATGAAATACTTTACTATATAAAAAATGTTATATTAAACACCATGGGATGAAATAAATAAAATTTAAAAAAAAATAAATTGAATTATTATGAAAATTTGACATTTCATGTAAAATGGGTAGTATATAAACCATATAAATGAAATTTTAGTGTAACATATAAATGATACTCAATGAAATGAAATTTGGAAAATATCTCCTAACTCATACACCCATATGAGTGGAAATAATATATCTTTTTATATAATGCTTTAAAATATATGATTAAAATATAAAATAAATATATTAATATTCATAATATCATATGTCTTCATTTAAAAAAATATCACCATTTAATTAGCAATTATTTTGTTTCTTCATTTTTTGGAGTGTTAGTATCAATTTTTTCTCAATCATGCATTGTTATAGAATTTTCCATTCGTATCTGTTTTATAAAGTTACATCATATCATGATTAATTATTAAGAAATAATTACCAAATTTATTTTATAATTATAAATATAATATCATCGATGAATGATTTTTTTGAGAGTTCAAGTATATTATGATCACGAAGATTGTAGTTCGTACATATATATATTTATGTAATGTACCCATGATTAAATGATAATTATATAAAAAAGGAAAGAAGTATTTTATATTTTTATATTGATAATAATTTTATATATATCATATAATTTGTTTATTTATACTTCTATCTTCCATTAATGTGGTATGGAGATAAAATGTTAGTCGCATTGGTTCATGTTGGAGGTTGTCTATAGATACACATGTGATGTCATCATTTTTTAGTGTAATGTGAAATGATATATATTATCATTTTATAATGAAACATATATCATGAATAAAATATATTTTTCATGTATATTATTTATATTGATTAAACTTATCCTGGATAACTTGTATGCATTACATTATTGAAGATCAAATAACATCTCTTTGCGAGATGATTTTCCACGAGACACAAGAGGAATCTTACCATATCCTCTATTGAATGGAATGTAATTATATATAAATATATGTGTGTGTGTTGGATATAATTACTCCATGAATACAATACTGTAATAAATTTCACATTTATAATTAATATTCATTTTCAATGTTAATCATGAATTCTTGTAATAGAAAAATGAATTACAATGGTTTGTGAGGTGATGGTCCACTATACACACAAAAGATGATATCGTAACCACTTTAATGGATATTAGTATGATTTTAGGTAATTACCATATAAATATAGCATATCAGTTTATTTATTAAATTATTTCATTATGTCGTCATGTTTTAATGATATTTTAAGAAGGTGAAGAAGATTTAAAATAAAAAAATCATGTTGAATTATGAAACCAATTTTTCATGTATCGTCCTTTGATTTTAAACAAATTCCATCATTGGATGGATTTATTCCTATAATGGGGATTAAAATACAATAGGAGGGACTTATTATTGTTATTTGGGTAGTTATTTAACAATCAAAAATATTTTCATGATGACAACAATAGAGAGGTGGGGTGGCCCTTCAGAAGTGTGCTAAGTGGCACACATGTAATTTTTGAATAAAAAATGTTTTACAAAAATATTTCTTAATTTTAAAGTATAAAAAAATAAAATATAGAGATTTATTTATGATATGGTCAAAATATCAACAACCATTATTTCATAGGATCGTTTTTATGTAAATTTAATGATTTTCATTTCATTTAATCCCTACTAATATCCAGTTTTTTCTTAAATAGAATTAAATAATTATTAAAATTTTCAATTTTTAGTTTTCATAAAAGTTAGATTGACATTATTATATATTATACATTACACTGATTCTAGATAATAAATCATTTTTTCCTAATTCCACAAGAAAAAGTTGAATATTTTATTTTATAATTAATAATGCATAGGTGAAGAGAAGGCGAGTATTCAAATGGAAAAGTTTGAAATATTTATGAAGTTTTTATATCAACATTTAATGTTAAATTGATTCAAATGACATAAATTGGATTAACGAACATATAATTTAACAAATTTTACATTGAAATGACTACAAACTATAATTTAAGATTATATATATTTAAATGAAACTGTTGTTTAGAGTTTCATTTTAGTTTTTTCACTATTCTCATACAAATGAAACATTACAGATATATACAAAAAAGATAACCATAGATAATTTTAGTAATATTATTTAAATAATTATGCTTATTTTATGAAATAAATTTTATAAAATTAGAATTTTTTTTTAAAATTGTGTGTGCTATGTGAGGTTAAATTATCATTCGAAAAATAATTGTTTTTCAAAAAGAAAAAAATTCTTTTAAATTATTTTATTCTATTTCTAATCAATTGATAACTAATATTTTCATAATCTTCCTTTTACTATTCAAACACACTATTTTAATTTCAATGTTATATTGGTTTTCTATATTTCAATTAATTTATACATTGGGATTTGAGTTATTTAATCGATATAAGTGGTTAAATTTAAAGAGTTATATGTTTTGTATTTTATAAGCCTGGAGTTATGTTTAACGTATAAAATATAATAAATGTTCATTCTTTAAAATCATCAGGTTTTTAACTATGGTTTTGGGATGTCAATATTTGGGAAAAACAATTAAATGAATATTAATCAAAAGGGATATTGATGGATGAATGAAGAAGACTCTATTTTATTTATTACTTCTTCTCATTCTAGTATTTTCAATGACATTAATTCCTTTATAGTTTCATTATTTTTCCCAAATAAAAAAATTGAACCCCCAACAAAATCATTGTTTTTAATTATTGTTATTTTTTCATTTTCATGGACATTAGGTTATTTTTAATTAATCCCCTCATTATGAGAGTGTTCATGATTATATAATATGTGTTACTGAGTAAAATCACAAATATTTATGACATAATATGGGGAAACACTCATCCGAACAACAGTGAAAAACTTAAGAAGAATTTTCTTTCATCACAATATTTGTAAATTTACTCATTTCTATAATCAATTATACATTTCAATATTATTGATACAGTTTCATGGAATAATAAAATTGTGTTTTCTTCCATTCAATGGGATGGGTTAATGTAATGGATAATGCATTAAACCATGAGAACATTTTCAAAAAGAAGAAAACATAATAATGGTGGGATTTATCTGGATAGATTAAGAACAATCTATATATTATATATGGATTTTTCTAATATATTTTTTATTTTGGTGATGCTGATTACATAAAAAGAAACAATATACATGACCATATAGTTTTCACTCAATAAATTAATGAGATACCATGAATTGTGAGGGGGGGGGAACATGGAGTTCCATGAAGAGATATGACAATGAAAAAATAATAATGTAATGAAAATGTATAATTACAAATATATGAATACAATTAATGAGAAAGACCATGAAATAATGATTCACCATAAAAAATAACTTTTTCAACATTTTTTTTATGAATGTGTAATTATAATTTCTATTACACTCTTTTCCACTAATTTTTACACCTAAATTTTTTTTCTAAGAATACATGCAGTTATATCGACTTATTGTGATTGAATTATAGATTCTCACAAAATTTTTAGTATTCATGAATGATATTATTTTGGTTGGACTCACATTAATCATAAAAATAATTTCCTTCCCCAATTATTATTAGTGTTGATTAATTAATTATTCTGAAAGAATTACTTTTTCAATAAATGCATAAAATATAGTGGTCCATTATTTATGACTCATTGATCCTGACAAGAATAATTAAAAAAAATCTATCACAATATAAATATGTTGGATAATTCTTTAGTCATCAAAAATACATGTTATAATTAATCAAATGTATAGTCATTTAATGTGGAAAATAAGTAGATGTGAAAAATTATATTCCATAAAAAAATATTCACTAATGAATGTCAACTATAAGTACTTTATTTACTAAAAACACTACCCCAAAAAACAATATTATTCATTAGGTTTCCATTTTTCTCTCTTTGCAAGAAATCCTTGAAATCTGGAAAACCCAATTAGATTTCAATTTCGTTCTTATAAAACTCATTCAAGAAGATTTTTTTGAAAAATTTATTTGATCAAAATATATATTAAATCCAAAATTTGTTTTTCATGAAATTATATTTGATAATTTATTTTAATTATTCATTATTTTACAAGCTAATTAATTTTTTAGGTTTTTGTGATATAGATTTTATTTGGTGAATGTAATATGAAATTTATTAATGATAAAAATTATAATAACTAAAAAAATAATTAATAAAATTAAATAGTATTATAAATTAGTATTCCATAGTAAAATAGGTTAGATTATTGATAAATTATAATATGAAATTAAAAATTAGAATTTAAAATAATATAAAAATATTATTAAATTATCATTTACAAAAATATATAAAATATTACTAATATAATAACCATTTTATTTTGAATTTAGGATATATATTTTAATAAAATATGTCTAGTAGTTATGAATATTGGAATTTTTAATAATGTAAGAAATAAATAAATTAAATATACTAAGATAACTAGAAATGTACAAAAAAAATATGTTCCAGTTTTTATAATTACTTAAAAATATTGAAGAATATAAATTTAAATAGACAAACAATAATAAGTAAAATAGTTATTAAGGATAAACTTATAAAATAGAAAAATTATAATTATTTAATCCATTTTTTCAAGGATTTTTAAATATTTATCACTTTTAATAAGGAAATAAATAAAAAATACCGAGATTATTTATATGTTTCATATAAATTTCAAATATTTAAATAAAATAAAAAATTATTATATGTGAAAAGTGAGAAATTAAAAAAAAATACCCAATATAATAATAGTTAATTATGTTTGTAATTTAATTAATAATCAAATAGTCAATTAAAATAATATAAATAGATAGAAAAAATTATTAAAAAATAGTAACAAATTATCAAATTTATCATTAAATAATTAATTTTATTATATATTTTATATAAAATATTATGTAAATCATAATTATCACTTAAATCAGAAAAATATTAAAATAATTGAATTAGATTTATGAAACATTAAAAAATGTTACTATAAATAACTATTTTTATCATTTATCTATTATTAAAAATTTAAATTTTACATTTATAAAAACTATTGAAATATTAAAAATATTAAAATGAATGAATACCAATTTATATAAAATTCTAGAAAAAATTATACAGTTATAAATTTTTATGAAAGAAATATTAAATATAAAAAAATTGTGTGATTTTTTATAAAATGAAACTATATATTTTATTTCTAGAATATTAAAAATATTAATTAAATATTATTAAAAAAAATTAAAATAAAGAAAAAAATTTATTTAAGATAATTTAAATATATATATATATATTTGTTTATAAAATATTATTATATTATTAGTAAAATAATTATGAAAAATTTAATTTGTAAAAAAAATACTAAAATTCTACTTTATTTTATTTTTGTAACAATGGGATTTTTTATTTATACAATCATATTCACTATAAATTCATATATATAATTAATTTAAATTTTTTCTAATATTTTTATTTTTATAAAATTTTAAAATAATTTTTATTACTTTATAATTTTATTCAGAATTTGGATGGAAATAGAAATGTAACCAAATAATATTAATGATAAATTTGAAGCCATAAAATATATTTTTAAAACATGTATCTACTTTTTTATTTTAATATGTTATTATTTTAATTTAATTAAATGTGATACCAGTTGTAGATGCATATTTGTAATAGAATTAGAACATATAATAAACAATCTCAAATAATAATATGATTAATTTTTTAATAGAGAAAATAATTTCAATTATGATTCTATTATCAGTGATGAGTTATATGAGATTAAATTCACCCACAAATAACCCATTGAAATAATTTTTTTATACGTCGAGGATTCATAAAATGATTGAAATAGAGAATATACATTGATATTCGATTACAATTGTTTTTTCACATATTACTGAAAATGAATCTCTATAATGATTTCTAAATGTATTATGCCAGAGGTGTTACATTAATTAGCAATAGACCGGATAATTCCAAATGACATGGATACGACAAATTTAGTAGTAATAATTCTTTTATTCTTTCCATGATAAATGTTTTGACCCATACTATACTAATAGTTTCAAAATTAATTTCATAAGGGATAAAGGTGTCCTTTCATAATGATCTATGTAAAATAACCATATTTAATAATAAAATAATTATTTTTAATCAAATATATGAAGGAAAATAATGAATTGTTACATTGAATACATGACAAATAGGTTCAAATATGAATAGTTATGCTTGTTGAACATGATATTGTGATAAATATATGAAATATATATCATGAAAGGATCCACACATGAGACACCTATCAAAGTGAATAAATGTTTTATATCTTCCAAAAGCATTTTAGATATTAAAATAAATGAATCTGTAATGTTAGTGCACTCCCATGCGTGAAAACCAATGAGCCTAAAATCAACAAATACATATAATGACTTATGGAATTCTTATGATTATTTTAATAATATTAATTATAATTCTTTAGTGAATAAGAAAAACAGAGATATTAAAACAATTTTATAGGAGTGATGATAATCATTTCGGATATTCTATCAAATAAGTTTTTTAAATAGATCGATAAAGATATTAAAGATATCTTATGAATCATGTAGTAATGCTAGAATGTGGATCCCTGCTCACAACAGAATAAAATGTTGAACTAAGGACAATGAACCAGAGGTTACGTGAGATTATAGAAACCAAGATATCAATGTATAGAGCTTCAAAACTATTCTTGAGAAAACTCATAACTATAGTTTTCAATATTTGTAAATTATAACTATTTTGATTGAATTATTTATGAATGACTTATTTTTTATCATTCGATATGACTACGTGGTTGAAATATTTGATGAAAATAAAAACCCCATTTTTTCATGAAAAAGGGATATTATTTAGGAAATATTGATGTGGGGGTGATAAATGTGTATTTCCTCAATACACTCTATGTGGAAGGAGTTATTGGTGTTACAAAAAAAAATTAACAAAATAATTTATATCACTATTGTGATTGTGTTGTAAAATAAAAAAACATTACAATAGAACAATGTATAAATAGTTATTTTGATGAATCACTTGAGTAATATGTTAAATGACCTATTATATTGTAAATTAATTCACCCTTTGAATAATTTAGTTTTTTTATGAAATATACTTTTTTAAAACAAATTCACTACACCAGTGTTATAGGGTCCTCTTGGCATCCAAAAAACCCAAGATCAAATCTATGCAGGGATGAATTTCTAGGGGCATTATAGCATCATTTTAGTAGAGCATTGTAGCAGTATTATAGCAGTGGTGGAACTATAGATGAAATGGCAGTGTAGGAGGGGAGGCCCTGCAACAGGTACAATAGAGGTGGCGGTACTGGAGCGTGTACTATAACAGCATGGTGCTGTAGGAGTGCTGTTCACCAAGGGGTCCTTTAGGAAAAAAATTATCCCTTCAAGCCTTGTATACAGGCCACTTGGCCGTAGGCCTTTGGGCTATGTAATAGGTCTACCACTACACAGTCTTCAAGTGGTCTTTTCATAAAATAATAAACTGAGGCTTCCACCCCAACCTTTTAAAAAAATAAATTCACTACGTTAGTTGTTTTAAGGATATTATAACAAATAGAATATAGAACTCAAAATAATATTACGATTCATAATCACAGATAATATAATCATAATATAAGGACAATTAATATAATTAAATATTTATTTTTATATTTTAATGTAATTTACATAGAAAGTGAATGTAAGGGCCTTGAATATAAAAATCGTATTACATGAAGACCATTTATTGTAACTTCTAGAATAAATATCATCAGTATTCCTTTCCCTGAACCAATGAATACCTAAGATTCAAAATCAATAACATGAATGGAAACATAAATGAGAAGAGGTCATGATTATTGAGATCACTGTACAAACTATTTTCACCCTTCCACCGTAAGAGACTATTATTATCACACACAATACACATATGAATGTTTTTTCTGTAATGAATTGTTATGTGACTTTTCTCTAGTAGTAAATATTTTTAATTACAGTTTTCAATGAAATAAGTATATTATTTGTCACATTAAATTGTTACATTATACACAATAATATATATTGATTTTAAAAAATAGATAAACATTGTTTTGGAGAAAAAAATTGTATTTTATGAAATTATATATTCCGAATTAATTCAATTTTTTTATTAATAAACAACTTTTGAAATATTTTTTATTTTCAAGATTATTTATTAAAATTATTTCATACGAATTTAAAATTGATTATATTATTCAATAAAGTCCAATGTAATTTTTATATGGTTCTGAATACTTTTAGTTTTATAAAAAGTAGCGTCATATTGTAAAAAATTTCTTCTAATTAAAAGTGTAAATTATCATATTTATAAAAATAGATTTCTAAAATTAAATATTATAATTGAAATTATCAGAAAAAAATATCAATGGTTATTTTTTTATAATATCTTGAGATAGAATATTTTTTTCGGAAGAAATCAAATACAATTGAAATATATGTTCTGTATTATTGCATAATAACAAGGAAAAAATTACTAAAAAAATACTACAAATTATGTACAAGAAAAAATTATATGTATAAAAAAAATTGGGTTTTGGTGTTTTTGATTAGTTTCACAAAAATATATTTATTTCAAAAAACATATATTAAATAATAATAATTAAAAATAATTAATTAATTAACATAAATCACTTCCATAGAATGAGTGGTATTATTATTTTTAGTTAAATTTATAGCCTATTAAAATATATACTACCACTCTTATTCATATACTTTTTTGAATAAAAATTGAATATATTTTATTATTTATTCCCATAGAATACAAAACCTATGTTTTGAAATTAATAAACTATTCCCCTCTATATCGAGAAAAAAACCCAAAAACCAGACCATTCCTCTTAAAAACCCGTTTATTATAATTTATCATTTAAAATACCACAATAGTATTCTCTAAATGTGTTCTAATTATCCATATATACTAATTATACACTTTTATAAGTACAATCTCGGGGTAAGGAATTGATACTTCTTCATTTACCCAATATTACATTATTTATTCCAATCCATTGAATTTCTAATTCCTCATGTTTAAATAAATTTAGACACACCCTTTAATAATCCTAATAAATACAATGTAATAATAGACCACATATATATTTCATCAAATCCTTTTATGATTTTTGTGAATTTTTATATTTTTGAAATTATCAAATGATTCTCCATTACAAAAAAAATTGATCCAAATTCCCATCATTATTTGAAGTCAATTGCATTGGAAAATATATTCTCATACATAAATGATTGTAGAATTTATTTTTTATCCAACATATATAAATCATGGGATTCGACATGAAAAATATTTTCCTTATGTTTCATGATCTATTTAAAACAAAAATACATTCCTAATATGAATATGATGGGTGTGAAAAGGATTATATATCATTATAATGCATTGAGAACTAATTTTATGTCCTGATATACCATGTATAGAAAACAGGTGGTAATCCTAAGAACACTATTATATGATTTCATGGTGGTTATCCAAGAAATATACTTATGATTTTTATATAAATATTATTTCCACATTCCTATGATCCATTCATATTACCATATTATATAATGATATTATATTCTTGATTATGATTCTCAACTTTTAATGTCACCATGTTATGAATCATGAGTAACATTTTGTTCATTATTTAATTATATAATTTTATAATTCAATTACTGGTCTTTATATATCACACCTTTCATTTTTAGACCACAAGGTTATAACATGTAGTATTAGTAGAAAAACTTAATTTAATGAAATTTTATAGAGTTTTAACTTTTTATTTGTATCCAAGATTCATGTTGTTGTGATATGTATCTAGTTAACAAACTATATTATGCCTATCAATTTTTTAGCATCACATTTGGTGTTTATTTTTATTTAATATTATGAAATAATATGAATGAAATATATGTGTTTTCATAGATGGTATCAGAGTGTGGTCTATATATTTATTGGTGTTTGGCTTATAAAACTATGGTGGAAATCGTAGGTACAATACTATACATAAGAAAACATTCATAAATTATGGTCATATATATATTTATTGGATTCAATGAAATAAATTACATATTGGGATAAATTCATTTTTTTGGAATTGACACATTATAACGTAGGTGTAATAACCAAAAAAATATAAAAATTATTATTGAAGAGATCATTTTCATGTTCATAAAAAAGTTGAATTTTTAGATTCTTAGATTGACCTAACTGATAGATATGATTTGTTAAAATCACAAACTTTTTATTAACCATTACGTATTGGAAGAATAACAATGAAATATAATGGTATTAATTAGATTATTTATAACCTATATTGAACCATGTATATTCAAATGTTATATAATATTTATCAATTATGAGTTATAACATATATGTGCAGAGTTGTTTTTCAATATTAAATAGTTTGAAAATTATCATCCCTATTTTTCCATTTATTTTAGTTAATTGTTTGAAATTAGATGAACCATATCAAGAACCAATGTTATTTAAAAGATAGTGATTTTATTATTGAGGGGGATAAGCTTATGGGAGAAAGATTTTATATCTTTATAGAACTATTTAATGGGTTAACTAATTTTTTAAACAAAATCATGAATTATGGTAAGACACACACTCGCCGTATAACGATAGAGTATCGACTAAGACCATTATGTAACAATGTCCTCTGAAATTTAGTGGATCTTTAGATATATTAATTGCATTAAAATGTTTCAAATCAATTTGAATGATCATCTATATCCTTCAAAGCACTATGATATTGACGGTCATGTTGGATGATTATATCATATAGGGAGAAATAGATAAATGTTGGATGTTGATTAAAATTATAAATCCCATTATATATATAAACAAAAATAAGTGGAAATAGTTTAGGATTTTTTTTATAATTTATATCCTCTCAGTCTTTGAAAAAAATATCAATGGAGTTCCATTTTAAAAATATAATGTTTGAGGAATTCATCATAATAGAATTGTTGAGCTTCCCAAGGGATGTGTGATTCCCCATTGGCATAGTCAATGACCAAATAAACATTTTAAAGCATCAGGGTTATTATAAATCATAATCGATGAAATTATTTGTTTAGTAGAGACATTTATATCTATGAAACAGTTTCCAAGTTATCCCTCAACATATAAACATAGATCAAGGAATTTGATGTCTCCTGGCTCATGTGAAAATATATTTATAATAGAGTTCAATTTATCTTGTTGATAAATAAATAGCATGGTGAAAATAATTTATGACATCCAACATGTCATAGGTGAATTAAGTATAATCCTTGAAATTTCATTAATGGGAGAGGTTGATGATTTAGATTTGGTATGATAGGGTGCCATGGTACAGAATATCAATTGGGGAAACAAAAAAATTTTATGGATTACATGAAATCTTTAACAAACTCTCAAATTATTATCATATAATTAATCTAAATGTAATTATGACCCTATTAAAACCATTGAAATATTCCAACTATTAATGATGAAAACATGTGAAATCATCCTTGAATGAAAAGAACGCAAGGGAGAAAATAATCCATTAAAACAATTGAGGTTGATCTGGTGAAAAAGTCATTATAATTATATGAGTTATTCATTATAGAATAATGAACATTCTATTAGATTTTTTTATGAATTATTTTATATAACTAATCTTTATTATAATTATTCAATATCCACAATAAAACTTTAAATTAGATTAATGAGTTAAAATGAAAAATTGGACAGTTATTTAATCCAAATAATATATCTTCACCGTAATCAATATTTATAGGATACATTTACCATTAAACCTTGGATCAACCATTTAGTAAAATTCAATTATATTTTTTTATGGATTTTCATTCATTATATAATGAAATCCTAAATTGCAGGGAGTTGAAATTTCTCAGCGTATATTGAATAACCCACTACTTCTACAGAAGTTATTTGAGAATTAAAAATGTTTTATGGAAAAACCATTTGTGTAATTCAACGTATTTCTTTTTGTAAAAGTGGATAATTCATAATATAATATGCATAAAGAAAAATATAATCCATCGTGACATGCCCCTTATAGGGGACTATGTTGATGGGATATGTGAAAATTTTCTTATTCCTTCTTTTAACCATGATGTTGAGATATTAATTTAATATAAATATGAATCATTTCCATTGTCTAGGTACAATATATTATCTACATGATTTATCTTGATAATAAGAATAAGTAACTATAAGATAATATTGTTACTGGGTTTATACATCAATGTGAGTCAGCATGGGGGATTTCTGACATTTTTTAAAACAGATATTTTCCAAATAAAAATATATATTGAGTATGGTGAGCTTAAAATGATTATAATAATAAAGAATATCCTCTATAATATATTTTTGACTTGTTTGATAAAAATTTTATATCACATTTTTACAAAATCATTGATATTTGGATAGGATATTATCATGTATATGTGGTGAAGGAAGATATCTTTAAGGAATATTTTCATTCAAGGTATCAGAATTTCCAGTTCATTATGAATCCATTTTAACTAACTCATTATCTAACATTCCTTGTGCACTTAGTGATTTTAGGCTTTATGGATTTCCAAAAAAATATGATCATTTATTTTTATAAATCTTTTTATCAGCAAAAAATGAATGGAGGATCGTGATGATAATTTATATGATATATGGAAAACATTTTAAATGGAAAATTTATATTGACTTTTTCAATATGTGTGTTTTTATGGGGAAAATTACATTCATGGTAAATGTTATCACCATAAAATGGATATATGTCCATCTTTTAAAGGAATAACCAATGGATAGATATATTATACTTATATTTACAATACAGATCCACATATTTCATTTATTTGGTTTGTAATTTCATTAATTTATAATAATCATGACATGATTTTCTATCCCACTTAGAAAGCTAACTTACAAGGGAAAGAGGTTTTTTTGGAATGATGAATGTGACAAGTGATTTAAATATTAATATAAGTTCTTGATCACCACATGTGGTCTCACATTACCCACCAATGATGAAGGATTTGTTATAAAAATGACATACCTAAAAAGTTATTGGGTTGTATAGTTATGAATATTGAAAAATTTGTAGCTCATTCCACCATGAAATTAATGACCATTGAAATAAAATACCCAATTAATGATATTTAATTGGCGTTAGTGATCAAAAAATTGAATATTCAAAAAATTATCTCTATATTGGTATGTGTGAAATATATATTTATCATAAAATATTCATTTATACAATCTATTAAATGGATCCCAATAACCACCAATGTAGGTGGACATAACTGATCATGTATTATTAATATTCAATCATTTAAAATGATGGGAATGTGATGTATGTTTTAGATGCCCCTAGTATATACTCTCTTTTCTCCCTATACATGATGAATATTTAATGTATTCTAGTATTATAGGGAGATTCATGAACGGAAAAAATATTTTGGGGTCTGATTGGGAAAGGTGTAAAATATAAAAGGGATTATCATTTATAAATATGGTGCTATTAATTTATGAACCAAAATATGTTTTACAAAAAACTAGATGATGATAATAGAACATCTGTATCATGTGCATAGATCATACTTTTCTATTAATCTATGAATAATTAATACTTATAGATATTTGAAGGATGACATTAGGGTGGATAATATAAAGAGGATAATTTAGCAATTGATTTCAGGATGATTGGTAAAAAATTAGCTAAGTATTAATGATATATGTTTATAGGTATCAAGGATCTGATTACCATACATTTATGGAAATGGGAAATCAAAGCCACAATTTTCATTGTAGCACAGAAGATTAAATATAATGTCATCCAACTGATTTAGAATGTAATAGATCGACATAGAAAGCAATAACATTTCATTATTATAAACAAATATCTTCCTAATCACTAACGCATCAAGATATACATAATGGATTTGGTAATACAAGATGGAGTAAGACACTCTATTTTATCAAATTATGATAAATGAATTAATATGATGGACTAAAGAAATACATCCATAATAATCAAATACATCGATGATGTTTAATATCTCTTAACACCCTAAAATTGTTATTATTCTGAGAGAACCATCCATACTCTATAGAATATTCTAAGAACCTGTTCTTTGGATTTCCATGAATCATGGGATCAACACATTTACCTAGCAGAGTTCTCATATATAAATTGTTCATATTATATATATTAAATGGAACTAAATGAGACATTTTATAGAGAACGACGTTAGGCTTCATGATGTAGGGATGAATTTGTGGTGTAGAAGCTTATTGGACATGATCTTTCCTATTATACGATAATGTTTTCCCAAAACATTTAAATTTCATAACATATCCAAAAAAATGATGAAAAAAACCATATATGAAATTCATCGATGTGATCAATATTTTACAGTCATAAAAAATGTGTTCCTTAATATACCATAAATCAAGAATGTAATATGATTTGGGAAGAAGGAAAATCAATTTCATAAGCTCATCAAAACTTTTGAGATCGTTGATTATATGAAAAATATAGCTTATCAACTAACATTACACCTAACGTGTCTAAAGTACATGATGGGTCACAAACCAAGATGGTGTTTCATCCAAGTCCACACATGACCAAGTCTATGGAATGGCCTAAATGGAGCTCACAATCCCCACGATTTGGTAATTTGATCGGGGGTATCAATAATATTCTTTGGTATTGGTTTCTCCAATTTATAACTATAAACCACCAACAATAATGGATAACAAAACAACCAAAACCCATAACCAAATGAAACAAAAAATAATGCATATTTAATTTTTTATAACAAAAACAATATGAATACTCATACAACATAATGTGAAACCAAAAACTAACCCAAAAAGTCCGTTTAACTAGAGGGAAATCACACTCAAGGCACCACCACCAAAACTTTCACGATGTTGAACACTATAAACCAAAAACAACAATACAATCATGAAACTACCTCACTTTACCTGGTTCATGAATAAAAAATATACATTCACCCAAATGTGTATTCATGGTGCGATCCTAATCACATTAGGATTTCACTGAAATGAAATGAATGCATTCTATAAAATTACAAGACAAAATTATCACATTAAATAAATGCCTGTAAAAAATTTTCATAAAAAGATTTTATGAATGTCCATTTTATAATATAAAAATTCATGGAAAACCATTTATCTACATGATTGAATTAAAATAAATTTCAAATTAAGTGAAATTTATACTGATGTACGGTACCACATCACATATGGATCATGTCATATGAGAACACCATAGGGGAATTCCTATAGGTAAATTGAAAAACTATGACCCAATACATCTCATACATTGGTGAAATATGGTATCGAAAACACAGTCCACAAGATGATCATACACGAGCTACTAGATAGGAATCCTTCCAAATATCATATTCCATCAAATCATCATCACTATTTAGTTACTATTTTAAAAGAAAATCATACTAATTAAATCCGGGCCTTTCCACTTCCAAGTCAACTAGCATTAATCCAATTTTAGAATCTAGGTTTTCTACTGCTAAATCTCTATTGTACTAGTTCATGTTTTCTACTGCCGAATCACTACCGTATTAGCTTACAGTATACGCGACACTATTCTTGGATCATGTTACACATAATTTCATGTTCGTTTGATAGTAGATATTCTAAACAACATTGAGTGTGCATATATATATATATATTCAGTTTATAAATGAAATATGGTTAGATTATAATCTACGCAACAACAAAGGAGTCTTTCACACAATCCTGACTTGGCTTGCATTACACACAATCACGACCATCCACGATAGCATGTGTTGTACGCAATAGGAGGTTTCACTAAACAACGTTATATGGATATAATATTATTATTAAATAGCTGTTATGGATAGTATTAACTAAATATTGAATTTTATAACATTATTACTCATATTATATATTTTCTAGAAAATTGTATGGGAACAAAATAAAATTTTCATATAAAATAAGTATTTTTTAAAAAAATGTAGTTTTTCTGCCTTTTGATGGTGCACACATTTTAAATATAATTTTTTGAAAAGTTTATAAGTTAAATTTTACAAAATAATCCTCTTATTTTGAATCAGGATATAAAAAGTTACTTTGGATATTTTTTGGATATTTTTCTGACAACATTCTTATTTTGCTGAATAGTAAAAACACGGTAAATTTAACATAAAAACAACTTTTTTCATCGCAATAATTTATATGGTTAAATTATAATATATAATGATTTTCAAGAATAAATAGAATTTATTTTTACCATTTAATATAATTCATGTCATTACCATTAATTTTATATTGAATTCATAGGTAAAAACAATTCAGTCTTTGAAAATGTTTTAACTTTTAAAACTCATTTTCATAACAACGGGGTTAATTATAAATTAATTACTAAAAATTAGGTGTTTTTAATATCAAAAAATGGATTCCATATTTTTATTCAGTGGGTCTATATTATGTTAATAGGTTAATTTTATTTTTTTGACATTTTGAATAGTAACTACGATAATTTTTATTTACTATAGTTAAAGGTAAATCGGGTAATTAAGGTTAAAAATAAGATTATAAAATTACACTAATACCTTCAAACATTCTATTGGATGACTAAAATTCTACCCATATCACCTAAGTGTCGGATTTGATTCATTATATATAATTTTTACCATTAAAATAATTAATTATTATTAAAACCAAAGAAATTGACAACATGTCCCTCTTATAAATCTTATAAGTATAATAATTTTAATTAATTTATAAACTTCATGAAACATCTAACATGGAAAGTCTCTAGAAATCTAATAAAAATATGTACATCATGAGAACTTATTTATAATTTTTAGGGATTAAATAATTATCATTAAAGGTTACAAAATAGTGATGTTGAAATTATTTTATTGATTGAAATATCAAATAAATGGTTTTAAAATTTTTAAAATAAATATTGCATGAACTATTTAATATTCTCCACGAATTTTATAGATAAATATGACATATTATAAATCTATTAAATATTTTATTTCGACCATATCTTCTGTGTGGGTTTTATTTAAATTGAAATAAATGAAGAGTGTCAAAATTGACACTATTGTTATTTTATAAAAAAAACATAATATAAAATTATTTAAAAATCCCAAAAATATTTTCAAATTATAAATTAAAATTTTTATGGTCCAAAATGTCATAAATAATCCAATTATGGAAAATTCACAACACAAAAGTAATTATTTATAACAGTTTAAAATTTAGAATCTTATTACCACAAATTATATTAAATAAATTAAATAAGGATAAATCAAGTTGATAAGGTTTAAAATAAATTTCCAACTTGTTATAAATTTTATTGGTTGATGAGATTACAACTTTATCTCATATAATCATCGAATATGGGTCATTTTTAGGGGGTTTTATGTGGGTTTTGATTTATTATAAATTAATCTTTTTGAGGTTTCCAATGGTGCCACTCTCCTCCCTTATAAAAGGCCACCTCCTCCCTCTCCACTTCAGAACACCTTGACCCTTCATGATCAGCCCACCCTGGACAATTTCTTTTCTCCACTTCCCTAGAAACATTCTGGAGGTTCTGGTCTTCTCAAAATTCCAACTCTAGTCCCTTAAGAGGAAGCTTAAAGGAGGTGCGTCGAAGAAGAGGTAATCTCTTCTACCGATTCTTTCTTGTTTCTTTCATCTACACCTTGCTCTTATTTATTAGTTCCATTGTAAAGTTATAAAATAACAATAACTAATAGAATGATATGTTATTATAAATATGAAACAACCCCATTTCACATTATATCCATCCAACGGAAAACTAAAACACCGCATGTGTGTACGAATGGAATACTGTCCCCACGCTGTGGTGTAATTAGTTTTTCCATCCCCACCTTACTTGGATGGTTATACTAGTGTATAGAATAACTATAAATGGTAATTATAACATCATACTAATTATGATACATTATATCATCCACTCCAATTCTGTTCATCAATTATGGGAATGATATCAACGCCCGTGCATACGTACTGACAACCGTCTCCACGAACGCGATGAGATTCATTTTCCATGATTAACCATTCAAGTATGATTATAAATCATATATATATATATATTAAATAATCATGAATGATATTAAAGATTAATTATACTAGATTTAATTACATATATGTTTCATTTACTTAATTCCATTCAACTCAATAAGGAAACTAAAACAACGTTCATGCATACGTACGACCTACCATCTCCTTGAACGGTGTATTTAATTTTATTTATCGATATATAATATATATTTATACAGTAAATATATATTATATATATATAATTTTTTACGTTATGTAATTATGTAAATCGGTATATGAGTAATAATATCAAGAAAAAAAACTCGAAACACGTACAATAAATGAAACGATTTTATCCAAAACGCTGCTTTAACATGGAATTTACAAAAGAACAGGTAATATAAAGTCATAAGTGAACCATATATGATATCATAAAAATGAATATGATTCTGTAATAATTCAATTAAGTTATCCAAATCATTATACAGTAGGTTTGGATACATATGAAGCATATCAGACATAAGGTAAGGGATAATTATTCCAATGTCGTTCTTATCAAAGATTGTGTATTCGTAAGTATTTACTAGGGTTATTGTTATCATCCATGTCCATGATTTCTAAAAATTATTTCATGTATGTTTAATTTTCTGTTTACCCATTTTTAACACTTACCACATGTTATGTATGGAATCTTTCTTTTGATTACCATAAGAGACACTTTTGGACTTATCTGACAAAAGTACGAGGAGAATGTTTTTTTACTGATGTGGCATGAACATATTTTTTCAGTTTCATAAAGCCTTATTTTCATGAAGCTTCCTGAACATGATTTCATTAAAATTTCCAAAAAATTCCTTTTCATTTAAATTTTCATGACATTTTTTGAAAAGAAAATGATTTTGAAGGCGAAAGGATATTTTCCCCATGAATTCATTTCATCTGTTTTATCAAAACTATTTTCCAAATAAGATGACATTATTTAGTATGTTTATGTTTCAAGTATAATGTATGTATAATTTATATATTTTTATTTTTATTATGATAAAATTATATCCATTTGTTTTATATGGATTATGTTTGGATGGGATAATGTTTATGAAACCCATTTTAATTTTTTGGTTATGATGGATGATTTATGATTATTTTTTGGCACACATAAGAATGATTTCAATATGAGATGGGTGGGATATATATCTCCATCCAATGCATTGGGAAAGATTTATATCTCATGAGATATACATGTCATTAATGGAATGTTAATCCAGTTCAGTGATACAGGACTAGAACGTGGAGTGAACTCGAATCAGTAAGGGACTTTGTCCACTAAGATGGTTTTGGCATAAATGCCTTGGCTAATATGGAAATCATATCAACTACTTAATGGTTTTCCACAATTACATGTTTTATTCCCATTCTATTTTATCATGATTGATGTTCCATTATGATCTATGCCTTACGTACTGCCATGTTTTATTTCATTGCACAAGATTTTAATGTTTAAACATTATGTTCATGTTTTTAAGTTCAAATATATATAGTTTGTTTTATTTTCTCCATGATTAGCCTTACTGAGAATTTGAGCTCACCCTTTAGATGTTTTCTTTTCCCTAGGATATAAAGAAAGGTTTTAGGTAAGAAAACAAAAGGTTAAGATCTTTATGAGAGATGTTGAAGATCTTTCACCATGATTAAAAGATTATATTCTGAGATTCCAAAGACAATAAACTATTACAGTCCTTGAGTGTTGGTTTTTGTTATGTATTATGTATTCTGGAAAATTAATGTAATGTCCATGTACCTCAAGTTTGGGGTCTCTAAAATATAAATTTACCAAAATGGTTCCAAATTATTTCTAAAATAATTTCCAGGAATACTATATCAAACAGGACATTATACCTTTTGAAACCAATCATGTCCCAAAATTCCCCATGGTTTAAACATTAGAGAACAAATTCAAAATCATTTTAAAGTAAAATTTCATAGTAACACACTATATAGAAATTAAAGTTCCATTTTAGATTGATGATAAAGTGATAGAGAAGAGAAAACAATTGTGAAATCAGGGTTCATGTATTACATCCTTTTCCAACCCACGCCAAATCATGTTTCAAACCAAATGACCAAACATTAATGGACACATTATAAACCATGTTTTCCAAATTTCTCCACCAAACCAACAATTTATCATAAAACGATTCTCCACTATCCACAAAACATCCAAAGAATAAATCAACCCGAGGGCCACCATAAAACTCTTTTTAAATTTTTTTTTATAATAACACAATAAAAATAGAAGAATTAGTCGAACATGCAATAATATGTTTTCAAACCAACTATTTATCATCCAAACATCACTTAACCTGTACCTTTCAAAAGAACCCTCGATGTGCGATAATACTAGGTATTTCACACATATATCCATGAAAACCTATTTTTAGAAAATTAAACAGACTCCTAAGCAATGTAATAAGATAACCAAGGGGGCCACAGAGGTGGGAACTATATTTGAGAGAAATTGAAAGCATGAAAGTGTCATGGAATTAATCAAGAAAGGAAATTTTGGGTTCGCCTACCACAAACAAATCACAGATGCAGCAATGCTCTAGTGGAAGGAAGGACAACCTCTGGCCCACCAATCACACACCTATCCCAAGGGGGAAAACGGGTGAATCAACCCCTAAGGTGTTGGGACTTGGACAAAATAAATAAAAACACTCAAATGTTGAAAATAAAAACATCCAACCACCAATAGTACTCCCAAAACAATATTCATCTAATTACCACTTGCTTTAAAAAGACAACCAACTACTCAAATTATTTAAAGAACATTAAACAAGCCCCTGGAAACCATAGAACCCCTTTTCAAAATATTTCACACATTAAACAAGACCATGCATTACAATACCAAACACACCAGACCATGTTCACAAATAGACAACTTCCATCACTATATAATTAATGATAAAAATTTAATGAAATCCCCAAATTCCATTTAGTGGAATTGTATCGTTAAAAAACTAAATAAGTGCCAAGACCAATGGATTTGTACATAGGTAACCATAAAAATATAGATTTCATAAACCAAAAAAATTCAAAACGCTATAATAATATCAACAATAGTGTCAAAGATGGTTAAACTAAAATAAAAACACAACAATATGAAAATAAATATACCGAAGCGGTGGAGGGTTTGGTCGGATGAAGGTGCCGAAGGGAAAGGGAAGGACTGGATAGAGCGAGTGAGGAGGGCCGAGAGTAGGATGATGGGAGTGAGGGTAGCCATATCAAGCGAGGCAAGGGTTTCAGAGGGCCAGAATGATGTGGACCTGTGGGTGGTGGATTTCTGGGGAGATGGAGCCTGGATCACGGTCGGGGTGTGGGGTTTGCAGGAGCTAGCGCAAAGAGGCTTCTCGGGGTGGTGGGTCACGTTACCGGCCTGGGAGGTGAGGGGGAAATGTGGATAATAGAGCGTGAGGGCTGAGGGAGGGGCAGTGCAAGGTGAGGTGAGAAGGAGTCCTGAGAAGGAGGTTTTAGCATAAGAGAAGTCATAATGACTGGGGGTCGGGTGAAGTGCCTTAGTGCATAGGGGAAAAAATCTAGGGTGGATTGCTCACAATGGCCATAGGGTAGGGTGTTTTCCGAGTAGAATTAGGGATTCATTTTATTTTTTACATTTTGTTTAATAATAATAATAATAATAACCACAACGATAGTAATAATTACAATAATAATAATAAATATAAATATAACAATATTATTATTAAAAAATATATTATTTCTTATTATTAATCATTAAATAATATTTTGATTAAATTAATTTAACTTTAATTAATTTATTTATTTATTTATTTATTTTCCATTCACTATTTTAATAAATTCATTTATTTATTTCGAATACCAGGACAGTTGTATTACGCACCTGTAGTCTGACGCGGTATTGAGTAAACTGTTCCCGAACCGTTCTTCCTGGTACTAACAGCTTGCATGTTCAAGTCTTGCACTGGCTGCGTAGTTCTATAAACTACAAGCGAGTCGTGCACCGTAACTATGACATACTTGGGTGTCTGTTTGGGCACTACGCAGTTCCTCGTAACCGCGTGGGATGACTATTTAACAGTGGGAAAAAATTTCCAGAACCCCAAAATAATAATTAAAGTAATTAAAAATAATATATCAGTCATGTCGGGCTGTGACAATTCTCCCAACCACAAACACATTCTTCCACCCTAAAACACATGAGGCCTTACGCTTGTCAGTAATTGAGTCCATTCCCAAACAAACCCAGAAGAACCGAAGAAAACTAAGAATCTCAGGGTAACATTACTCTACACAGTTCACACCCAACTGATTCAAGTGAAAACTGAAAACCAAGGTTGATCGGATAACACGAAGAAGTTATCCCAACCATAATAACTCATCCAAGGTAGAAATTTAACACCCACACATAGCATCCTTAAAAGGGGGGTGGCGAGGGAACTGTCATCTGATCCAAACTAACTTCTATAGCCTGAGTGAACAACACCTCAATCGAAACATGGAACTCATCACATAGACCAAAAAAATGAATAATGGAGAAAAACCCCTTAGAAAAACCTAACTCAAACATTGAATCAGAGTATAACCTCATGAATCGATACTTCCATAGGAACTTACATCTCCAATAAACATAGTTAAACCGAGATCCACCCAAAAATTGTTGAAACACACTTTTAAGAAAACTGAACGATTTAGAAAACCAAAATCCGACAAACAAAACGGTTGGATTACAACAAAACATTTCTATTATAACTTCAATATGAAAAAATCTACTTACAACGATGTCCAAAATTTAAGATTAGTAATAGAAATAATGAAAAGGCATTAAATGTTCCACTGCCAACATAGAACACACAACCTGAACTGTGGCTTCACACCCCAGGCAACTCCGGACAACACGCGTGCATCACTCCATATAAGTTTCTAGAATTAAAACATTATCTAATCTTGAATTAAATGAATAATTAACATTGAGGATATTTTCAGGTTTAGAGTTTCAGAGAATTAGGACATAACCTTACATTTGAAAATATTATAAAGTAGACACTTATACTCAGTATCCATTTTTTCATAAAATAAAAACTCTTAAAAAGGAAACAAGACTTGTTCCATGTTTTAGACAACATGTCTTTCCTTGATCCCATCCTTGAACCTATTCTTTTTTAAGTCATGTGGAACACATTTCAAAAACATGGGATGAGCATAAAAATATCATTAAGGGATATAAAAATATGGAAAGAAAACATTAGTCCATGTCTACATAAGAATCAATGAAATCATACTTTACTCATAAAACATAAGAACATTTACATACCTCATGAAATCATAAGATTTATGAATAACTCATAGAAATCATAAGACATAAAGGTAACATGAGTCATTCATAACAATCTTACGTAGGGAGTAACCCTCATGGTTATGGTTGGAATACCCATCGTAGTATATTCCCTAAATCTCTTTGGAGAAATCATAGAGTTTAATATCTTCACCTTACCGAATGCATTGGAGAGATATATTTGGCACACCCACCCATTTTTTGTCACGGAACCCCCTGACTTCAAAAACAATGCCCAAGAACCCTATCATAATCATATCACATAAAACATAAATAATGAAAACATAACATTTTCCACATTTCAATCACAAGATATCAATACAACTCATTGATATAAAAAAAATTATCAAAACCATTTTCAATACCAAAATAAAATAAAATTAAAACTGGAATTTATTTTTCATCAAAAAATGTTATGGAATGTAATGGAAGCTGAAACTCAACTAATGGTCACGACGGCTGAGAAGTTTTTGTCGCCGCATACGTTAGACAAAAACATTCCCTGTTGTTGTTTAGTAAAACTATTCATGTAAAAATGTTCCTTTTGAATGAAATTAAAAGTCAAAAGGGTTTATTATACAACTAATAAAAGACGGTCATATATAAATTGAAGTATTCCTCAATGAAAGGAGATTGGGACAAAGCCCCATACAACGACGGCATCCTTAAATTAAGTATAAATCAATAGCATAATTATGCGTGATAAATATAAATACACCCAATTTAAGAGGATATTAAGTGTAAAACAATCATATGTCATCCAAACATATTCATAGTAAGACATAATCAATAAGTAGAGGTTTAACTCAAAGAATTGAAATTGGGTAAAGAAGTTAAATTACAGAAATTCGACAGCATAACATTGTCACATTAAAATTCAAAAAATGAGTTGATGAGAGATAAAAAGGGTATTTCATCACTTGGACATAAAATTTACCGCAATAAGGATATATAAGAACATATCACATCATTAAGAAGATGTAAATTAAAAGACCTAACAACAAGAATTATTTTAAAAAGAGGAGGGTGAATGGTTCCCTTACCGATTTGGGTAACTTTCGAAACGTACACCCCATGAAGGAAGGACTATACAATGTTCAGGTAAATACCCATTAATAAAGGTACATTACAAAAAGAGTATAATAATGGGAACTACATACACCACTCAAAGGAGATAGTTTCAAATAGAGCATGAATATCAAGTGAATAAATAGTTAGATAAAAACCCATTACCTCGCTGTAATAAATTGAGTCGTATGACCAAAAGATAATAAACACCAAAGGTGTAACGCCCCGACCCTAGTTACCCATATTCGGTTCATTATTATGTAACATTGGCATGATCACAAAAGATCATGTCTCGAAAGACCGATTAGTTTAGTATCCTTGGAAACAAAAGATACATTCATAAGTCTTACATTACATTATAAATTAAAACAAAACTACAACAACATCTTGTCTTCATATCCCCTCATACTATCCCTGCAGATCATTCATAATATACTTCTTCACATCGTGGAAAAATTAAAACATTGGAAGGGGTGAGCTCAGATTCTCAGTAAGGATAACAATATAGCAGAATCTTTTATAAATAAACATTAACATTTAAGGCAATGTATAACTAAAACAAAAGCCTTTTAAACATGAACTTCAACATAATATGGAAAAAATAAAATGAAATAATGTCATTTAATTATTCAGATGGATATTATACTAGTCGAATAATTACATGAAATATCAATAACCACTTTTATAATGATGGAATGAATAATACCAGACTATCATAACCACGTAGCCAAGGCCTCGTGCCAAAACTACAAATAAGATTTTGTCAAGGCCTCGTTCCAAGACACTAGTTTGTATAATGAGACCTGCCGATGCATCGAGGAGCTATAACGGGCTCAACCCGTCACTTATTAAGTTCAATTCATTCCTCATATTAATAGGTTTAAACATATCATAAACCATAACATAATCGTATCACATAAAACATGCATAAAGGAAACATAACATTTCCACATTTCAATCACAATATATCAATACAATACATTGATGTAATAAAGACATTATAAAAATCATTTTCAATACCAAAATAAAAGAAAATTAACACATGGTATTTTTTTAAGTTATGGGTTATAGAGGAAGCCGGAGCTCAAATAATAGTCACAGCGGTGGAGAAGTCGTTGTTGCCACATATGTAAGAAAAAAAATTCATTTTTTCGTTTAGTAAAAACACATTGTATAAAATTATTCCTTTTGAATAAAAGTAAAAGTCAAAGGGGTCTATACACCATATAAAGGAAATTTGTGTATAAAACAAAATATGCGTCAATGAAAGGAGATTGAGACGAAGTCCCTTACAAAGATCTTTTTTTAAAAATAAAATAGATCTATTATGTGTTTTCACTATAATTACACATAAAGAAAGTACAAATACAATATAGGACATTATAATATCATGACATAATTTTAATGTAGGAGATTATCCCAAAGAAAGGAAATTGGGTTAAGAAGTTCCCTTACCTCATGTCCGACTTGACTCGAACTTTCTTTAACCACCTGAATAATAAACTAGAGTTAATTTATTTTTGCTTAATAACCTATTACATGATCATTATTCCTTTTATATCACTTATTACCAAGTTATGAACATTTTGTAATTATTTAAGGTAATAACGGTCATTTTGTCGATCTTCGGTACTTGAGTCAAAAATAACCTTCTTATAATTACAAGTTGTTCATGTGGCAAAATATCCATTATAACAAGAATTATATTCCTAATGTAGATATCATATATATCATATATATCCAGTATATACATGAATTTACAATATTCATAACATTTAAAGGTAAGAAATGAATTGCACCGTTCACGGAGACGGTAAGTCGTACGTACGCATGAACGCTACATTAATTTCTATTTCGTATTTAATGGAATGAAATTATAATTATATAATGTTTTACTATAATTATAGTATAATATAATGTATAATACCATTTAATACATCCTTTATACATCCCACATATGGCATTAACAATTCAAATCACTTTGAGGGGGCAGTAGTCTGCACTTCCTAAAATGAAAATATCGCGTTTACCCATAATGGAAACCATAAAGGGATGCCATAGATGAAAAATACAGAACCTTAAGTAAAACATAAAATTATTATATATCATATATAAATATAGTGACATCTTAATGGCCTCCATTGAAGGTGTTATATGAGTGTTGAACAATCATTGTTTCGTTAGGCAGAAATTCACCATCCACGGAAACAGTATGTTCTTTAACCATTAGATGTAGGTGTGTGTAAGTTTAGCTCTAATAATTCTTATAAAAACATACTAGTATATATATTATACCGGTGTTGTTACAAAAGAAATGAATAAAAATATATTATGGGGATGGAGATGCAAAATAAAACAAAATAACACAAGAGAAGACATTACCTTAAAATCAGATAACTCTTTTTGATTTGAGCCAAAGGCTTCCTTGTGAAGTCTTCTGCCCAAATTGAGGCTTCTAGGAGTAATATAGGGAAGTTTATAGAGTATTTGGGCAGAGTTTGGATGATAGAAATGGCTTGTAATTTTTGAATAAGGTGGTAGTGGTGGGTTCCTTTTATAAGAGGAGAGGAGGGGGACTCTTGGAAAGTTATAAAAGGATTCATTATTATAAAATGATTTTAGGATTTAAAATGTACAAAAATTATATATTTTGAGGATAAGGTGATAATATTTCTAAATCCACCCATCCAATAGGTTTTTACATGTGTAGGTCTTAGATTTTACATTATCTTCTCATTTTATTTAAATCGCTAAATAATGAGGTAATCGCTGCATCATCATGGTGTCATAAATAATTTAATTTATTTAATGTCTAAAAATTATAAAAAACCTATCATGATGTAGGAAATATTTTTATCTTTCTAATTAATATTTATAATAAAAAATATGACTTGTATAACCCAATTTTAATTTTATTAGTAAAACAACTCATGTTTGTGACATTTTTATTTTAACATTAAATAAAACGTTTTTAATGTCAATTTCCAACCAAAGTGGCTCCATGGGGTCCCCAAGTTGACCCATGGATTGTCTTGGTCGTCCATGACTCATCCAATAGGGGTAGGACATGTGTTAAGGTCATTTAATATTATTATAAAATTATCTTTACCTTAAATTTCACTAATTTCCTTTAATCGCGATTAATAAAACAAAAAAGTTACTATTCACCAAAAAAATATTTTAATCCTATTGATCAATATTTTACATCCTAATGAAAACCATGTTTGTCAGATTTTTGAAATTCAATTCATAGAAGTAGTAAAGTTTCATTTAAATGAAAAATCATTTTTTTAACCACCACTTAGTGGTTTCACTATTCATCAAAAATTGATGTTTTTCAGAACAATGCCAAAATTTCACCCTAAGCTATAATTGATATTCCAAATTTAAAAATGATGTCTATTTTAAAAAATTCCAAACATATAAGTTTCATTAATTAATTTTGTAATTAATTCCCGATGTCACAACAAATAACGTGTTTTTAAGAAACAATATATATCAAAATATTGACAATTGTTTATGTCCAATTTCAATGTTAAATTAATTCTAATGACCACCATTGGATAAAATGGTAAAAATATATTATAATTATACTTTAAAACCACTAAATAGTATAATTTATCACTATAAATTATTTTTATTAAAAAAGTTTTTTTAAGTATTTTTCATTATTCATAAAAAATTGGAAGTTCTCAGAAAATTACAAAAAACTCAAATTAGGATAATTTCGATATTATGAATACAAAAATGAAGTCCATTTTGAAATATAAAATTTATATAATTTCAAAACTTGGGTATTACTATTCATAACTGCTACTTTTATTGGTCGCGGTGTGTTAGAACTCGAGGTTGCGTACAATACACGCTGCTCTGTTATTCAAAGAGGAGCGTACCATGGAAGCTTTGGGTGTTACATTCTCCCCTCCTTCAATAAATTATGTCCTCGCAATTTGAATTTTTTTTTAAAATAAAAGGTTGAAAATAGAAAATACCATTGTGGAAAACCCACATCGGAAATAGGGTTAATAAAATTTATTCTTAAGTAGAGGGAAATGGAAATGAAAAAGTCACCGCCAAATTATGATCTCGATTAGGAGAACATTGGGGGAAATTAGAGGAAAATAATTGGAGAAAAAATGTAAATATTTTTAGGGAGTGATTGAGGTCATCAATCACAATCAAGTGTAAAATTGAGGGCCTCAAAGACTTCAATCTATAGTGATTTAAAATATCATCAGTTCAACAAAACATACGGTATTAGGATAACACATTTTTTGTAATATCCCATTACTAATGTTTTAGAATTTATTTATTCATAGAATACGATAGAGGTATACATGTATATACACTTGACAAGTAGAGTTTCAACCTTCAGCTAATTTTTACCACAAACTCATCCTTCACTCAAAATGATAACAGAACTCAAAAATATTAAATTTATCCTAATAGAACATTGTTCCAAATATTAACACATACCATTTAGATTAGGAAATATATTTTTTAATAACTAGGGACTTCTTGTAGGCTAGTGGTAGGTGATAAAGGCATGTCTCACTATGGTTGTGGGTTCGATTCCTACATCTTTGTCCGACGCGACGGGTTATCCCCCCGACCTTCAGGTTGTCCTTTCCCTAATATTATAGTATTATAATTTTCCAAAAATAATCCACAGAAATGTTTTAACCATAGACAATACTACCCAAAGTTCAACTTAATCCATTCCATCCTTTATAGTTATCCAAAATACCTCTGTCCTGAATTTCTCTAAAAGGTCTCTGAATTCCAAAATCAATTGTATCATCAGATTCCTCAAACAAAGTAAAGTTTCTCTTATTGTTACTTATAAAAATATGATTACCTTCATCATATTAAAACCTTAATGAAAACAACAAGTACTGCAGTACAATCCTTATATCACATTATTCTTATAACCATAATATAGTTCGTGAGTCCAAAAGCACCAATACATTAATTATTCCACATCAACTATAGTAACAGCATAAGATTGTCCTTGATTCCTTGGCCTTTTCTGAGGTATGTTTTCCTGATTCTTAGGACATTCATTTGCATAATGCCCCATTTCCCTAAAATTATAGCATTCAAAATTGATATCCTCTTTCTTTTCCTTGCAATCACAAGCCTGGTGACCTTTTTCTCCAAATTTATAACAAACTCCCATTCCCTTAAGAAAAGTACCAGGGTGATTCTTCCCTCAATTATCGCATAATGGAAAATCATTCTTTCCCTTTTTCCCTTTATCTGTCTCTTGTTCCACCGTTCTCTTCTTCTCTTGCTTTACTTTATTGTCATATTATTTAGAGAATTCGTTTTCTATCTAGATATCACATGGGACAATATCTTCGTATGAAGAGAAGGTTTGTGAGACTAATGCTCGACAGAGAAATGGTTTTAAGTAATCAAAGAAATGATCAATATTACTTCTTGGGTTACATATATAATCTGCTCATTGTCTTACTAACCTTGTAATGTTAGCCTCATACTTTGTGACATTCTCATCCTCCTTTTGTCTCTGACTCAGAAATTTCCTTTCCATATCTGCTTGATGGTCACGAGGAAAGTATTTTTATAAGAAAATATCTTTGAACTCTCTCCATTCATTACTTGATACTTCTTCATCTGCATTTGTGATTTTAATTAATGACCTCCGTTGATCAGCATCTCCAGTGAGGCGGTAAACTGCCATGATAACCTTTTCCCTTTCACTACTCCCAAAGGCATGGAATATTTTATCTAAGGAGTTTATCCATTTCTCAGATATGAATGGATTTTTACCCCCATTAAATGTAGGTGGTTGTTGCCTCATGAAGCGGTCTAACATTGATCCTCCACATTGCAGATCAAGGTTCTCCATATGAGTACGGTTATTATTCAGAACCTGAGTGAGTTGTCCCATTATGGTGATAAGTTTATCAGCACCTATTGTATGTCTAGCTCCATTATAATTATCTTGAGCAGGAAGAAAATCTCTACATGGAGTGCGTGCATTGATACGGTTCCCATTCCACCCACTAGGCGGCATTTCTAAACAATGGCATAAACTAAATTATTTTATGAATCAAAATACATAATTCCATACTTGTAAAACACTTAACATAAATTGAACAGTTTATGGATATAATCCATAATCATAACAATGTTTTCTTTGAGGAAGTATGTACTCTTAATCCCTTCATAATGGTTTGTATAGAAAATGATAATTATCCAAAGCATATCCCCCGAGAGTGTCGTAACCAAGAGTGCAGCAAGGCCTGTAGTCGGGCACTAGTTCTCGTTCGAGACTAGCTCAAATCGGTGTTTTCGGGTTTACCCCTAGGTACATCTGTGCTAGAGCCACCTCTACCTGCTCTTATCCAGACATGGATTTATTGCTCGGAAAACTCACAAAATCTCTATAATAATAAAATTCTAGAATGTTCTTCTATACTAATCCACAAAGTCTATCCTAGGGTTATGTGCTCTAATCAGAGTTTACCTAAATCTAGCTTCTAAGGTTTTTACTAACCTCTCTCTGATACCAACTGTAACACCCCGACCCCAGTTACCCAAAGTTGGTGCATTATTAGGTAACATTGGCATGATCACAAAAGACCAAGTCTAGAATGACCGATTAGTTTAGTAGACTTAGAAACACTAGATACATTCATAAGTCTTACATTACCTCATAAATTAAAACAAAATTACAAAAACATCTTGTCTTCATATCCCCTCATTCTATCCCTGCAGGTCATTCATAATATACTTCTTCACATCCTAGAAAAATTAAAACATTGGAAGGGGTGAGATCAGATGTTTTGTAAGGATAACAATATAGAAGAAGCTTTCATAAATGAACATTAACATTTAAGGCAATCTATAACTAAAACAAAAGCCTTTTAAACATGAAATTCATCATTATATGGAAAAAATAAAATGAAATAATGTCATTTACATATTCACATGGATATTATACTAGTCGAATAATTACATGCAATATCAATAACCACTTTCATAATGATGGAATGCATAATGCCAGACTATCATAACCACATTGCCAAGGCCTCGTGCCAAGACACTAGTTTTTCTAATGAGACCTTCTGATGCATCAAGGAGCTATAGCGGGCTTCACCCGTCACGTATTAAGTCCAATGCATTCCTCATATGAATAGGTTTAAACATATCATAAACCATAACATAATCGTATCACATAAAACATGCATAAAGAAAATATAACATTTCCACATTTCAATCACAAGATATCAATACAACACATGGATATAATAAAAACATTATCAAAATAATTTTCAATACCAAAATAAAAGAAAAGTAAAATATGATATTTATTTTTCAAAAAAAATTTATGGCTTATAGAGGAAGCTGAAACTCAAATAATAGTCACAGCGGTGGAGAAGTCGTTGTCGCCGCATACGTAAGAAAAAAAATTCCTTTTGGCGTTTATTAAAAACACTTCATATAAAAATATTCCTTTTGAATAAAAGTAAAATTCAAAGGGGTTTATACACCGTATAAGGGAAAGTTGTGTATAAAACAAAATATGTCTCAATGAAAGGAGATTGAGATGAAGCCTCTTACAAAGATCATTTAAAAAAACAGATCTATTATGTGTTTTCACTATAAGTACTCATAAATAAAGTAAAAATACAAGATAGGACATAATAATATCATGACATAATTTTAAAGTAGGAGATTAACCCAAATAATTGAAATTGGGTTAAGAAGTTCCCTTACCTCGTGTTCGACATGACTCGATCGTTCTTTAATCTCATGAATAATAAAATAGAGTACATTTATTTTTTCTTAAGAACCTTTTAAATGTTCATTATTCCTTTTATATCACTTATTACCATGTTTTTAACATTATGTAATTATTTTAGTTAATAACGGTCATTTTGTCGAACTTTGGTACTTGAGTCAAAAATAACCTTCTTATAATTACAAGTTGTTCATGTGGTGAAATATCCATTATATCAATAATTAAATTCCTAATGTAGATATCATATATATCATATATATCCAGTATATACATGCATTTATAATATTCATAACATTTAGAGGTAAGAAATGAAATACACCGTTCATGGAGACGGTAAGCCGTATGTACGCATGAACGCTACTTTCATTTATATATCATATTTAATGGAATTAAATTATAATTATATAAAGATATACTATAATTACAGTATAATGTAATGTATAATACCATTTACTCCATCCTTTATACATCCCACATATGGTATTAACGATTCAAATCACATTGAGGGGGCGGTAGTCCGCACTTCCTAAAATGAAAATATCGCATTTACCCATATTGAAAACCATAAAGGTATTTCATAAATGAAAAATACAGAAGCTTAAGTAAAAAATAAACATATTATATATCATATATAAATATAGTGTCATCTTAATTTCCTCCTTTGAAGGTGTTATATGAGTGTTGAACAATCATCATTTCGTGAGGCAGAAATTCGCCATCCACAGAAACAGTATGCTCTTTAACCATTAGATGTAGGTGTGTGTAAGTGTAGCTCTAATAATTATTATAACAACATCCTAGTATATTTAGAATACTGGTGTTGTTACAAAAGAAATGAATAAAAATATATTAAGTGGTTGGAGAAGCAAAATAAAACAAAATAACACAAGAGAAGACATTACCTTAAAATCGGGTAACTCTTTTTGATTTGACCCAAACGCTTCCTTGGGAAGACTTCTTCCCAATGTGAGGCTTCTAGGAGTAAGATAGGGAAGTTTAGAGATTATTTGGGTAGAGGTTGGTTGAGAAAAATGGCTTGGAATGTGTGAATAAGGTAGTAGTGTTGGGGGCCTTTTATAAAAGTAGAGGAGGGTCACTCTAGGAAAGTTATAAAATTTTACATTATTATAAAATGCTTTTCGGATTTAAAATGTCCAAAAATTATATATTTTTAGGATAAGGTGATAGGAGATCTATATAAACCCATCCATTAGGTTCTTGACATTTTTAGGTCTTATATTTTACATTATCTTTTCATTTTATTTAAATCGTTAAATAATGAGGTAATCACTCCATCATCATGGTGTCATAAATAATTTAATTTATATAATGTCTAAAAATTTTACAAAATATATCATGATGTAGGAAAGCATTTTATATTTCTAATTAATATTTATAGTAAAAAATATGGCTTTTATAACCCCATTTAAATTTTTTTTAGTAAAACAATTCATGTTTGTGACATTTTTCTTTTAACATTAAATAAAACGTTTTTAATGTCATTTTCCTACCAAAGTGGCTCCATGGGGTCCCCAAGTTGACCCATGTATTTTCTTGGTCGTCCATGACTCATAAAATATGGTTTGGACATGTGTGAAGTTCATTTCATATTATTATAAAATTATCTTTACCTTAAATTTCACTAATTACCTTTATTTGCGATTAATAAAACATAAAAGTTACTATTCACAAAAAAATTATTTTAATCATATTGAACCATATTTTACATCCTAATTACAACCATGTATGTAGGATTTTTGAATTCAATTCATATAATTGGTAAATGTTCATTTAAATGAAAAATCAGTTTTTTAACTACAACTTAGTGGTTTCACTATTCATCAAAAATTGATGTTTTTCAGAACAATGCCAAAATTTCACCCTAAGATACATTTGATATTCCTAATTAAAAATTGATGTATATTTTAAAAAATTACAAACATATAAGTTTCATTAATTAATATTATAATTAATTCTCATTGTCACAACAAATAGTGTGTTTTTAAGAAACAACATATATCAAAAGATTGAAAATTGTTTATGTTCAATTTCAATGTTAGATTAATTCTAATGAACACCATTGGATAAAATGGTAAAAATATATTATAATTATACTTAAAAACCACTAAAAAGTATAATTTATCACAATAAATTATTTTGATTAAAAAAGTTGTTTTAAGTATTTATCACTATTCATAAAAAATTGGAAGTTCTCAGAAAATTACAAAAAATTCAACTTAGGATAATTTTGATTATAAAAATACAAAAATGAAGTCTAATATGAAATATAAAATTTATATAATTTGAAAAAGTGGATATTAATATTCATAACTTCTACTTTTATTAGTCGCTGTGTGTTAGAACTCGAGGTTGCGTACAACACACGCTGCTCTGTTATTCAAAGAGGAGCGTACCATGGAAGGTTGGGGTGTTGCATTCTCACCTATTTCAATAAATTGCATCCTCGCAATTTGAAAATTTTATTTGATAATAAATGGTTGAAAATAGAAAATACCTTTGTGGAAAACCCACATCGGAAATAGGGTTAATAATATTTAGTCTTAATAAGAGGGAAATGGAAATGAAAAAGTCAACCCCAAATTATGATCTCGATTAGGAGAACATTGGTGGAAATTAGAGGAAAATAATTAGAGAAAAAATGTAAATATTTTTAGGGAGTTATTGAGGTCATCAATCACAAACAAGTGAAAAATTGAGGGCCTCAAAGACTTCAATCTATAGTGCTTTAAAATATCATCAGTTCAACAAAACATACGGTATTAGGATAACACATTTTTTGTAATATCCCTTTACGAAAGTTTAAGATTTATTTTATTCGTAGAATACGATAGAGGTATATATGTATGTACACTTGAAAAGTAGAGTTTCAACCTTCAGCTAATTTCGACCACAAACTCATCCTTCACTCAAAAAGATAACAGAACTCAAAAATATTATATTTATCCTAATCGTACAAGGTTCCAATTATTAACACATACCATTTAGATTAGGAAAACAATTTTATAATAAATAGGGACTTCCTGTAGGCTATTGGTAGGTAATAAAGTCCTGTCTCACTATGGTTGTGGGTTCGATTCCTACAGCTTTGTCTGATGCGACGGGTTATCCCCCTGACCTACAGGTTTTCCTTTTCCTAAAACTATAGTATTATAATATTACAAAAATAATCTACATAAATATTTTAACCATAGAAAATACTACCCAATGTTCAACTTAATCCATTCTAACCTTTATAGTTATCCAAAATACCTCTATCCAGACTTTCTCTAAAAGGTTTCTGAAATCTAAAATCAATTGTATAATCAGATTCCTCAAACAAAGTAATGTTTCTCTTATCGTCACATATAAAAATATGATTACCTTCATCATATTAAAACCTTAACGAAAATAACAAGTACTACAGTATAATCCTTATATCATGTTATTCTTACAACCATAATACAGTTCTTGAGTCCAAAAGCACCAATACATTAATTATTCCATATTAACTATAGTAACAGCATACGATTGTCCTTGATCCCTTGGCCGTTTCTAAGGTATGTTTTCCTGATTCTTAGGACATTCATTTCCATAATTCCCCATTTCCCTACAATTATAAAATTCAACATTGATAGCCTCTTTCTTTTCCTTGCAATCACGAGCATGGTGACCTTTTTCTCCACATTTATAAAAGACTCCCATTCCATTAAGGCAAGTAGCGGGGTGATTCTTCCCACAATTATCGCATAATGGAAAATCCTACTTTCCCTTTTTCCCTTTATCTGTCTCTTGTTCCACCGTTCTCTTCTTCTCTTTCTTTACTTTATTTTCATATGATTTAGAGAATTCACTTTCTATCTTGATAGCACATGAGACAATATCTTCGTACGACAAGAAGTCTTGTGAGAATAATGATCGATAGAGAAATGGTTTTAACCCATACAGGAAATGATCAATCTTACTTCTTGGGTTACGTATATAATCTGCTGCATGCCTTGATAACCTTGTAAATTTAGCGTCATACTTTGCGACATTCTCATCCTCCTTTTGTCTCAAACTCAGAAATTGCCTTTCCATATCTGCTCGATGGTCACGAGGAATGTATTTTTCTAAGAAAAGCACTTTGAACTCTCTCTATTCCATACTTTATACGTCTTCATCTTCCTTTGTGATTTGAATTAATGACCTCATTTGATCAGTATCTCTAGTGAGGCGGTAAACTGCCAGGACAACCTTTTCCCTTTCACTACTCCCCAAGGCTTGGAATATTTTCTTTAAAGAGTCTATCCATTTCTCAGCTACTAATGGATTTTTAAACCCATTAAATGTTGGTGTTTTTTGCCTCTTGACGCAGTCTAACATTTATCCTCTACATTGCAGATCAGGGTGCTCCATACGAGTAAGGTTATTATTCATAACCTGAGTGAGTTGTCCCAGTATGGTGATAAGTTGATCAGCACTAGTTGTATCTCCAGCTCCATTATAATTTTCTTGAGCAGGAGGAAAATCCCTACATGGAGTGTGTGCATTGATACGGTTTCCATTACCCCCACTAGGCGCCATTTCTAAACAACGGCATAAACTAGATTAGTTTATGAATCAAAATACATAATTTCATACTTGTAAAAAACTTAACATAAATTGAACCATTTATGAATATAATCCATAATCATAAAAATGTTTTATTTGAGGAAGTATGTACTCATAAGCCCTTCATAATGGTTTTTAACGAAAAGGATAATTATCCTAATCATATCCCTCGGGAGTGTCGTAACCAAGAGTGAAGCAAGGCCCGTTGTCGGGCACGAGTTCCCGTTCGAGTCTAGCTCAAAGCGGTGTTTTTGGGATTACCCCTAGGTACATCTGTGCCAGAGCCTCCTCTACCTGCTCTTATCCATACATGGATGTATTTCTCACAAAAATCAAAAAATCCCTATAATAAAAAAATTCTAGAAAGTTATTCTATACTAATCCTCAAAGTCTATCTTAGGGCTATGTTCTCTAATCAGAGTTTACCTAAATATAGCTTCAATGGTTAGTAGTTACCACCCTATGATACCAACTGTAATGCCTTGAACCCAATTACCCAGAGTTGGTGCATCATTACGTAACATTGGCATGATCACAAAAGATCAAGTCTCGAAATACCAATTAGTTTAGTAGCCTTGGAAACACTAAATACATTCATAAGTCTTACATTAGATCATAAATTAAAAGAAACCTACAACAACATCTTGTCTTCATATCCCCTCACACTATCCCTGCAGGTCATTCATAATATACTTCCTCACATCTTGGAAAAATTAAAGCATTGAAGGGGTGAGCTCAAATGCTCAGTAAGGATAACAATATAGCAGAAGCTTTCATAAACAAAAATTAACATTTAAGGAAATGTATAACTAAAACAAAACCCTTTCAAACATGAACTTCCACATAATATGGAAAAAATAAAATGAAATAATTTCATTTACTTATTCACATTGATATTATTCTAGTCAAATAATTACATACAATATCAATAACCACTTTCATAATGATGGAATGCATAATGCCAGACTATCATAACCATGTATCCAAGGCCTCGTGCCAAGACTACAAATATGATTTTGTCAAGGCCTTGTGCCAAGACACTAGTTTGTCTCATGAGACCTACCGATGCATCGAGGAGCTATAGTGGGCTCCACCTGTCACTTATTAAGTCCAATCATTCCTCATATGAATAGGGTTAAACATATCATAAACCATAACATAATCGTATCACATAAAACATTCATAAAGGAAACATAACCTTTCCACATTTCAATCACGAGATATCAATACAACACATTGATATAATAAAAACAATTATCAAAATCATTTTCAATACCAAAATAAAAGAAAATTAAAATAGGGTATTTATTTTTCAAAAAAAAGTTATGGCTTATAGAGGAAACTGAAACTCAAATAATAGTCACAGTGGTGGAGAAGTCATTGTCGCCGCATACGTAAGAAAAAAAATTCCTTTTGTGTTTAGTGAAAACACTTCGTATAAAAATATTCCTTTTGAATAAAAGTAAAAGTCAAATGGGTTTATACACTATATAAAGAAATGTTGTTTATAAAACAAAATATGCCTCAATGAAAGGAGATTGAGACGAAGTTCCTAACAAAGATCATTTTTTTAAATAAAATAGATCAATTATGTGTTTTCAATATAATTACACATAAATAATGTAAAAATACAAGATAGGACATAATAATATCATGACATAATTTTAAAGTAGGTGATTAACCCAAAGAACTGAAATTGGGTTAAAAAGTTTCCTTACCTCGTGTCCGACTTGAATTGATCATTCTTTAACCTGCTCAATAATAAACTAGAGTTAATTTATTTTTGTTTAAGAACCTTTTACATGTTAATTATTCCTTTTATATAACTTATTACCATGTTATGAACATTATGTAATTATTTAAGTTAATAACGGTCATTTTGTCGATCTTTGGTACTTGAGTCAAAAATAACCTTCTTATAATTACAAGTTGTTCATGTTGTGAAATATCCATTATATACTGAATTATTTTCCTAATTTAGATATCATATATATCATATATATCCATTATATACCTGCATTTATAATATTCATAACATTTAGAGGTAAGAAATGAAATGCATCGTTCATGGAGACGGTAAGCCGTACGTACGCATGAACGCTACATTCATTTCCATTTCGTATTTAATGGAATGAAATTATAATAATACAAAGATATAATATAAATACAGTATAATATAATGTATAATACCATTTACTCCAACTTCTATACATCCCACATATGGAATTAACGATTCAAATCACATTAAGGGGGTGGTAGTCCGCACTTCCTAAAATGAAAATATCGCATTTACCAATAATGGCAACCATATTGGTATTCCATAAATGAAAAATACAGAAGATTAAGTAAAAAATAAACATATTATATATCATATATAAATATAGTAACATCTTAATTTCCACCTTTGAAGGTGTTATATGAGTGTTGAACAATCATCATTTCGTGAGGCAGAAATTCACCATCCACAGAAACAATATGTTATTTAACCATTAGATATAGATGTGTGTAAGTGTAGCACTAATACTTCTTATAAAAACATACTAGTATATTTATGATACTTTTGTTGTTAGAAAATAAATGAATAAAAATATTTTAGGGGGTTGGAGAAGCAAAATAAAACAAAATAACACAAGAGAAGACATTACCTTAAAATCGGGTAACTCTTTTTCATTTGAGCAAAAGGCTTACTTGGGAAGACTTCTGCCCAAATTGAGGCTTATAGTAGTAAGAGGGGGAAGTTGGGAGAGTAATTAGGCAGAGGTTGGAAGAGCCAAATGTCTTGGAATGTGTGAATAAGGTGGTAGTGGTGGGGGCCTTTTATAAGAGAAGAGGAGGGGCACTCTTGGAAAGTTATAAAAGGTTACATTATTATAAAATGATTTTCGGATTTTAAAGGTCCAAAAATTATATATTTTTAGGATAATGTGATAAGAGTTCTAAATACACCCATACAATAGGTTTTTCACATGTTTAGGTCTTAGATTTTACATTATCTTTTCATTTTATGTAAATCGTTAAATATTGAGGTAATCGCTGCATCATCATGGTTTCATAAATAAGTTAATTTATATAATGTATAAAAATTATAAAAAAAAGTATCATGATGTAGGAAATATTTTTATCTTTCTAATGAATATTTATAGTAAAAAATATGACTTGTATAACCCCATTTAATTTTTTTTAGTAAACTAACTAATGTTTGTGACATTTTTATTTTAACATTAAATAAAAAGTTTTTAATGTCATTTTCCTACCAATGTGGCTCCATGGGGTCCCCAAGTTTACCCATGTATTTTCAAGGTCGTCCATGACTCATCCAATAGGGGTAGGACATGTGTAAAGGTCATTGCATTTTATTATAACAGTATCTTTAACTTAAATTTCATTAATTACCTTTAATCACGATTAATAAAACATAAAAGTTATTATTCACCAAAAAATAATTTTAATCCCATTGAACCATATTTTACATACTAATGAAAAACATTTATGTTTGATTTTTTAAATTCAATTCATAGAAGTGGTAAAGTTTCATTTAAATGAAAAATCAGTTCTTTAACTACCACTTAGTGGTTTCACTATTAATCAAAAATTGAAGTTTTTCAGAACAATGCCAAACTTTCACCCTAAGCTATAATTGATATTCAAAATTCAAAAATTATGTCAATTGTAAAAAATTAAAACATATTAGTTTCATTAATTAATTTTATAATTAATTCCTGCTGTCACAACAAATAGCGTGTCTTTAAGAAACAATATATATCAAAAGATTGACAATTGTTTATGTCCATTTTCAATGTTAAATTAATTCTAATTACCACCATTGGATAAAATGGTAAAAATATATTATAATTATACTTTAAAACCACTCAATAGTATAATTTATCACTATAAATTATTTTGATTAAAAAAGTTGATTTATGTATTTTCACTATTCATAAAAAATTGGAAGTTCTCAGAAAATTACAAAAAATTCAACTTAGTAAATTTCGATATTACGAATACAAAAATGAAATAATTTTGAAATATAAAATTTATAAAATTTCAAAAAGTGTGTATTACTATTCATAACTGCTACTTTTATTTGTTGCGGTGTGTTAGAACTCGAGGTTGCGTACAACACACGCTGCTCTATTAATCAAAGAGAAGGGTACCATGGAAGCTTGGGTGTTACAAAAGGAATCAAAGAATACCATGAATATAAATATAATAATGATAATATATATGAAATGGTAGTACAAAATACACCACATGCAATAAATAAGTGGCGAACAATTGAAATCTAACAAAGTTAAAAGCAAGATAAGAAATCCCCTTACCTCAAGTCCGAATTGTCTTGTTTGTTTCATTATATTACTGAATAATAAATTTTTTTCAATTTATAATTTATTAAGGACTCAATTTAAAGTTAATTATTCATTTCATTTCACATATTATCATGTGATAATAATTAGTTAATTATGTGAGTTCATATCATACGTTTTGTCGATGTTTAGTACATCAGTCAATAATGAACTTGTTTGAAGAGAATTCTCCATGTCGTTATATGTACATCATCTACAGAATGGTATTAATGATTTAAATATCATATATATCCAGTATATATTCATTTTATACTATTCTATAACATTTGGAGATAAAAACTGAAATGCACCATTCATGGAGATGGTAGGCTGTACGTACGTAGTAACGCTACTTTCATTTCATTGTCATATTAAAGGAATTAAAACTAAATGACACACATATATATTATAATTCCAATATAATATATATGTAATATAGATAACATAATTTCATTAATTACATTCTCTATAAATTACATGTTTTTCATGAACGAGTCACATCCCAAGAGAGGGCGTTTGTCCGCACTTCCTCATATAAAATTATCGCATTTGCACAACATGCAAAGCATAAAGTTATGTTTTCAATATAAAATAAAGAAGCATAGAGGGGACATAAATATAATATATATAAAATATAAATATATTTCCTTCATAATGGCCACCATGAGAGGTGATAAAACAATATTGAACAATCATCGTTTCGTGAGGCAGTAATTCGCCACCCACTGAAACAATATGTTCTTTAACCATTAGACTGAGGTGTGTGTAAGTGTAGGTACAATCCCTATCATAAAACATACTAGTATATAGAGAATAATTTTTTTATTATGGTATCAAATAATAAGAAGATAGTGGTGACTAAAGTAGGAAAATAAAAGAATGAAACTCGAGAAAAGACATTACCTCTAAATCGGTTAACTCTTTTTGATTTGAGCCAAAGGATTCCTTGGAAGGACTTCTGCCCTATGTGATGCTTCTAGGAGTAAGAAAGGGATGCGGAGAGACAATATGAGCAGAGTTTGGAAGAGCCATGAACTTGAGAGGTTTGGGTAAGGGGGTAGAGGTGGGGGCCTATTAGAAGAGGGAGGAGGGTCACTTTTGGAATCTCATGAAATATTACATTATTATAAAATGGTTTCCTGATTTTAAATGTCCCAAAATAAAATATTTAGCGGATAAGGTGATTATGGTTAGGAATACACAAATCCAATATGTTTTTGACAATTGTATGTCTTATATTTTACCTTATCTTTCCAATTACTTTTTATATTATAATATATAATTTATTTTATCAAAATTAAAATTGTTTAACATATGATATACAAACATTTGTTATATTTCTATTCTTTTTATTAAATAATGTCATAAATGTCACTATCACACCCATGTGACTCCATGGGGATTCATGTTTTGTAAAAAGCTTCCCATGGTTGGCCATGACTCAATAAAAATGATATGGATACAATTTGGGGCCATTTTATATTATTATGATATTATTTTATTACCCATAACTACCCAATTACTAATTAATCATGAAAACTAAAGATAATTGCCATCATTACTATTCAAAAAGTCCTAAAACAAGAGTCTTAATTACATAATTTAGACCTTATGATTCTAAATATGGAATTAATTTTACAAAATTTCAAAATAATAAATTTCAGTAATTTATTTAAAAATAATTCTCGTTGCCAAAAGCATAGACGGGTTTTTAAGAAGTAAAATTTTTCAAAAGATTGACTTGTGTTTACATCCAATTGAAGAGTGAAATTACGTCCGATGAAAAAAATTGTATTAAGTGATAAAAATATAATTCAATTACACTTCAAAACCAATTATATGGAAAATCTAACAATGTAATTATATTATATGAAAAATCAGTTTGAAGTAAAATGCAGTATTTTTTACTATTCATTAAAAATGATCATTTGTCAGAAAAATACCAAAAATTTATCTGAAGTAAATTTGATATTAAAAATTTTAAAATGATCTCCATTTTACCAAATTCAAAACATAGATGTTGTGTTAATTAATTTTATAATTAATTCTCGCTTTGAAAACTAATAGTGTGTTTTTAAGAAACAATATTTATCAAAAAATTGACAGTTGTTTATGTCCAATTTCAAAGTGAAATTAATTCCAATGAACACCATTGAATTATATTTTAAAAATATACTCTAATTACACATTAAAACCAATGAAAAAGGTAATCTAACATATAAATAAATTAGACTAAAAGGGGGTTTTGAATTAAAATACAAAAAAAATCACTATTCATTAAAAATGAACTTTATCGGAAAAATAACAAAAATTTACACAAAGTACATTTTGATGTCCCGATTCTAAAGAAGGATTAAATTTTTTTCAAATATGACATATAAAATTGACGAAATGTAGTTTTAAAAAGGGTTCGCCATCAAAAGGTTGTTAATCGACCTTTTAAAGAATATTAGAATATTTATTATTAAAATTGTATTCATTTTCATATTAAGGCTCTATCATTTATTGGGTAATTGTTAAAATATTTAACAAACATATATAATCATTTTATAGTTAGTTTTGTTCATTCCCTCCATTACAACTGCTATGTGTTAACAAAATTTAAAATAATATTATTATATTATTTGTGTGCAACGTAAGATTTCAAAGAAACTCATTGTTGTGTATTGGGTACACCAGCCAACATAGAATTTCCTTTAATGTAATATTAAAAATTTATTAAAAAATATTAATAAATATGAAAATGCCATATTATTCATTTACCTGGGATGTTACATCCTCCCCCCTTTTGGGAATTGCATCCTTGTAATTTTAAAATTGGAAATGGAAACTTCATTGAAATCCCTGCATCAGAAAAGTAGTCAATAATGAAATCACTTTAAAAGAAAGAAAAATAAATACAAAGGTTACCCGCGATAACCCAAATTAGGATTCCATGTATGGAAAACATGGATATGGAGGAAAAAAATCAATGTCTCATGTTCTTATGGAGAGTGATAGAAAACATGTCTAGAAGAAATCTACCCACCATAAAATCAAGAACATGTGATGGGTTAAATTGTATTTTATTCCCCAGTAGGAAAAGATAACAAACAATGTTTTTTATTTAAGTTAATTTTCATTGAAGAATTTATTTATGGGCTTAAATAAAATATAAGGAAACATACTTATTTTTCATGTAGACATTCAACTCTTACTAGATTTCTTACACAAACTCATATTTTCTCCGAAAGATGAGTATTTATGATGACATGTTCACATTAAGAGCGCTATAATGAACTTCTTGAGAATCACCTAATCCAAAAAATATGAACTATATATTTCACATGTCTTTATAACTTATCCAAAACCAAAATTATTAGTACAAGATCAGGTAATCCACAAAAGGATAATCCTTTATAAAATGAAAATCTACTCTTAATCTCTAAAATTTGTCCAACAAAACCCAAAGTTCAACAAAGACAATTCAATAAACAGTTATCCATAAAATTCATCAATGTAATCTAAACAAAGATTGAAACCCAAATCTCTGATGGATTTAATCATATAGTCTTCCAATATAAATATTAACATTTATCTCCAAATAATGTTAGTTACACATAAACTATCATATTGAAAGGTAATTAACCTAATAAAATATCCTCCATGATAGGTTAATCATTTCCATAGATAACCCAAAATCAACTTATTCCTGATTCATAAGACCATCCAAATAAAAATAATTAGTCATACTTACCAGGGACTTCACATAGCCCAATGTTAGGTGATAAATACTAGTCACACTTTGGTTGTGGGTTCGATTCCCACAACCTCATCTGACACGACGAGTTGTCACACGGTCTGCTTGTTGTCTCTTTTAAATAACTATATTATTTTATAACATTCCCAAAATGAGATAAATTCAAAAAAAATAACCATAACTTATTTTAACCACAATAGATATCTAATAACATTCATTTTTCATCCTAAAATGTATTAACTGGTACTTTCCTCAAATTCAAGGATCATATAAACCAAAATGGTTCTTTATAACTATATCCACAAAAGAAAAGATAATTTTTCATTGAATAAAATTTTCATATATCAAATATCACGGTTACACATACAATAAAAAGTCTTCTAATGTAATGTCATCATTAAAAGAGACATAATACTTTTACGAATTTCACCATCCTAAATTCTACTATAACTCTTGAATCCCTTATATGTTTACCTCTTACTCATTCGACATTATTCATGATCCATTAACCATTCCTTTTCATCTTATTCTGAAATACATCTTTCCTACAAACAAAATCATGAAACATATCTTAAGATGCAATAATAGGAAAACATATGATAAGAAATAATCCATACATTTCATTTGTCATTGTTTGTTTCTTCATCCTCAATCAGAATGGCAATAGGTATTGGTAAAAAAATATATGTATGATCTTGGTGATCCCATTCTCGAAACTTCTTCATAGGACATGTGTTTGCATAATGACCATGCACACCACATTTAAAAAAATCAATTAATCCTTCATAAAGAACTTATTTCCCTTTCATAAAGTCAACTAGATGCTTCCTTTTTCCATGGTATGTTCTTTCTTTATGACCTTCATTTCCACATCTATAGCATCTTTATGTCCCTTTGAAACATTATTCTATGTGTTTCTTTCCACATCTTTGATACATAGGTTTTTGAACATAAAAACCTATATGATTATTACATGAACATCCGTAGGGATTTTTTTATCGCTTATATGATGCCTTATAAAAATAACTAATGTTCTGGTGGTCAATCGTGACTATAGATAGTTGGTTGAGAATAACCACAAGATTTATCATTATAGCTCCCATATCATTTAGTTTCTAATTCAGAATACTGTCACAGTTTTCTTCACATCCACTGCTACTTTGGTGCCTGCTAGATCCAGCCATTTACTAAAACCAAAAAGGTCACAGTGAGTATATCGGTAAAATCATCATATAATATCTTATGAGGAGGGTAAATACTAATATATACTTATTCAAGTTATCTTAAACTCATTCACTTTATAAAAATAAATATGAATATTTCTAAAATCCTAACCATTCTGGTAATTCCACTTGTTCTTAAAGAATACCCTAACCACTGAAGTTATCTAAACTGACCTCTGATACCAAATATATGGAACCGACCTTACAACATTACATAATCTTGAACTAAATAAATAATTCACATTGAGGATATTTTCTGGTTTAGAGTTATAGAGAATTAGAAAATAACTATAACATATCAAAAGATTATAAAGTAGACACTTCTACTCAGTTTCTGTTTTTCATAAAATAAAAACTCTTAAAAAAGAAACATGACCATTTCCATGTTTTAGACAACATGTATTTCATTGATCCCATCCTTGACCCTATTCATCTTTAAGCCATGTGGAAAAAATTTCAAAAACATGGGATGTGCATAAAAAGCTCTGTAAGGTATATAAAAATACAAAAAGAAAACATTGGTCCATGTCTACATAAGAATCAATGAAATCATACATTTCTCATAAAACATAATAACTTTTACATAAATCATGAAATCATATGATTTATGAATAACTCATAGAAATCATAAGACATAAAGGTAATTTGAAGAATTCATTACATTCATACATAGGGAGTAACCCACATGGTCATGTTTGGAATACCCATCGTAGTATATTCCCTAAATATCTTTAGAGAAACCTTAGCATTTATCTTCTTCACGTTACCCAATGCATTGGTGACCTATCTTGGGCTCACCTGCCATTAGTTTATCAAGGATCTTCTTAAACTCATAAATAATGCCCAAGAACCATAACATTATCGTATCACAAAAAAACTGCATAAAGGAAGCAAAACATTTCAACATTTCAATAACAAGATATCAATACAACTCATTGATATAAACAAAACATTATCAAAACCATTTTCAATGTCAAAATAAAAGAAAAGTAAAACATGGTATTTATTTTTCATTAAAAAATGTTATGGTCTGTAGAGGAAGCTGTAACTCAAATAATGGTCGCGGCGGCGGAGAAGTCGTTGTCTCCGCATATGTATGAGAAAAAAATTCCCTTTTGTAGTTTAGTAGAATGATTTTTGTAAAAATATTCCATTTGAATAAAATTAAAATAAAAAATGGATTATTATAAAACTAATAAAATAAGGTTGTATATAAATTGAATTATGCTTCCATGAAAGGATATTGAGATTAAGTCCCATACATTGACGGTATCCTTAGATTAAGGATAAATCAATTAAATAATTATGTGTGAAAAATATAAATACACCCAATATATGTGGATATTAAGTGTAAAACAATCGGATGTCATCCACACATATTCATAGTAAGACATAATCAAGAAGAAGAGGATTGACCCAATGAATTGAAATTGGGTTAAGATGTTCCCTTTCAGAAAATCGACAGCCTAACGATGTCACTTTAAAATTTAGAAAATGAGTTGATGTGAGATAAAAATGGTATCTCAGCACTTGGAAATAAAATTTACAGCAATACGGATTTATAAGAACATATCCCAGAATTAAGAAGATGTAAATTAAAATACCTAACAAAAAGAAGTCTTTTAAAAAGAGGAGGGTGAATGGTTCCCTTACCGATTTGGGTAACTTTCGAAACGTACACCCCATGAATGAACGAAAATAAAATATTGATGTAAATATCCATGACTGAAATTATATTACACAAAGATTTGAATAATGGGCAGTACATACACCACTCAAAGGAGATATTGTCAAATATATCATGAATATCAAGGGAATAAATAGTGAGATAAAATCCCCTTACCTCGTTCTAATAAATCGAGTTATATGAACAAAAGATAATAAACACCAAATGAATCAATGAATAACATGAATATAAATATAATCATGATAATATAAATCAAATGTATGTACACAATACACCACATGAAATAAATAAGTGGTGAACATTGGAAATCTCACGGAATTAAAAGCGAGATTAGAAATCCCCTTACCTCAAGTCTGATGTGTCTTATTAGTTTCCTTAAATTCCTGAATAACAAACTTTTTTCAATTTATAATTTCTTAAGGAATTACTTTAATGTTTATTAATAAATTAATATCACATATTTTCATGTTACAATAATTAGTTAATATGTGAGTTCCTATCATACGTTTTGTCGATGTTCGGTACATGAGTTAACAATGAACTTGTTTGAAGAGAATTGTCCACGTAGTTATAAGTACATCATCTCCAAAAAGTTATTAATGATTTAAATGTCATATATATCCAGTATATATTCATTTTATACTATTCCATAAAATTTGGACATAACAAATGAAATGCACTGTTCATGGAGACGGTAGGTCGTACATACACTTGAACACTACTTTCATTTCACCGTCATATTAATGGAATTAAATATAAATGAGACATATACATATTATAATTCCAGTATAATATATATTTTATATAAGTAACATAATTTCATTAATTACATTCTTTATAAATTCCATGTTTGGCATGAATGAGTCACGTCACATGAGGGGCGGTTGTCTGCACTTCCTCATATGAAATTATCGCATTTGCACAACATGCAAAGCATAAAAGTGTGTTTTAAATATAAAACACAATAGAATATAGGGGACATAAATATAATATATATCATATATATATATATATAGTTACATAATATGGACACCATGAGATGCTTTTAAGGAATATTGAACAATCATCATTTCATGAGGCAGTAATTTTCCACACACAAAAATAGTAAGTTCTCTAACTATTAGGCGAAGGAGTGTGTAAGTGTTGGTAGAATCCATATTATAAAAAATCCTAGTATATTTAAAATACTAGTGTTATTATGGGATCAAATAATAATAAGATATTGGTGAGTGAAGAAGGAAAATAAAATAAAAAAACTCAAGAGAAGACATTACCTCTAAATTGCGTAACTCTTTTTGATTTGAGCCAAAGGCATCCTTGGAAAGACTTCTGCACAAAGTGAGGCTTCTAGGAGTATTATAGTTATATGGAGAGATAATATGAGTAGAGTTTGGATGATCCAAGGTCTTGATATTAGTGGGTAAGGGGTTGAGGTGGGGGCCTTTTATAAGAGGGAGGAGGGTCACTTTTGGAGAGTCTGTAAATATTACTTTATTATAAAATGGTTTTATGATTTTTAAAGGTCCAAGAATGATATATTTCTAGGATACGGTGATAAGGGTTTGATATACACCCATCCAATATGTTTTCGACAAGTTTATGTCTTAGATTTTTCCTTATATTTTCATTTTATTTGAATCGTTCATTAATGAGGTAATCACTACATCATCATGGTGTCATAAATAACGTAATTTATTTAATGTCTAAAAATTATAAAAAAATACCATGATGTAGGAAATATTTTAATCATTACAATGACTATTTTTAGGTCAAGTTATCATTTATGTAAACAAAAATACATTTTTTTTACTTAGGATAATCAAACCTTTGTTATATTTATCTGTTTTTTTAAAATAATGTCATAAATGTCACTATCACACCCATGTGACTCCATGGGCCCTCAAGTTTGGAATCAATATTCCCATCGTCGTTACTATTCATAATGTCCAAAAAAAGTCTTAATTACATAATTTGGACCTTAAAATTCCAAATATGGAATCCATTTTTCCAAATTTCAAACACAGAAATTTCAACAATAAATTTAAAAATAATTCATGCTGTCAAAACCAAAGATGGGTTTTTAAGAAGTAAAATTTATCAAAAGATTGACTTGTTTTTATATCCAGTTGAAAAATTAAATTACTTCGATTGAAAAATATTGTATTAAGTGATAAAAACATAATACAATTAGGCTTTAAAAAAAATTAAAAATACCATCTAACTATATAATTAAATTTGACGAAAAACCTGTTTTGAAGTAAAATGCAGTATTTTTCACTATTCATTACAAATAAACATTTGTCAGAATAATACCAAAAATTTATCCAACGTAAAATTGATATTCCAAATTCAAAAATTATATCCATTTTACCAAATTCAAAAAATAAAAGTTCCATTAATTAATTTTATAATTAATTCCCGCTGTCAAAACAAATAGTGTGTTTTTAAGAAACAATATCTATCAAAAGATTGACACTTGTTTATATCCAATTTCAAAGTGAAACTAATTCCAATGACCACCATTGAAATAAATGGTTAAAATATATCCTAATTAAACATTAAAACAAATTAAAAAGACAATATAACCATATAAATAAATTAGATTAAAATGAGGTTTTGAATTAAAATACAACATTTTTCATTATTCTTTAAAAATGAACATTATCAGAAAAATAACAAAAATTTAATCAAAGTAAATTTTGATGTCCCAATTATAAATAATGGTTTTATTTTGTAAAATATAACATATAAAATTGACAAAAATTAGTTTTAAAAAGAATTCGCCATCAAAAGGCGGTTAATCGACCTTTTAAAGAATACTAGAATAATTATTTTTAAATTTGGATTCATTTGCGTTTTAAGGCCCTATCATTTATTGGGTAATTGTTAAAATATTTAACAAACATATATAATCATTTTTTAGTTATTTCTATTCATTCCCTCCATTACAACATCTAGGCGTTGACTATCATTTTAAATAATATTATTATATTATTAGTGTACAACATAAGATTTCAAAGAAAGTCATTGATTTGTATTGTGTACGCCATCAAACATATCATTCCATTTAAATTAATATTAACATTTTATCCACAAATATTATTAAATATGAAAATGTCATATTATTTATTTACCTTGGATGTTACCCCCCAAGACCTATGGATGAGGCTCTGATGGATGAAGCATGTCCTGCCTCACAGTCATGCACTGAAATCCTCTGGTCACTTCGTCTTATTCAGGTGATGCTTAATTCAAATATTCTCTATGTGACCCTAATAGCCACAACATTGACACATCTTTGGAGGGATGTGACAAGACGACTTCCCCTGACCAATCCGACCACACTAGTGGAACACCATTGAACGGTCCAGTGATCTGGAAGCCAAAATCACTATAGTGGACTCTTTATACATAGGTTTCTCTAGCACACACTTCTTTCAATATGGGAAACCTTTGAAATAAATTTAATACACTAGATTTCCAAGCATCCATGCTCCGGAGGCTAAATCTTCTAAGAACGCCTCATCCACCAGCTACTCGAAATGATGGTCTTTAGAAATTACTAGCTTCATGACCACTATATGAATACCCTAGATGAATAGATAAGTCTTCATCAAATCCTATGACACTACCTCCGATGAAGGGACACAAGCTCCTTGAAATGGTCAAGATATGCCTTCTCCATCTATTGTCCTTGTTGAATATGCATGTTATATTCCCATTTTCTTTGTCTATAGATCATCAGATATAAACCATCGGATGAATCTAGATTTAAAGACATCACAAGTCATCCCAACTTACATTGACGGTGGGGAAAGAAACTCCCAATCATCCAAAGTTGCACCCTCATATTATCCTAGTATAGCTTGAACTCTAACAGACTCGAGTTCCCAATATCCTAAAATCACAGTCAACCTCTTCAAACCACCAATCTACCTTTAACGCACCCTGATCAGCGTTAAGTACAGACAATCTCCAAGAATTACAAAAAAATGGGCATTAATTATCAAAAGCGTTGGCGACCTTATTGAGTAGCATTTTATAAACAACATACAAAACATATACCCAAAACTGATATCACGCCGAAGAAACGTCATAAAATTTACCTTCATCCAAAACAACCAACTCAAAAGAAACAATAAATTATAAAAAGAACTAAAAATTTCATCTTCCAAACTCCCCTTTCCATTTTAGATTTCAAAACCACATTTCTTCAAGGCCACTTTCAAAACACGAAACCCACCTTTCGATAAAAATTCAATTCTTCCAAAAACTATTTTTCCTTTTCATTCTCATAACAGGCTTACATAAATAAGAACAAAAACAAAACCACACATTGGAAAAACCATTAGGATAAGGGATTAGCTGTTATGCTTGACATGGTGACATGGTAGTGAGGCACCCCCCGAGCAAGTGTAAACAACTTGAAGAAGCTCAATTGTTCAATCATACTCCACGTGGGTCTTTAATCCATGTGAGGTCACGACGTAACATTTGATTGCCTCTGTTGACAATCCTCAATACAAAAAAATTATAATGAGACAACAACTTAATTCCCAGAGTACCCCAGGTGACTCGAGGTTCAGAATGGGAAAGGGTTCATGATTTCATTCTTGTACCTACCTTTTGAGTCCCAATAGTCCTAATCTCCATATACTGGACACCCAAAATAACAATAACCTCCCTCTCGAACAATTTTGTTCTCATGCAACTCTGGTCGACCTAGAACAGGTCACCCAAGCTGGTCCATTACATGGCCCGATGGGCATTCCTGATTCCCATGGGTTGGAAACCAGTTCCGGGAATCAAAAATTAACAGTTGGGAACTATTTGGCTCAGGAACAAAAGATATGAATATAAACAAAACTGATGATAAAATTGAAAAACAGTAGCAGAAAGTAAATAAAATCAAACATACCTACTTTTGACCTTCTATGTCACCACCCAACTCAGACTCAAGCCTCCTCTAAAACTATGCAGCTAAACCAGGACGCTAAACATGAAATGACACTACAATTAAAAGAATATGATAGGTGTGTGCATTGAGATGTGTAGTAGGGATGCCAAAATAAACCACGGAATCCAAAGTCTCCTATGCTGAAACAATCCAATGACACAGGTTTGAAATAAAAATATAAAAGTAGGGTTTTAACATTTGAAAATAAGAAACATGTTTTTTACATTTAAAAATCCATCCTAGGATACATACCATTTTCAAAATTATTTGTCTTTTTATAATTAAAATCCAAAACAAAATATATCAGAGTTGGGTTAGAGTAAAACAAGTTAAAGTACAAATTGAAAATAAACTAGTGCAACTGAAAGTAAATAAGAATTGTAAATAATCTAGTAACCATGGGTGATTCTGAACATACCTAGAAGACCCCTGGACGAACTCAGTTTCGGAACCTCATGTTGGAGTATGGTGAGGCTCCTAAGTCTATAACCAACTAGACACCGTAAAAAAATCCAATCCAGTGGAAAAGGCCTCTTGACCTATCAACCAATCCAGGGGGTACCAAACTTTCTTATAGGGGTTCATCAACAACCATCCGTTGATCATCTAAAAGATTCTTAGGAACCCATGGTGGTTATAATAGTATCGTTTAAGTAGAAAGACCCTCACATGTGTGACTCATCTCACCACACTTTCCTTTCCCAAACTCGAACACTTCATGTGCCTTCACCCAGAACGGGTTACCCATGACAAGAGCACTCCGAAATACACTTTCAAACATTTCACAGTAACAATGTTCAAAATGGGCTACCACAACACATTAGCATTCAAACCATCTTTTAAATAACCTTATGTTCCCAACCGAGCATTAAATTTTTTTGAATCATATTCTTTTCAAAAAAACACCACAAAATATAACCTTTAAAAGTACACCACCACGTGGTCCTTCATGATTACACACCAAATTTTTTTTACCAAAATAGTTCCAAATTATTTCTAAAACAATTTTGATGTATACTATATCAAACTAGCCTTCAAACCTTTTGAAACCAATCTTGTCCCAAAATTCCCCATGGTTCAAACATTAAAGAACACATTCAAAATAATTTTAATGTAAAATTTAATACCGACACAATTTTTAGAAACTAATGATCCATTTTAGATGGATGATAATGGGAGAGAGAATATAAAACATCTGAGAAATCAAGGTTCAGGTAAAACATCCATTTCAAACCCAATCCAAAACATGTCTCAAACCAAATTACCAACATTGATGGACTAATTATAATCCATGTTTTCCAAAACGTCACCATAAAACAAACCACTTATCATAAAACCGTGATCCCCTATCCACATCACATAGAAAACATAAATCATCCTGAGGGCCAACATAAAACTCATTTTAAAACTTTTTCATATAATCACACAAAGACATAAAAGAACCTAGTCAAACACACCATAATATGTTTGAAAACCAACTATTTTTTGAACATTAAATGGACTCCAATACAATGTAATAAGATAACCGAGGGTTCCATGGATTCGAGAACAATATTTAAGAGAAATCGAAAGAATGAAAGTGTCATAGAATTATTCAGAATGAGAAAATATGGGTTTTCCTACCTCCAACCGTGTACGGATGCCGCAATGCTTCAGCGAAAGGATGGAAAACCACCCACAGACCAACCACACACCTAAAACCATGAGTATAACTATTGACTCAACATCCAATGTGTTGGGTCTCGGACAAAAACAACAACAAATGGTAGAAAACAAAAACACCCAACCACCAAAAAGACACACAAAACTATTTTCACAAAGCTACCACTTTCTATAAAACAAAAACCGTATAGTCACATAATTGGAATAATATAAAAATAGCCACATGAAACCAAAGAACCCTTTTCCAAAACATTTCACACATTAAACAAGTTATAGTATTACAAAACCAAACAAACCCGACCAATTTCACATATAGAAAAATCCAATCCCACTATAATTTACTCTATACAATTAATTAAATCCACTAATTCCATTTAGTGGAATAATAGAATTTTAAAAAAAACACCCAAAGTTCTAAGACCCAAGCCATTGGACCTCAGTAACCTTAAAATCATGATTTTAGGAACAAAAACAATTTCAGGAAGCTATAATAAGATAATAAAGAGTGTAAAAGAGGTTCTAACTTATATAAAAAAATCACAAGATGGAAATTAATATACAGGATTGGGGGAGTGGTTTGGCTGATAGAAGGTGCGGAAGTCCGAGTGTAGGCCTGGGGAGAGTGAGGTCAGAGGGCCGGGAGTTGGCTGATGGGGGAAAGTGTGGCCAGAGCTGGAGAGGTAGTTGGGTGTCCTGGTCTGAAATGGCGAGGACCTGTGGGCGGAGGCTAGCTGGGCCGCTGGTGGCCAGATCACAGCTGGGGTGAGGGGTATACTGGTGCCAGTGCAAAGAGGTGGCTTGGGGTGTCTTGTCTCGTTGTAGGCGGGGGATGCGAGGAGGTTAGGCAGATGCAGGGGCATGAGGGTAGTGGCCGGGGTAGAGCATGGGGTGGAGAGAAGGAGGCCAGTGATGGAGGCTGTAGTGCAGGAGAAGCTGTGAGGGTTGGGGGAAGGGTGAAGCGTAGTAGCGCAATGGGAAAAAAGCCGGGTTGGGCCGCGCCGGGCCGCCTCGCGCCGGGCCATGCTGCGCCGGCCCAAGCCGGTCCACGCCGGGCCGGTTCGACCCTGTCCTAGGCGGGTCGACCCGGTTCGGGCCAACTGGGGGGTCTCGGGATGGGACGACCCGGGCCCGAAACCCCCGTTACCGAGCGGTTTGGATTCAAATGCCCATAACTCGGGCTACGTAATTCCAAATGACACACCGTCAGCGGCGATGCGATTGTTGGATCGAGACGGTCGTTTCGGTATATCTCACTCAAGGTTTCAAAATACTTTGAGTTCGGCCGGGTTGGTTCATACACGAAACCAACCGGGGCCCTCGGAGCGGAAACACTCATATCTTGAGCTATGGACGTCCGATCGACGTGCCGTCAGTTTTTTTGAGTTACTCTTAGTGAGACAGATATTTTGTCATACTCCGCCCGAGGTTTAGACGCAGGTGGAGTACGGTCGGGTTGGTTTTTCCTTAAAAACCAACCGGGCCCATGGGACGAAAAAGCCAATAACTCTCAGACCGGGCGTCTGATCGACTCGCCGTCTGTTGCGTTGAGTTCCTGTTGACGATACAAAACTTTTGGATACATCAACTCTGGACTTTGTGACAGTTGATGTATCAGCCTCTCGGCTCATGGAGCGGACCCTCCCGAACGAGCTTGCTGTGTGCGGGAACCATAGAGCTGGCTGCGACTGCTACTGTGACTGCGATGACGACAGTGCAGAAATCCTCAAGTGATTCGACGACGACGAGTACAGCACTCAGCGATCCTGTGTAGATCAGTGCTACAGATCCTGTGTGGGTCCGATCCTGTGTGGGTCTGCGCTCAGCGGTCCTGTGTGGACGAGCGCCTACAGATTCTGCGTGGGTCCGATCATGTGTGGGTCTTTGCGGGGGTTAGTACCTTTTGATCCTTTGTGGGTCCGACGACTTAGATGGATCAGTGATCATCTCTATCATCTTTCTAAGAAGTATACATGTGTGAGCTGAATCCTGTTGCTTTCCTATGTGGATTGTGTTGTACAATCCTGTGTGGATTTTGTTTTGCTTTCCTGTGTGGAATACGTATACTTTCATGTGTGGACTGAGTTTTACTTGTGCTCGGAGGTTGGAGCGTATTGGAATTGATGACTTAGGTATATGTATGGGCATATACCTAAGCAGTGTCGGTTGTTACTTCGAGTTTGTATCTATCCTTTGTGGTTTATCCTTTGTAGATTTTGGGAGACCTTCGGGGGTCTCGGGGTCCCTACTGAGTATCTTATACTCACCCCTGCACGGTATATGCCCGCACTACGTTGTGTTGGTTGCAGATGACGGACAACGTTGACCGTGGTTGAGGCTTGCAGGGCAGGACGGTACCTGGAGGTGGACCACTGGGCGGGACATGCTCGGAGCGGATGACGGGACCCGAGGAGCAGTGGAGCTATCTGTACCCACCCTTCAGCATGGATTTCCAGTGGACAGCTCAGTGTAGAGGATTTTACTTTACAATTGTTGTTTTCCCTTTCTAGTTGTACTTTACTTTCAGTTTGGGTTTGTATTCTGGCCCATTTACTTTTCTGCACATCCAGTTGTACTCTGTTTTTACTTAGTGTTTACTTTTCCGATTGCTTACTCTGTGGTGCTTGTTTACTTTACAAAGGCAATGCCTTCCCTTTTTATCAGGATTTAAGCCTTGGTGCTAGTCCCCAGCCCCTGGCCTATGGAAGGCGGGCTTGGGGTAGTCACGACACGAACCCCGAGGGAGGGTCGTGACAAATTGGTATCAGAGGAGTTCAGTTCTACCACAAACTCTGATCTTTTCTATGTTAAGAAATAGTGTTTAGCGTATTGAGTGTGGTTATCAGTCCAGGGAGTCCAGTGTTGGTGCGGTGGCCGACGTATCCATACACCAGGACCCTGACTTCTGATTTCTGACGTAATGCATGAAAATATTGATTGCCTGTGTGTTTCAAGTTTTCATTGTGATTACTTTGTATCAGCTCAAAAGTTATACTGTTCTGACCGTGGCGCACCTATTTCCTTTTCAGGATGGCCCCACGACAGCAGCCAGCTAGGGTTCTGAGAGTCGAGCGTGACGATAGCCCACCGAGCGACGAGGCCTCGGTGCAGGGCCCCTTGTCAGCAGTGGCACCGGCGGTAGCACTACCCGCCGAGCCACCGATGCTTCCAGCACCAGTCGCTGATGATGCACGTTGCCTTGGAGCTCTGCACGATTTCCAGCGCCAGTGACCGCCTAGGTTCTGTGGGGAGACGGACCCCCAGGAAGCAAAGGACTGGCTGGAGGTAGTGGTACGAGTTTTTAGGCTATTGAGGACACCTGCATACCTCATGGTGATCCTCGCTGCGAGCATACTACACGCAGCAGCATGACGATGGTGGAGCTTGATCCTCCAGGTGCACGATTAGGCATCTCTACTATGGACGGAATTTGTGAGCCTCTTCTGCTCGGAGTTCTTCCCAGCCGCCCTTCATGCGGTGTGTATCCAGGAGCTTCTTCAGCTGCGGCAGAGCAGCATGACAGTCACTCAGTACTCGGCGAGATTTACCGATCTCTCATGCTACTCGACTGACTTGGTACGGAACCCATTCTTCTGGGCCCGGACCTTCGAGCAGGGATTGATACACGATATCAGAGCATCGCTGATCTCCCTCATCATTCCGACTCAGATGGGAGTATGGAGCGGTCCCTTTTGATCGAGGGTTTCCTTGCTGAGTCTACACCAGCGCCGAGACCCACCACAGGGCGGCACATGGAAGAGTCTTCTACGGCAGGCAGTCGACGGATGACTCAGGGGTCCAGGCAGACCGGACCTTCAAGCAGACGACCTCAGGACACTGGCTCAGCAGTGCGGGGCACACAGTGCGAAGCCAGTCTTTCGAGAGGCAGACAGTGCTACTCGTGTGGCGGGTAGGGCCACATGGCTCGTGATTGCCAGACCCGTTGTGCCGAGGAGCAGCAGACGGTTGAGGGACCACTGAGGCAGAGGCAGAGGGTCGACCATGGCAGTCCGTAGGGAGGAGGTGGACGAGGCATAGGAGCCGACCGAGCAGTAGGTGGTGGGCGACGCTTTGAGGCTCTACCACCACCACCACCAGGAGGTCCACCCCGACCATAGAGATCTGGCGGGCAGAGAGAGGCACAACTCCAGGCAGTAGAGGCCAACGACCACGGCGCACCAGAGATGATTCGAGGTACTATTTGTGTCTATTCCACCCTTGCTGCAGTACTTATAGACACATGAGCGAGTCACACTTCCATAGCTCCTACCCTTGTTCAGAGCTCGGAGATTCCGACAGAGCCGTTGGCTCGATCCTTACGGCTAGAGACTCTTACGGGAGCAGACTCGACGATTACGCACTGGTGTCGGCAGTGTGAGATTAATCTAGGAGGCGAGAGCTTTGTCTGGGATCTTCTTGTAGCAGCATCGAGGCCTTACGACATCATCTTGGGAATGGATTTCTTATCTACGGTCCATGCACAGATTGACTATTTTAGGCGCAAGGTGCGTGTGTACGCACCGACGGGAGCAGGTTCACCTTCACCGGCGCGAAGGGAGCCTTCGCAGCACATGATGGATTTCCGCAGAGGAGAGGACAACCCATCACTCATCAGTTGGGTAGCCTCATCCTAGGAGCAGTTGACGTGCGGAGTCCTGGTTTTCTTGTAGTGGTGGATCAATTTGCGGACGTTTTTCCCGACAATGTTCCAGGGCTACCTCCTCGTAGAAAGTTAGACTTTTATATTGACATGTACCCCGAGACAACTCCGATATCGACTCCAGTATATCGGATGGCCCCCACTGAGCTTCGAGAGCTACAGGTACAGTTGGAGGACTTGCAGGGCAAGGGGTTCATCCGACCCAGTGTTTCACCCTGGGCTTCCCCGATTTTGTTCGCCAAGAAGGCGAATGGGAGCTTGTGACTTTGTGTTGACTATCATTTCCTGAACTAGGTGACAAAGAGTAACAAGTATCCGCTACTGAGGATTGATGACCTCTTTGATCAGCTCAAGGGAGCACGGTGGTTCTCGAAGATAGACCTCAGGTCAGGCTATCATCAGCTCAGAGTTAGAGATGAGGACGTGAAGAAGATGGCCTTCAGATATCGGTATGGCCACTATGAGTTCTTGGTTATGCCCTTCGGCATGACCAATGCTCCAGAAGTGTTCATGGCCCTCATGAACAGGATATTTCATCCATACCTCGATCGATTTGTTGTGGTCTTCATCGACGACATTCTGATTTACTCGACGACTAAGGAGGAGCATGCCTACCACTTACGGGTTGTACTAGACACACTCCGAGAGCACCATCTTTATGGAATGCTCTCAAAGTGCCAGTTCTGGATACGTTATGTCCACTTCTTGGGACACGTCATCTCTGAGGTGTGAGTTGCAATGGATCCTGCGAAGATCGAGGCAATGTTAGCTTGGGAGCCACCGAGGAGCATGACGGAGGTGAAGAGTTTCTTGGGACTAGCTGGATACTACCGGAGATTCGTTCCAGACTTCTCTAGAGTTACGGCACTACTCTCATCTTTGATGAAGAAGAGGAAACCCTTCGTATGGTCAGACAGATGTCAGCAGAGCTTCCAGGAGCTGAGACAGAGATTGACCAGCGCACCTATCTTGAGGTTTCCTGAGGAGGGAGTAGGGTACGTAGTCTACTGCGATGCATCAGGGACCAGACTCGGATGTGTTCTGAAGCCGGAGCGGGCATTTATCACCTATGGATCACGACAGTTGAGGCTGCATGAGCAGAACTACGCTACCCATGACTTGGAGTTAGCAGCAGTGGTCTTCGTTCTGAAGACATGGAAACACTACCTGATGGGCGAGCGCTTTACAGTCTTTTCTGATCATCAAATTCTCATGTATATCTTCTCGCAGAAGAACCTAAACCTGAGACAGCGGCGATGGCTCGAGTTCCTCTAGGACTATGACATTGAGATAGTCTATACTCCTGGGAAGGGGAACGTGGTAGCCGATGCCCTCAGCAGAAGGATGGGCATTCAGCTACTTGACGAGGCGACAAAGCAGTTATCCTCTCTGCAGATATACTTCGTGGATAGAGATGGAGCAGCCTTCCTTCAGTCTCTCACAGTCACCCCTCCACTACTGCAGCGGGTCAGAGAGGCACAACGTGAGGATGCTTACTGTGAGACACGACGTGCACAGATATTCTCGGGATAGGCACCTGATGGTTTCTCCCTTGGAGCAGAGCACGACATCCTTTTCAGAGGACGTACCATGGTACCAGTATCTTTGCGAGAGGAGGTGGTGAGAGAGTTTCACACTTCTCCTTTAGCAGTACATCCTGGAGTGGCGAAGATGTACCAGGATCTTAGACGACAGCACTGGTGGCCGGGCATGAAGAAGGTTGTGGCAGAGTTCGTTTCTCGATGCCTCACCTGCCAGCAGGTGAAGGCAGAGCATCAGGTACCAGTAGGCTCGGTACAGCCCTTGGAAGTCCCAGAGTGGAAGTGGGACGAGATATCTATGGACTTTGTGACTGGACTTCCACGCACTTCCAGAGGTCACGACTCCATCTGGGTTATTGTTGACCGACTCACCATGTCGGCTCACTTCTTACCCATCCGAGAGCATGGCTCAGTGGAGAGCTTGGTATGTCTCTATGTTCAGGAGATTGTGCGGCTCCACGGTGTGACATCATCTATCGTCTCCGATCGAGATTCTCGCTTTACTTCCCGGCTTTGGAAGGGATTGTAGGAGGCGTTCGGGACGCAGCTACATTTGAGCACAGCCTTTCACCCTCATACGGATGGTCAGCCGGAGAGGAGCATTCAGACTCTCGAGGACATGCTCCGCACATGTGTCCTCGAATTTGGTCGTAGCAGGGATGACCACCTGCCCTTGGGGGAGTTTGCGTACAACAACAGCTACCACTCCACCATCGGGATGGCACCGTACGAGGCGTTGTACGGTCGACCTTGTAGATCTCCTTTGTGCTGGACAGACATTGGGGAGTCAACACTAGTGGGACCGGAGATGGTCCAGGCCAAGACAGAGAAGGTCCAAGTCCTCCAAGAGCGGATGAGGACAGATCAGAGCCGGCATAAGTCATACGCTGACAGGAGGCGGAGGCCACTAGAGTTCGAGGATGGCGACCATGTCTTCTTGCGGGTCTCACCTCAACTTGGTATACGGAGATTTGGCCGAGGCGGAAAGTTATCTCCGCGCTTCATCGGACCCTTTCAGGTCCTCAGCATGATTGGCGAGGTGGCTTATCGCCTTGATCTACCACCTCAGTTGCACCGGGTGCACGACGTCTTCCACGTGTCTCAGCTGAGGAGATACGTGCACGACCCGACACACATAATTGACCATAGGGAGCTTGAAATTGACGATGGGGCGACTTTTACAGAGGTCCCGGTGGAGATCGAGGATTGACAGGAGCGGGCCCTATCTGGACGGTCGATTCCTCTAGTGCGCATCAGATGGCAGCACGGGAATCTCCAGGAGAGCACTTGGGAGCAGGAGGCTCAGATGCGTGCTCAGTACCCTCATTTCTTTCCCTAGTTTTGATGTCTCTATACGGGGACGTAAAGCCCTGAGGTGGGAGTAATGTAAAGACCCGTAAAATTAAAGGGAAGTTTTTTCTTAATTTTCTTTGGAATTTTACAAGAACGCGGTTTCTGACGGCACCTGATTCCGAGGCCCGGAGTGCCCGGAGTCAATTTCCAAAGTTTGGCTAGGGTACGTTCAGTGAATGAACGAGCGAGAATTTAAAACTTTTGAACCGGTGCCCCGAATCAAATTCTGAGGGCACCGATGAACTCGCAGCACCGATATTCGCTTAAGGAGATCTTTTCCGAGGTTGCATTTTATGGAGGTTGAGAGTTGGTTTTTGGGATTTTTAAAATGAAGTTAAATAAAATGTGGAAACACATTTTATTTTTATCCAAGTTGGTTATAACCAACCAAAGGGAGTTAGGGGTGGGACCCACATCCACTTAACCTCCCTTTAGAGGATTAAGTGTGGTGGGGCCCACACGAACCCTAACACTTCATATTCCCTTTTAAACTCCCTATAACTCCTCTTTATTTAATCTTGACAACTTGGGTTATTAATTGTGTTGAGTTGTTTTAATTTCAAACTTTTGAAATTCAAGTTGTTTAATTGTGTAAATAAAATAAGCTTAAAGCTTATTTTATTTTTGTTGGTATCCTTTTCCACCTTGAGAGGATTTGGGAAATTCTCTCCTTCTTCTTCAACCTTGACGAAGAACACGAAGAACACGTAAGCTCCGATGAAGAACGCTGCTTCTCTTTTTCGTAGCCGGTGTGTTTCCGAAGATCAATGACGCCGCATATTCAATCTTCATCCCATGTCAACGAAAGGATACACCATTTCCTCCTCGGATTATCACCTTCAGCTTATGAAGCTTCTCCAATGATGTACCTCTTCGGACGCACCTTGACGTCAATGGAAACGATGTTCGGTTTCCACGACGCCCGACCTCCGCGACGCTTGTCTTCCGCGGCTTGTTGATGTGCTCCGCACTTGAAACCGAGGTAGGGGTTTATTTATTTATTTGTTCGTGAATACAAACATGGTGATGATCGTGGATTAAAACCCTTTTTGTTATCGAATAACGCGAGGGGGTCGGACCGCACAAACACGGACGAACATCCTCCTTTGTTTTTCGTGATGGTTTCTTGAGGTTGATACGAGAAAACGTGGTGTCGTCGCACCATGCGGTATATTGCGAACGATATGTGCGGCACCGTCGCGCCGCACCGTGGAATGAAAATTTCAAGGACGCGACGCCGTCGCGTCGCGTCGAGGGAAGTCGAAGGCACGTCAGCCGAAACGAGGCCGCGGATGAGGGGCGCGGTGCCGTCGCACCGCGCCGGACGACGAAGGTCGCGGCCGGTTCTGGGCCGCGGCGGAATGAGAAGACCGGCGGCCAGCCGGGCCGCCGGTGTCGGAAGCCGGAAGGGGATCGGCCTTTGCCGGTCCCGTTGAGGAAGAACCGGCCGGCCAGGTCGGGCCAGCCGGAAGGGAGGAAAACCGGGGGGAATTAATCCCCCAGCCAGAAAATAGACGGCCCCCCATAATGAGGGGGGTCCGGTTTCACAAAGGGGGGCAGACGGCCCCCCGTTTTCCAATCAGCTCGGCCTACGGCCGAGCTGGGAGCGCGCCCAGCGCGCTGCCTTGCGCTGACCCGATGCGCCCGACCGGTCCGCCAGGCCAGGCCGGGTCGGGCCGAGCCAAGCTGGGCCGGGTCGACCCTGTTCGGGGCGGGTCGACCCGGTTCGGGCCAACCGGGGGGTCTCGGGCCGGGACGTCCCGGGCCTGAAACCCCCGTTGCCTAGCGGTTTGGATTCAAATACCCATAACTCGGGCTACATACTTCCAAACGACGTGTCGTTGGCGGCGATGTGATCCTTGGATCGAGACGATCGTTTCGTTATATCGAACTGAAGGTTTCGGAATACTTTGAGTTCGTCCGGGTTGGTTCGTACACGAAACCAACCAGGCCCTTGGAGCGGAAACACTCATATCTTGAGCTACGAATGCCCGATCGACGTGCCATTAGTTTTGTTGAGTTACTCTTAGTGAGACGGATCTTTTGGCATACTCCGCCCGATGTTTGGACGCAGGTGGAGTACGGTCGGGTTGGTTTTGCCTTAAAAACCAACCGGGCCCCTGGGACGAAAAAGCCAATAACTCTCAGACCGGGCGTCCGATCGACGCGCCGTCTGTTGCGTTGAGTTCCTGTTGACGATACGGAACTTTTGGATACATCAACTCTGGACTTTGTGACAGTTGATGTATCAGCCTCTCGGCTCATGGAGCGGACCCTCCCGAATGATCTTTCTGTGTGGGGGAACCCTAGAGCTGGCTGCGCCTGCTACTGTGACTGTGACGGCGACAGTGCAGATATCCTCAGTGGATTCGACGACGACGACTACAGCACTCAGCGATCCTGTGTGGATCAGTGCTACCGATCCTGTGTGGGTCCGATCCTGTGTGGGTCTGCGCTCAGCGGTCCTGTGTGAACCAGCGCCTACAGATCCGGTGTGGGTCCGATCTTGGGTGGGTATTTACGGGGGTTAGTACCTTTTGATCCTTTGTGGGTCTGACGACTTAGATGGATCAGTGATCATCTCTATCGTCTTTCGAAGAAGTATACCTGTGTGAGCTGAATCATGTTGCTTTCCTGTGTGGATTGTGTTGTACTATCCTATGTGGATTTCGTTTTGCTTTCCTGTGTGGAATATGTATACTTTTCTGTGTGGACTGAGTTGTACTTGGGATCAGAGGTTGGAGCGTATTGGAATTGATGACTTAGGTATATGTATGGGCATATAACTAAGTAGTGTCGGTTGTTACTTCGTGTTTGAATCTATCCTTTGTGGTTTATCCTTTGTGGATTTTGGGAGTCCTTCAGGGGTCTCGGGGTCCCTACTGAGTAGCTTATACTCACCCCTGCACAGGTTATTCCCGCACTACGTTGTGTTGGTTGCAGACGACAGACATCGTTGATCGTGGTTGAGGCTTGAAGAGCAGGACGGTTTCTGCTGGTGGACCACTGGGCGGGACGTGCTCGGAGCGGACGACGAGACCCGAGGAGCAGTGGAGCTATATGTACCCACCTTTCAGGTGGGATTTCCAGTGGACAGCTCGGTGTAGCAGCTTTTACATTACAGTTTTTGTTTTCCCTTTTGAGTTGTACTTTTCATTCAGTTTGGGTTTGTATACTGGCCCATTTACTTTTCCGCACTTCCAGTTGTACTCTGTTTTTACTTAGTGTTTACTTTTCTTCTTGCTTACTCTGTGGTGCTTGTTTACTTTACAAAGGCAATGCCTTCCCTTCTTACCGGGATTTACACCTTGGTGCTAGTCACCAGCCCGTGGCCTATGGAAGGCGGGCTTGGGGTAGTCACGGCACAGACCCCGAGGGCGGGTCGTGACAATTTTATTCATATTTTTATAAGCCAGAAGAATTTTTAGGTATTAGTTATATATAATATATATTATGAAAACATAATATCCAAAAATGGATATAGAAAATTCTATAGAGGGAATTCATGTCCAAAAAATAAAATTTCCTTATTAAATATTTTATATTATATTTTTTTTTAAATTCAATTAACTATATTCAATCCCCCATAACACACACACACACATATATATATATATATATAGATATATATATATATATATATTGAAAAATATTTCATTATGAACATCATTAACTTCTACATAATAAATTGTTTTATATTAATGAGTTCATTTCATTGAAAAATAAATTATTGAAACCCATTTTCTATAGATAAAAACATGGAAAAAATAGGAATGACATGGGAATATATTTGGTTTTGATTATTTTAATCATTACATCCCATTACTTATGTTAGTAATTATTTAATTAATTACCCTCTCCTTTTAAAAAAATACTGAAATCCCATTTCTTTAACTTAATAAACACTAAGCATGATATTTGACACCCTTACTCACTATAAATTCTTACTAAGGTGTTCCTAAAAATATTGTAATATCATTTCATTCTTTTTGATGTTCCCTTTAATTGTATGTGTTTCTCTTTTCATATGTTATAATTTAATTAATTCACTATACAATGAATTTTTATTTACAATTATTCATGTTGTAATTTCTTACACATCACTTTACTGTCATATTTACGATCATGTATGTATGGACCTCCATTCACTCCTATTAAACCAATACATAATACATTATTTACACTATTCTTCCTATGAAATTATCTAATCATTTTCAATGATAGAAATTTTGTTTTTGAATTAGTGTACAAATTTCCACTCATGGGAATTCACCCATACATACATATCCATCATTGATTGTTAAAATAAAGAATTTTATTCCATGCTCCACAACCATGTGAATAAATGTAATAAAATATTTAATTATTTTTACTAACCGTGCATCACAAAAATATCTGAACATAATATGAATGTGGTTGGTAGTCCTTAAATTATATTACCCACTAATGAATCAAATTATTCATTATCTAATAATATTCTTGTATGTAGTGAACCAATTTTATTCCTACAAAAACTAAACTAATATGTCTCGGAGGATAGATGTGACCTATACATGTGATGCATGGTAATATGTTTTATCTATATTTGACTAATTTATTAATGTGATGGTCTTATGTCATTATATGATATTCATGAAAATGAATCTCCCTTTTTAATTCCACCATGTTATTCCCCATGACTAACTTCTATTAAATTATATCATGTTATGCTTTGATTATTCACATATCATGAATCATAGCTTAGCCTTTTCTTATATATTTCATTGGGTTAACCCATACATAATTAATATATAAATTGATATAAATTTATTTTTATGGAGTAATAAATAATTTTATTGTCTCCATGATTCATTTTATTATGAAATGTATCTAATTAACGAGACACTGTAATACTCGATCACTTGATACTATGTATTGTATATCATTAAGTAATATATCATCAAATAATATGTATAAATGATATGATTTTTCATTATATGCTTGAAAACATGGGGCTGTTATTGCAACACAATAATACTTTATTGATTACCTATGAAATTATTAAATATATATTATTCTAGATGTTCCTTCAACTATTGTATCTAGTAAAAATAGTCTTATGAGCCATATATAAGATGAAAAAAATCATTTTATATAACCTCAAAATAGTTCAAATTGAGGCCATGTTTTCAAATACAATTCATATTCTCATTTTTTTCATATGATCATTTGAGGAAAAATGAAGATAATCTTCAACATAATGAATAGATAATAATAATTAACGAAGATTTGAGTAATATATTTTTTAACAACCCTTTATATTCCATACCTTTTAGTAGATATAAATATCTAATCATGATAAACAGGGTATTAAGAAATAAATAAAATAAGAAAGGATAAACCAAATATATCCTATATTGATTAGTTTTTAGAGTGAATGTTCATTTAAAATGGATTGTTTTCAATGATATATTTTCTCGAGTCATACATCATGAAACTACTGTAATCATTATTGTGATTTGATATTAATAATATTATAATGTTATAAAAGGGGATGTAATGTTATTTTTCATCAATAATAACTATTGGAAATGGTCTATAAGGAAAAATGTAAATTGTGTATAATAAATGATGATTTTTTTTATTATATAGTTTATTGATATTAATAAATGTGATCTAAAAAGTTATCAAATAATTTCTTTAGAATATTAATATCAACCTTAGGATAATTAAATTCATGAATTAAAAAATGGATTCAAATAAATATGTCCAACGCTATTACAAAAGATCTATTTTAATGATTTTTTATATTGATGGAAAAAATTAGTCAATATAAATTTTCTTTTTTTTCAATTATTAAAAAAATGTGAAAACTCGTCGAAATGTAACTAATTTTTGAGATAAATTTAATCATACATGTTCATGTTAATATAGAAAAGTGATCAAATTATCTCTGATAAGAAAATAATTCACATGATATCAGTAGTGAAGTAGGTAGAAAGTGATACCAACAATTATAATAAACCACGCTTTTTATACAAAAAAATATATTTATTTATATGTTTATTAAATAAATAATAATAAAATACATATAAGATCTATATTGGTTTAGATTATTTTGATATTATATATAAATTCTTCTAATTTTATGAATATTCATTAAAATATACCATAACGATCATCCAACATTATACTCTTTATTAGAATACATACTAAAAACATTTTGTATATTCTGGTAAAAGGAAACATAATAAAATAATGAATTTAAATGGTCATTATGTGGGATCATTGGAGACTTCAATGATTAAATAAGAATAATATTATCACGTTTATATAAAAGCCTTAAAAAATTGAAAATTTTAACCCATATATCATAGATCATAATCATGAATCATGGAATAAATCATTGAAATTATTACCACATGAATCATAAAATAATAAAATAAAATAATTCATTTCATCTTCACATATATTTTTGGTAAACACCAAATCATTTGAAATAATTTCCATAGTATTTAATTTTATTTTCCATGAATATAATAGTGGTATGGTTTTACTCCCAAACCATTATAGTAGTGATGGTTCACTTCCAATACCACCATAGTGGACAATGTACTATACTAAAACTGGTTCACTCCATATTCTATTCGTTTCTATCTAAACTGATAGAAATAATAAAAAAATGAATTTTATGTAGATATAATTTCAGCTATCACAAAATAAAAACCATACATATGTGCACCACAAGATAATAAATCACTCATATATCATAACCCATTAATTGAAATGTGTTTCAAAAAATTTCATTGTGGAATAAATCATGGAAAATGAATATGTTTCATAAATATAATTCCATAATAAACATATAAAAAATAGGTAATGTGTATGTATGATATCATTTTATCATAATCCTGGTAATTAATAATCAGTATAAACACATTAATTATAAATTAAAACAATGTGAGGGAAATTTTTTTAGTTCCATAGGCTTAAATAATACATGAGTAATTTTGAAGGAAAAAATATAATTTAAAATCTCAGAATTGAATATTAACAGTTATGGTTCAAATTTCATTCATCCAATATAAATTATGATGATAAATTATTGTTTATTAATTAATTTTTATCTTGATTAACCCAATTTATTCTTCAATGAGGTGATAAATATTACTAATGTAATTTTTCATATGGCCTAATAATAAAAGTCACATTATTAATATGTTTGATCAATATGATTAAAAATATGTGATTGTTCTTATTTAATTAAATACCTATAAATGATAAAAATTAAATTTAGAATGAATAAAATCTGAAAAATTTATTATTGAGAAAATACATTTCACATAATAAAATTGGATTCATTCTTATCGTATGCATAGAAAAATATTTTTTCAGTGTAAAAATAAGATGACCATATAGATAATATATAAATTTCATTAAAATAATCCCCAAATATTAATTAATTTAATATACTGATCTGAAATTCATTGTACACATAATATAATGTCTATAGAAAAAGGTTAAATTTCTCATAAAATTTTGTTAATTATAATCATTTTATAAATTATGCATTTCATTTATAAATTTATAGAAAATATATTTTTAATAATTTATTTGTTAACATTCGTTCCCTATAATCAAACTAATGGTAAATATGATAAGCATAATAATTTAGTAATGTTATTAGGTTCATTTAGATACATTATTGCATGCAACACAATATATATAGAAAAAATCATGAAATATTTATTAAATATATCATAGTGTTACATTATGTACATCATTAAACTAATTTCACCCATGATTTTCATTATTTTGTTGAAAAGATATGATGGTACTTCTATCTCATTACACCATGAGGTTCCTACATATCTTCTTTAATTTGATGATCCTTCTATAAAATATTAATAGGGAAAGTGGTCTTGTTTAGTAGATGTCTCTATTTATGATCAAGAATCACTACCACATTTTATTCATTATAAAGAAATTTCTCTAACATACGTCCTCTGTGTGCAGTACATGTGAAGAATCAGACTAGAAATTCCTTAAGAGAGTCATAAAAAACATATCATGAACATCAGTGAGATTCCGTGGGAGAAACAATTGATAAGCTACCTCCCTAATATGATCACGGATTTAAAAAGAATGATATTCCTAGGCTTTAGCCTTAATTTTTTTTAAAAGTATCATCAATATATTCTATGGTGATATTCAAAGTAATAAATTTTCATCTACTTAAAACTCATTATATTAGGATGATTTTCAACAAAAATGTTATGACAACTTTGGGCTTATATTATGTGATGTTGAATGGATGTATCCTTCCCTGATATTTCCTTATATACATATGGTCCCATATATTTTTATTTCTATTTATTCATTTCAACATATCGAATTTATTCAGTTATTAAAATATAGGGATTCAAAATGATCCATCAAAATACTTGAGGGATATCTATTTTTGTACAAAAAAATCATCCAAAGTAATGTTTTGGCCCCGACCTCATGTTAAATATATATATAAATTACTCGAAAAGCCTTCTATATTTTGAATGGTCATATCCAATACAACACTATGTAAGGATAATAAATATTTTCGAAACCTAACTCTATATCCAAATACTATTGAAGACATTTCCATAACATCAATGGAATCCGTGAATCCAAATAAGATATAATATAATGTGGAACCCCAGGAAATCATGAACTACCTTAATATATATTCTTGAAAACTGATCAATTGATTAATCTTCTATAATAATAATAATGTCTTCTGAAATAACGTTTCGTTCGACTATAATCCATATAGAATCATGACCTATAGATATTATGGGGAGTCTGATTAATATAATCCAATGTGATGTTTTCACCTTTTAATTTAGGTATGGTTAATGATTATAACATCCCCATGGTCTTCTATTTCTGAGTACTAACACACAATCAAACTAAGCACTGAGAATCATACTATTAACCCTCTCTCTTTGTGCCATTACACTAGAAATAATCTTATATATATATATATTTAAACTTACATGATGAATAAATAAATGTGATCTATGAACCTCATCCAATATATCCATCTTCAAATCTATTAGAGGATGGACACATACATTATTTCGGAACATATTCATAATATTATAATCAAGGTTGAATGTGGGAACATTTTTCACATTTTTTTTATCATTACATTATCTTTATGTTCCTAATTAATCCTTAATTGTATATATGAATGAAAATTCCATTGATCCAGATAATATTTCTCCCCATTGATTAATATTTCTAGGTCCATTCATTATAACTTCATAAATATTTGATATTATTTTACATAATAACCTATTTGATATAATAATACTTTTCAGTCAATGAATCCTCAACATTGTTCTCCTTCACATTGGGGAATTAGAATGCTAGTCATGGTCATTAATCACCTCCATCCAATATCATTGGGGAATAATCAAATACTTTTGATTGGAAATATTTTTAATATTTGTTGATTAGTATATATGGAACACATTTCTCAATGGAGATAATTCTTATATATCATCAGTGTTATAATTACTACATCACACTCCAGATCATGTGTTTGCTAAATTCTATTATGAAGCATCAGATTTTAGGAGCCTAAGCTATTCCCATATGATTTTTCTTGAGAAAAAATCTATGTCCCTACATGATGCATCACTATAGATGAATAATCATTCTCCACTATAGTGTAGTGTGATCATAGGATCACTAACCAACCTTCTCTTCAGCTCTACAAATTTCACTTCACATTCCACCATCCATATGAACATAACTCTTTTCTGAATCAACATTTTATTTTGATGAGATAATTATGATAATATTTCACAAAAATATATATAATATCTAGCCAATCGAAAAAATATATGTATTTTAGTTAGAATTTTTTTAAGGCCAATTCTTAATAGACTCCTCCTTTGAAGGGTCTACTGATTTACCGTCACTAGAGATAAATGGACAAGAAATATATATTTATGAATTAAAAATTCACACATGGTATTTTTTTAATAAATATTCACCTTCATTAGGGTCTTTACCAAAATAATCATTTTATTTTCTTTCAATTCCATTGTCGTTGAATATAAAATAACATAACATATAAAGACGAATAAAAAATAACCAATATAATCTCTAAATACTCCATTCATTATGTTAATGATGACAATATGATATTAATTAAGATGAAAATGTATCACTATAAATTCATTTATTTTATACCTTATATTGAATTCCATATTGGTTATATCCCTATTTTGACAATAAAAATTTGATACCACTAATAATACTTTTTCAATGAAATGTATTAAACTCGATGTAGATGATCAAATAAATTATCAATACATGGAAGTTTATATTTTTTTAGAATAATGTTGTTTAATCATTTATAATCATTGTATTGTTCCATTTTTCAATCATTATACTTAAAAAACATTACAGTTTTACCTCATGGTCATGAATTACGGTGTTGAGATACCATTTCAAGATTGTACTAGATATTTTTCTTCAATTCCTATAACACAATTGGATCCACTCATTAAGGTGTCTTCAAAATAAGCATAGAAGTGGGTAATAGTTTTATAGAAAACTAAAACAAATGAATTGTTTGACGACAATGAAATTCATCAAGATATTCATCCAAAAACTCTCATACAATAGGTGTATATTCAATATTGATTTTCTTCATAACCATCTGAGATCCTTAACCTTATGTTATCATAATTAAATCCCACAAGATAGATGAAATTTTCATTGAAAGATCTTATTAGTCATAGAATCAATGAATAATTATAGTTTTATTTAGAACGTGAAATGTGACTTCCCATCCACAAAAATTATCCAGATCCCCACAATGGAAGTCTAATGTAGGATAATTGTTACATATATTTCAACTACTATGAAAATCCCATGATTTGAAAGGAGACCCTTCCAACAAACAACAATAAATGAAGAACATTATTCATGTGATGAGATCGATTATCCATTAGGATTATTACTATTTAATTGAAATGTAAATTTTTTAGATGATACAGTTATAACCATATAATTTATTTTAAATAAATGAGTCTGTCGATTCATAATAAAACAAGACATTTTTTGTTTTGAGGGGTACATATTTGTACCTTTCACTACATATTTATTCTTCACACACATTTGTTGTATATAACACATGATATTTCTTATTGTATTTGTAGTAGTTGGTTCCTCCCATTGATAATAAAAAACCTTCATATTTTTGAACTAGTTTGAATAATAACAATAAACCATTCATTTTTATTTTTTAAGAATGGATGGTGCATTATATGTTGTTCATTTACTATTATTGTCATAACCTATAAAATTACTATCACATGAACATTTGTTTGGATGTTTAACATTCTTTAAATAATTGAATATTTATTAGTACTCTTAAAAAAATTCAACCCATGTTACCTTTCACACATCATGATTTATAGAAAGCATGCTTTCTTTTATCTCGGGTTTTTAGAATTTCCAATAAATTACATTTTTCATTTCTTATCAAAATAATGATGTTTAAGGGTTATTCAAATTTCCATCTCCACTTTGAGAGTACATAAAATCGTTTCTTCAAAGGTAAATATGTTTGTTTTAGAAAAATCATTTCAAATTCATTGTTTTAATCCCCCGATCAATCCATCAATTTGACATTTAGGGTTTATTATTAAACACGAGGAATTCCATGAATGATCTATAAAATTTTCCTTTATAGACCATTGGATTAATAATCATTTTGAATCATCTATTTGAATTTCATATCCACATTTTTACATTAAAAATTATTTATGTTATTGTTGGGGAATATCCCCGTTTACTCACCTAATTCCACTGATTCAATGTCATCTTATTTCTATGTTTTATGGATATGATTCCACCATTCATCTTCATTACCTTATATATGATAAACATCTAGGAAAACCATTTCATGTCTCTGTAATAGATGATTGAAAAACATATTATCAATAGTTTTATACATCACTCAGTCATTAGTGGACCTATCTATCCACAAATGTAATTTTGATGTTCTATCAAGAATGTATCAACAGTATGTTGAACCATATTTTGATAATTTAGAAACTCTACATGAGTAATATATAGGGAATATGTCATGAGAATAAAAAAAATTCATTCTAGATCCCATAATATTTGGATGCTAAAGAAAAAAATCATTTCATTTTATGTCACAATTGACATTATCATGATTCATTTGGGTTCAATCAATTAACTAAAACAAAAAATCATTATGTGAGAGACAATAGTCCTAGTAAAAATTGGCATAATTATGAAAATAAATATTTTATAAAATGATTAAATTGCCACACCTTCTTCTTGGACACCATAGATTTATCCAATTCCATTCATGATTATTACCCAAACTTTTAGATTTTACCCAATACATATCACTATATCAAAGGCTTTCATGGATGTTTTCTATTAATATTTTAAAAATATTTAAAAAACCCTTTTCCAAAACCACCTATAATGACATAATATTTTTATACACAAATATTATATTTCTTTAGTTTCATATTCAATACAGAAAAATATAATCCACACAATATCATAAATGGTTTAGAGGATTTGTATATTAGATATAAAATATTCTTATATTACTAATGTTATTTTAGGATTAAATATTGATATTCACATATCTTATTATTAATAGGAATATATACTAAATTTCATTCTTCATATCCAGATTAGCGGAAACATAAAAAAAGGATTTGATCTGATTCCCAATAAGGGTAATCAATGGAGATACCAATGATTATATCAGCATAACATTAGAATTTGTCTATAAGATCATCATCATAGCATGTTAAAATTATACATAGTATATAAAATATTATAATCTTGACTCGTGTAATAATTCATGGATATTTATAATACAAGAATCATAAATTAATTAAATAATGTCATCTATTAAAATATAACATGGAATTGTGGCATACAAATGAGAATATAAAATAATTTCCATAGTAATTAATGATATTTTAAAATTGTATCAAAATGGTATAGTTTCACTCACAATCATCAATAGTAGTCCTAGTTCACTCCCATGAACATTTTACTAGAAAATGAACCTTAATGAACTGTGATTTCTCCCGATTCTAGTATTGTCTATATCATAAGATATATATCATTACCCAATTCATTAGAAAAAAATAAATTCCAACCTTTTATATAACTAAATGCATACATATGTGTCCCACATGGAACCAATTATTCATCATATAAAAAACAATGAAATTAAATGGATTCCATAAACAAATCATTATAGTATATATTGTGGAAAATAAATAGATTAGATAAATATCGTGCCAGTATAATCATAATCCAAATACTCATAATGAATGGATGGTATCACTGAATCATATGGCCAGTCAATTTTATTTATCATAATGTAATTATATATAATATGTAAAAAAAATTTAATGATCACTTCAAATCATTCAGGGGGAATATATCATTTCAATTTTGTTATAATTTTTATCCTCACAATTATAAAGGAATTATGTTCTTAGAAAAGAACATTTAATTATTGTTAATGAATATGAAATACAATAGGGTGTTGTAAAGGTGATGAAATTGGATCATTTTTTATATGGTAAAATATTATTCTATATTTATTTTATTTCATAAAATACACATGTAACCTCATTTAGATAAAAATAACAGATTATTATGAACCAAATTTCTAAAAATCAAACAATGGATAAAATTCATTTTCAACAGTCTTAGGAGAATATTAAAATCATTTTTGAATTTTATCTTATGCAAAACGGGAACATGAGAGAAATATTTCCTTGTGGAGACTTAAATAGTAAAAATCCATAAAAAAAATATATTTTTTAAATAAACCATTACCTCAAGACTCATCATTTCTTGTTTACATTCAATCATCCTCTGCATAGAAATAAATTATTAAAATATTCTCTAAATTGATATAGGGTGTGTATTTTGGGAATATTGGATGTTTTAGAATTTTTCTATGAGTAAGGAAAATATAATTTCACATAGGATTATTGATCTATAAAGATCAGTTTCGTTTAATGATGTGATGTAAAAGGATTAAATTTAAAATTTATTTAAGCGTCAATATTATACTTTTTTAAAATAATAATTAATTATAATTTCTATAATAGTCCAAATACATTCAAATGTAATGTGATTCAAAGATTCTTTGTTATAGGTTTCAAAAATCATTATCCAAAATATTTTAAACATGTCTGCTGGTAAATTTAAACCTTATCATTTTGATTAATCCCTTGATGACATATTTTAATTTTAGATATGCAAAAATATTTTTCTTTATTAAATAGTCTAAATTTTTTATTAATTTTACAATTAGAAAATAAATATCAAATTTATGAAAATTTTGACCATACCATATACGATTTACCCATATTAAGAATTATTATTATTCTAAAATATTTTAATAAATATATTTTCATTAAATAAAAATTGTGAAATTTTTTAATCAGTTAATAAATTTTAGTATGATGAAATCAATAAGACCCATACTATCAAAGTGTTATGGGTTCAATACCGAACAACTATAGTATTCAAGGTTACCTCACAAGTCCATTTTACCATAAAATTTCCCTTAATTAATTGAGCTCACTCCATGTTCTGATCAATTATATAAAATGAGATATAAATCATTACCCAATGTAATTGACCTATATATAGTTCCCACCCATTATATAATTTAGGCCATACATATGTGTTCCACATGAAAATAAATTATACATCATATCAGAAGCCATGAGTTTAAATTTATTTCATAAACTTATTTTTATAGTATAAACTTTGGAAAATGAATAGATTTTAGAAATATCATAATAGCATAAAAATAATCCCAACAGAAAATGAGAATAGATGGTATCTATGAATAATATTCTATTTAAAGCATAAGTGACATGAAAAGAAGTTATAAAATATGGGTAATGGTTTTTAATGATTCCATAAAATAATTATTAAAGAATAGATCCATTCCATTTTGAAATAAGTTTTTTAGGATAATTATTCCTAATTACAAAGGAAAACATTTTCATTAAAAAGAATAGTATATATTTGTAAATGAAACATAAAAACATTATGGATTCATAAAGTTGTTAAAATTTGATCATTATTTATATGTTATAAAATCATTCCTTACATTTTTATTAATAAAATAGACATAGAAACTCATTTATAAAACAACAATATATTCTTTTGAACAAAATTTTAATAAAATCAATCATTGGTAAAAATAAATTTTCCACAATATTAATAGAATGAAATAATATTTTTGAAATACATTGTTTCTAAAAAATGGAAATGGGAGAGAAACATTACCTAATATATTGGTAAAATAAATAATATAGAGTAATGATCCTACTTTTATATAAACCATTACCTCAAGACTCATATTTTCTTGCTTTCATTCAATCGTCCATCTCTTCAAAATATATATTTAAAATATTATCTAAATAGATTAGGGGTTGTTATTTTGTGATGAATGGAACCCCTATAAATGTCTTGGAATGTTAAAAATATATTTTTATGGAGGGTTTATGATCTATAAGGCTTGATGTGGATTAATTTAGTGATGGAGAAGGTTTCCCTTTATAATTGAAGTGAAAGTATCTTTTAGAGTTTTTTGAAAAATTTAATTTATAATAAATTACATAATAGTAAATATAACTCAAAATGTAATTTTATTTAATAGAAACAGTGGTATAGGTTTTTAAAAAAATTATTATATAGATTATAGAAATGTTTTGGCATAAATTTAGTCCACATCATTTTGATTAAGCCTTTTTTATCCAATATAAATTTAAACAACGACAAAAACATTTTAAATTTTAGAAGTTAAAAAATTTTAGTTTTAATTTTTAAATAAGGAAATATATTTCCAAATAAAATATTTTTTATTTTACCAATTCCAATTAGTTCTCATTGACTGTTTTTATTAGTTAAAAATAATTTTCTAAAATTTCAAATAAAATATCAATATGGGTAATTATGAATATATTAATTAATTTATGTATTACGATATCAATAAAATAAATAATGTTTGAATTTTTTTTAACATAGATATTCCATTTCTTAATAATCTAGAAAATTTGTGGATTACTTTAATTATATGAAATTAAAATACATTTAAAAATATTATTTTTTATTTATTTGATTTTTCGACTCTTCAAATAATCAATACATCTGTGTTCTGTATGTATTCGAGGTAATTATTTAATTACTATTAATTATATATATATATATATATTACAATGATAAATATAATTTCTTTAGAAACTATATTATATTATTTTTTGTTTATAACAAAATTGTATCCATTTTTTGACACATTAATGATATTTAAAACAAAAGAATATTGTTTTTTTGACATTCTTGGGTTTAAAAAATTAAGAAAATTCCATTTTAAAATTTCAATTAAAAAACTCAATTTTGACCCGTAAATGTAAAGGGTATAATTTAATTCATCCATTATGATTAGAGATAAAAATTATATCCATATAACTTACCTTTAATCCCATTTAACAGAATCGATCATTTCTCGAGGTGATCAATTTTAAAACTGTTACTAATAATATAGACTACAAATTAAAGGGGATTAATTAAAAAATTTAAACCTTTTGATTCCAAAAATAAATTTTATATTATACATTTTAATAAATTTATATGGTTTTAGTTGATTTTAATTATTTTTATAAATTGAGAAAAAAATGCCTTTGTTGTGGAAATCTTGTTTTAAGGATAAAACATGATTTTCCCTTATCCTATTTTTAGAAAAAACAATAATGTATATATAATTTGATCAATAAAATATTTTATACATTTTACTGAAATCCATCACCAATTAGGATTGATTAAATATATTCAAATAAAAATCACTATACACATTAAATTTTTTTCATAAAAATATCACATTTATTCGAAAATAAGAAATTTTTTTAATCACTTTATAACTGGTGAATTAAAATTTTAAATATAGAAAACAAATAGTTTTTCTAATAATGTTAGTAAATTTCATCTAAATTAATTTAATTTTAGGGAAATAATTGAAACATAATATTCTAATAATGTTACATGGTTCGTTTATACTCATTGTTGCATGAAACTCAAGTTACCGCAGAAATAAATAAATAAATCCAAAAAACATTATTTTTTTACCCCATTAATAAAAGTAATTTAATACATAAATATATAAAAAAAATTTAATCTCATCTAATGTAATTTATGCCATTTGTTCTTCATGAAAATCAATTTACTTTGATTTCAATAATTTGGGTCAAGCCTTGTATGGAATGTGTCCATCCACTATAGCACAATAATGTGTCATTTTTTACATTTAATTTATCCACCATAAAGATAATATAATTATCTAATGTTTATCATGCAATCTATTAAATTCTATTATCCATCTTTGTGTATGATTTAAAGGAAATAAATAGATGATATCACCTGTATTCGTGAAAATAATCTTAATTTTTTACATTCGAACATTTGATTTTAGTTTTTAGTATGAATATAAAAAATAAATATAGAAATATATTTATTATAACTCTAAATTTTTGATTAATATGGAATATAAAAATTCTAATTGAAGTGGGGTATGATTTATTTGATAATGATGGGTTCTATTTAACTCTGCGATGAAAAATTCAATCACATTGACTAAAATGAAATGTAAATATGTACTACAATGATATTAAATAAAAAGAATATATATATGATGTGATAACTCAATTTCAATATGGTGTGTGTCTCATAACCCTTGATAATTGGTTGTGGAAAAAAATGTGAAATAATTTTTTTAATGAAATTGTTTCAAAATTCATGATATAAAAATATTGAACTAATATACCCTTTAATAAAGGAGAAGGATTATTATAGTTATTGTTTATGTGAATATGGGTCCTAAAAGGTGAAAATTACAGATATGTTGAACAGTCAATTAATGTTATATTAACATTCGTATATTAAATTATTTTTTGATTTAATTCATTATCATAATAAATTTTTTCTACAATCTTCTATGTCATTCATTAAATTTAATTTCTTATAATTGGTAAACAATTCACAGAGAACTCAAATTTAAACAGCTAAGATACTATTGGTTATTTTTATAGGTGATTCTTAATTTAGTTATATTTGGTTCCAGTTAATGTTGGTATATCTTAAAGACTTGTTTCTCTAATTTCATTGATTCCAAAGAAAGATAATTATATAGAAGAATATTTAAAATAAGAAAGTCTCTTTGATGACTGAGGGTATTTTATGAGTTCATCGGTAAATATAGGCATATAACTAGGTCAATTAAAATAGAAAATCAATTCAGTGGTAACTAGTAGTAAATGCTTAAAATACCATTCTTCGTACATTGATTGTTAATTTACTGTTATTAATTGAATTATACTATATTGAAAACTATGTTGAAAATTTAAAAATAATGGAGTGGAATCATAAGACATGTGAAAAAATTAATTCATCCTTTTTGAATATTTTACATGTTATATTTATTTTCATCCCAATCATAGATGAGTTATAAAATCATTAAAGTATGATAAATATGGAAAGGAACCGAGTTTTGTTATTTTTGAATAAAATTGTTGCATCAAGATAATATTATATAACATGGCAGGTTATGAGGCAGGAGTTAAAATAATATCTTGTAAGGGGAATAAATTTATAATGGTACATAATAAAAAATAATTGTGCTTTCATAACATTAGATCTAGTGTGAGGGATAGATGTTTTTTAAATGATGTGTTTAATCATAATGGAATGAGAAAAATATGATTTAATTAATTTTATATATGAATATATTCTTAGGAACCTTGTCATACAAAAAATGTTTATTCCTTGAAGGATCTAGATTAAGGTTATATGGTATCATGTTACACTATGAAGCTTATCCCAATATAAATAATATTTTTATTGGTTTGGGACACATGTGGATCATAACGATATACACTATTTAACAATACAATGTGTTGGATATTGACATTCTGGAGACATAGTGAAAAATTCAATATCAAACTATAATGAGTTGTAATGGTGATCATGTCAGGAAGACTTTTTTCAAACAACAGTTTGTCGACGATAGGTGACAGTATATAGGAGGACAAATTATGTATAGACAATTAGTATGAATGTCACACTATTACATCATTTTTGAATCTTATGAATTAAAATTTAATATTTTCTGAATCAAGAAAACGTAATTTTGGGAAATATACTTTTCCAAAAAAACATTTAAATTAAGTAAAATGAATTTCTTTTCATGCCTCCTAATTTTGTGAATTTTTGTGTAATGACTCAGAGAGGGATTTTGGTTCCTTCTTGGATAGTCCTTAGGAGGGTTAGTATATGAATTTAGAAAAATTATAATGGTGCATAGAAGATCCAAATTAAAATTTTAGTTATGTAAGGCAAGTTGAAGATTAATATTAGTGTTCTAATGTTTTTTTTATAACATGTCTTTAATCTATATCCACATCACTTCTATTTTTATTTTTCATATTGGTAATAAATTCTGAACCAGGGGAGAAGAATAATAACAAACAATCATTCGATAATAACCATTTTATAAAAATAATAATAAGACCCTGTATTTTCTCATTTTTAATATGTATTATTTATCACACACTCTCTATATTATAATTGAATCATCATCTTGGTAGACATTGACACAAACTAGTGAATATGGAACTTCGAATGAGAAATTATATTTATTTCAAAAATAAATAATTACTGAACAAAACATAAGCAAGGACCAATTACTTGTTTTATAAAAATGAATTCACTTTATTAAATTTTTATGACCTTTTTGATTTACAGATTATGATAATTAATAAATTCATTACATAATAATTTTACATTTATCCTAGGTGTATATTGGATCAATAAGAATAGGTTCATATCATTACACACATGGTTAATTAATGAAACATTTTATTAATTTAGGATGTGTTGACATTTTTATTTTATTAATCCTAACATGGAATTAATACATCTAAAAAACATTACCATAAGTGGGAAGAGAAAATTAATCTTAGTTGTGTAAATTAAAATAGAATTAATATGTCATAAAATTTAAAAAAAATCAAAAAACACATAAGAATATTTTCTTTTTATTAAATATTCACTCATGTTAGAAAATTTTCTTTTTATTAAATATTCATTCATGTTTAAATACATATTTTTATTAACATGAAATACAATTAAGATCCTAGTTTATTGATAAAAAATATTATAATCATTTAGAAATAAGAAATTAAAATCATCAATAATAAAAAGAATAATATAAGAAGACATGATAACTAACCATTCAACTTTAGAATATGAATTACTTACGTCAAATGGTGTGTTCAAATTCATATATTATGAAACCTAAATAATAAATTTAAATACAAATAAAAGAATTGAAATTTCAGGTATATAAATTTGGAAATTATCATTACAATTTCCTATAAGAGAACCTATATAAAGGTAAAACCATCATGGAAAATATTAACATATTTCATAGAAGTAAATTATATTTATTTATCTCATTCACATTAAAACATTTATTAGACACATATATTATGATCACAAATTACAAAATAGATATTCGTCTCACAAATATTTATATAAAATTTAAATAAACAATATCATTAAAAACCAAAAAAATATTACTTTCATAATAAAAACCAAATTTTTTGTATAATATTCTACAAGCAAAACAGATTTTTTTATCTTATAAAAAATCATAAGAAATATAAGTTTCATATGAAAACATAATAAAAAATTTATAAAAAATGATAAAATGTTTTACTATATAAATTATTATAGTAATATTTAAAATATAACGTCCTTGATGGTGGTAAAGGGTAGTCATGCATTAAATTTTTAAAACCCTTGATTTTAGACATCTATAATATGTCAAAATATACCCAATGAAATTTTTTCAAAAATTTTCCTTCATAATAAGTTGTAAATATATTACGATATTTTGGAAAATGAGATTTATCAAACATTAGTGTATGTGTAAAAAAATCATAGAAACACTAGTAAAACATGGACACAGATGAGATTTATTTTCTAAGGAAAAAATAAAATAATCCTGAAATGGAATCCACCTAACTCATCTCATGATTCACCAAATATGTTTTTTAATATCCAATATAATAAAATTTTATATATTTTAAAATTTATTAATAATATGTTTAAGGTTAATTTCAATTATATTATTTCAACTATTTCATTACTTAATAATATTTATTTATTTATTTAATATCTTATGTTCATGATGATAATTTTAGGAACTTCTATATTATAAAATTATAATTAACATGGGGGTTTGACAATAGAGAAATGATTAATTAATCCATTATGTATTGAATTATAAAAATACCATCATTATAATTTTAATAAATCATATTTACATCAAGATGCATCTTTTTGAAGAAGTATTAGAAAATTAAGCTCATAGCTTCATGAACGTGGAATTCTATATATACTCATGAATGAAATTATCAATTTCTATTTAATGGGAGGGTTAAAAGGGAGGAAAAATATTATCATTAAGTAATAGTATTTATATCTTCAATATCACATACACAGATTAAATCTACCATTATAACTAATTGTGTGAGGAAGTCTTGAAGAATAAAACCCATTGTGTAGCCCACGTGGGTGCGTGAGTGAAGTCATCATTTTCTATAAAATGGAAATGGGAAAGATAATTCATTTCAAAATAACGTAAATTAAATGATTGAAATATTTCATTATGGTTATAATAAATTTTAGAAAATTTATATGAATAATTAAACATCAATATATAGGATTATGTCTTATAACACCTACGTTGATAACATTCTTTATCCTACAACTATATCCTTCATTGAATTGTGTTTTCGTGAGATAAAGACCTATAAGACCTAGTTTAGAGAGATAGATAGGTATTTGGTTGGATATTTATTGATATGTGAATCTCATATCTTTTGGATATTTGCAGAGAGGAAATTCCATTTTAATGCTGATGGGAAGTAACTCTTATAAAAATTAATAAAATTAATAAAATAACATATATAATCCCCGTGGAAAGAGTCTCCATGGAATAAATTGAAATTATAGGATGGTGTAATATTATATTACACTCAAAAATACAATATTGGTTGTGTTTTAATGATATTTTATGTGTTATCTCTTAGTTTTACCTCCCTCATTAATATTTTTTACCCTTACTATAATCATAAAAATTTACAACGGTGCTAATTTATTTTAAAAAAAACTAAAATTTAACACATTTCAAATAAATATATTATGATACAAAATTATCACATCATTTTAAATGTTACAATTTCTTCAATTTTTAAAAATAATAATTTATATGAGTCCAAAGATGCAACAATTAAGCATTTTAATAAATATTAAATTTTAAGAATCAATATAATTTATTCATACATAAATGACAATATGTATAAATAATTTATTAATTGTAATATACATAATAAATTTGGATTGATTTTTCTTTTATAAAAAGGTTTTATAGATTTTATCATTATAAATACTTGAGAAATATTGATTTTTATTATAAAAAGAATTGTTATCACTCCACGCCAAAAAAAATTCAGTTAAAATAATATTAAAAAACCCCCAATATAATTTCAGAATATTGATATAAAAATTATTTTCATTTCCTCAATTTAATATTCTAAAATTAAGAATCATATCTTTTAAATAAAGACATATATTTTAAAAGGACCAATAAATATATAATAACCCTACTCCATTTTCGCTGAATCATTCATTCATAAAATATATATTCTGAATTCTACTCTATAAAATCTAATAATGAATATTAATATGATAGGATTTTATTTATAATTAATATTTCAGGGGTTCTAACATTCACCTATTCCATGTAAATTAGATAATTGGTTTTTTATTCATTATATAAGCAATTTTTGGTATTTTTCCCTCATTAGTTTCTGATTCTCAAGTTTCATATTCAACAACACAGTTTATCCATAATAACTTATCCACATGAGTGACCTTTTTAGATATGCATTATTTCAATGATCCATAATTTTATTTTTATTTTTAAAATGATAAAAATAACCTTCAAAGGAAACCACATTACGTCTCAAACTTTGAACTGTATTAGATTTATATTTCCACAATAATGAAACAGTGATCACAAAATTCACTTCATGTGAATTCATTAATATGGTTATTAATTAAGAAAATTATCCATTTATATCTGTAATCTCAATTTTTTTAATAATCAATGGGATTAATTTCCCCTTCCTTCCAAAAGGCATTACACAATTCCATTAATATTCTTTTAGAAAAACATGATAACATACATCAAATGAGAGATCCACTATTAATTCATATATATATCTCGTTTTACATATTCATGACATTCTCCCATGATTCTCAATCTTTTATACTATTTTAGCCATTTCTTCTACAAATAATGTTCCCAACAAAATTTGGTCACTCTATTCATCCTAAAATAGTATTTTTTGACATTATATCCTTATAAAGATAAATATATTTTCATTTATATATATATATTTTAATAAAGATATATTATTTAAAAATAAAATAATAATTTTTTTAGATCATAATTTTCCAAATTAGTTACCTCTAACTATCCATATGATATATAATGAAAATTTGTATTGATGTTTAACTTTGTACCTAATGTCCTATGACACCCAATACAAATATTTGACATTAATCTTATATCACTATCTGATAAATTTGATAGAGAGATACTCAAAATAACATGAAAAAATTGTTATGATAGCATTTAATTCAACAATATATATATATATATATTATAACTAAAATAGGTTGAAAATTCAATAATGTAGTTTAATTATAAATGAAACACATATAACATTATTAATATTGTTTTTTTGTCCCCCCAAATATATTAATTAATATATTCATCAATATCAGTGTTTGAATAAAAAAATATACAAAGAATACCCTTATATAAATGTATTTTGGGCATTAACAAAGTGAGAATCCAAACATATCATGGTAAAATTGAAATATATTTCTTCATCGCTTACCACCAGTAATATTTCAACATTTCATTGTATATATTATTCCTTCTCAGATGAATTTAATTCATAGTGTAATGAGCCAAAATAAAAATTTCAAATTTACAATACACTCAACACACATAACCAAAATAAATTTAATTTTTCAATTATTTTTCCATAAAACATAAATAAAATTTGGAACCTATATAAAATTATATCTTTATTTAGACAGCAGAAGGATTCTTCAAAATTTTCATGATTATTTTTGGCATCTAAATTTTTTTAAATATGTATGTTAATGTATAAGGGTTTTATATTTTCATAGATTACTATCCATAATTACATAAATTCTTATTTAAAGTGTAATTTTTCAAATATAGAATTTTTAATGAAACATTACCCCTTTAAAAAAATACAATGGATACTATTTTTTATCACCTAAACAATAGTTAATCTTGAAATAATAATCATTTTATCATTTCTAAATATCTTATTTTTATATTGTTGAACTACTTTTCAGTCACTATATTTTCTAAAATTTAACACATAGTATATATTAATCATTTTACGTAAATTAATATTGATTACTCCAAATTTTAAAAGAAAAAACCATGAAATTTTTAATGAACCAACCTTATGAATCTCACATTCTTATGTTTTTGAATTAAATTCACCTTATTATTATTTCAATGTTCTTTTTCTATTAGGTTTTTAAAGAACATGGTCATACTCATATATAGTAAATCCATAAATTTCATGTATACCTTTATAATAAAAATCTATTTTCACCCCAAAAAACACTATAAATAATAAATGATTTGTTTTCCAGATAAATGTTTAAAAATTTGACATTGAATTCATCCTTTTCCTTACTCATCATTAGAAAACAAATTATATGACATACATTAATATGGGACAAGAACAAAATACACCTTTTGTGACTTCAAAATTAGAAATTTGTTTCCAATGAAAAACATGATAACTCCAGGATGAATTTTCCTAAAAAACATACCATTTAACCATTATTTTGTGTAACCATTATTTATTAAAAATAATTACCATTGCTTTTCAAATAAATTATTTCCATGGAAACTCATATTCATTCATAAAATCCATTTTTGTTCACATGGTGAATAATTATCATATCACTAATATTATATCTCATACATATGGAATATCAAAATTCTCAATACCCACCTTCAAATAATTCAATGTATTTAAGAGTTATAATGGGGCCACCTATCAAATAAGAAATATAGAGATCACCCATTTTTTAAGAGAAATAATGGATCTAGTCCATACATATAAGATTTATCGGGAACACTCTTGAGCTATAATGTGGATCAAACCATATAAATAATCTATAAAGTATCATATCAGGAAGAAAAACCTTTAAAAACAATTATACCAATTTTTAAAACAAAATATGATATCCAAATACAGTTTTTCTTTAAAAATAATTAATTAAATACAAAAACACCTTATAAAATAAAGAAACCATTATCATTAATAATAACATTTAAAATGTATTAATGAAAATTAAAATAATTCAGGTTTAATGATTTTAGTAAAAAAATTATTCAATGAATGTACAAAATCATTTCTTTTAACTTTTGTTAAATGATTTTAAGATGACACATCAGAAGATTTTTTTAAATGGAAGTTGAAGTGATTCTGAGTCATCACATACATTATTTATTTTAGTAAATAATAAAAATAAGTTAATTTATAATTTCTTACGAATATTTTTAGGTTTATTATTTATTTTATATAACTTATTATCACGTTATATACCATTACATAATCTATTAATTTCATATCATTGTTTTGACGATGTTTGGTTCATAAATATAGAATGACATCATAAGGTTGACTAAATTCATATAGATTAGAATGGAATCATCTAAATAATTGTATTCATGAAAATTTTCTCATTATTCTATATATATCATACTTTTAAATCCATTGACTATATATGGTTATAAAAAATTAACTACATTATAACCATGGAGGTGATAGGTCATACGTATGCATGTGTAACATTTTAATTTTTAAACAATAATTATGAAAAGACAATGATTATTATTAAATATTTCTTGTATAATAATAATATAATAAATATCATATTTATTATTTATATTACCTTATATATTTCTTCCATGTAATATGGTAATGAAAAAAATCACATCACCTCACAGAGCTAGTTTTCTACACATATGTAAGAACGATGTTATCATTTTTATGTGTAGGGATATGTTAGAACATGAATGATATATTGAATTTCTAGATTGATAAATAATCAATGGATATCAAATATAAACATTAATCTCATAATTATATTTACTATTATGAGATGGTGATTGAAAATGAATTAAATCTGTTCGTGGGGCAATAGTCATATGTACACACGAACAATGATTTTTTCTCATTTAATGGATGTGGACAAGGGTATTGGTCATTTCAATATCATAATAATCTATATGTACATGGAAAATAATATATTTATTTTTTTATAATGGTTGAAGAAGATTTTATTTATTTGTAATAATAAAAAAACATAAATGATAGATAAAAAATGGAACATATTATTTGGAAATCATCATTAACATAACACCTGAAGTCCAATTAAATTTATATTATTCCTAAAAAAGTAATATATAATGTTGGGAGAGATTATATGAAATTATTTGGGTATGTATTCCATTATCTATATTTGTTTTGATGTGTGCGTATGTGATAAGAAGATGATCTATTTAATAATAGTGGGAAGTGACACTTTTGGAATTTCTCTTAATATTAAATTATTGAATATTATTTTTTAGATCCTAATTACTCAAAAGTGAGTTATATTGAAAATAAAATGATCATTGATCAAAATATAGACATCCATTAGAAATAGATCAGTTTTGACTATAATTCAACCATTATATTACAGTTTTAACCACTATTTGGCTACAATAACCTAACTATGAAAAAATGGATTTTAAATTTTTCAAGGTCAATATAGTTACTTTTAAAGACCAAATGACCCATAAATGGACTTCTTCATAAAATTTTATTTTTATACAAATCACACTAGAGAATTTAATTTTTTTAGGAACATTATATCACATAATAAATTATTATTTACTACCAAATATCCATAATGAATTTTTAAGAACTATTCATTATGTTAATCTTAATAATATTTACAGAATAGATATAATTTACAAAAAATATTTTATTCAATATATAAAATTTATAGGTTATATAAATAATTCTTGGATATATTCATTATCTAAAAATATATTTATTTTAATATATTTAATATCATTTATTTTATTATTTGAAAAATTTAATAATTACTCCATCAGTTGTGTAATAATTTGGGGTGATTAAACAAGTAAAAGTAGTGGCTTCAACATCGACTCTATGATGTCGGGTTTTTATGAACTATTGGAAAAATGAATCATGTAGATATTTTGGGCCTTAGTTGTAACATAATCTGATTGAAAAAAATTTTATATTTCCAATTTGGGATTGTTTTTTACAAAACATACGCCCAAAAATTCAATTAAAAGGCCTTATGGCATCATATTTTGTAAAAAAATTATGAAATAAGTTAAAAAAATTATTTATCGGTGTCGATTTTCAGAAAAATGGATGTTGATGATTTGTTTTTGTAGTGAGTATCTATAAAAAACATCTATGAATTCATTTTATAATAAAAAATGGTTCAAAAATCTCCCAGTTTATGGATTTTCAAAATATTTTTCTTGACTCACAATTATCGTAATGCTGACATGTTAATCCTCAATGAAAATTACTTTTGATTTTCATGGATTTTTATCTTGATTTAATTTACTGTGGTGTCTATTTTTTATTCTTTATAAATTTTTTCCACCCACATAATTATTTATCTTCGAAAAAAATTTATTGTATGACCATCAACCACAATTTGGTTTTATTTCGTTGTTCAGGTTTATTTTTTATTTATATACACGTATATTTTAACATATACTTTTTTATCATCCAATGAATTTGAGGTATAATGTACAGATTAAGGATCTATTTTCTTTATTCAAAACAAAACTAATTATGTTTTTATTAATTTTTACGTTTCATTATTTTTCATTTAGTAATATTTTTTATTTATTGATTCCAACATTTGTATATATTTTATTTTTATTCATAATTGATGTTTTAATGTTAGATTATTCTAATTAATTTATTTTTTGATTAAATTAATAAACTTTCATGAGGATATTATATAATAATCAATGAAATATGGTGTCATTTTTCATGAATATAATGTACATCACATGTAATGAATCTATATTTTTCTTCCTTTAAATCGATACAATCAGCAATACATTTTTTTCACACGACACTGAACTATTGTAAACACTATGTAAAATGAACTAATATATGTCATATGATTAAAAATAATTAAAAGATAATATCAATAGACAGTAAACATATTATATGAAAATAAAAATATACTATTTTTTAATTTAGAATAAATATAATTAATATTAAAATAAATTTCATTTTCCAATAAAATATTTATATATGTTCTTCAACTGACCTTTTTAAATTAAATTGAAAACATCAAAATAGTGGAAAATATATAATATATTTCCATATATTTAATAATATAATATAATTAATTCCTTTTCATATTATTTTGAAATAATATTAAAATGCAACAAATGTTGAAATTGTCATATTTTAAAAAAAGTTATTTTGGTTTATATAATACATCCTTTAATGAAATATAATTGAATAAATTTAATTTGGTAAAATTAAATTAAATTATTTATTTATGTTTTAAATATCATCATATTATAAAATTTATATGTATTTGTTTCAAAAATAAGGTATTTTCGTGTAAATAAGGATTATTATTTTTTCTACCAAAAAGAGGGTTTTAATAGATGTGGGGGCCTAAGGAGTTACCATAGGGAAAATTTACCCCCTATATTAGAATGATAATTAGTAAAATATAAAATCAATTATCATACACAACCATAAACATTAAGGTATTAAATTAAATAAACTTCCTAATATTACTATATGAGTTGTGTAAAACATATATATAGTGAAAAAATCATGAATTTCTACTAGTAATATCAAATATATTTTAAAAAATTAAAATAAATAAATATAACCCAAATTATACACTGGTTTAGAAAATAATTACATTCTTCTAGGAATTTCTACAAGTGTTATTACATGTGATTCCAATTAGATCATCATTTCACAATTCATAAAAAATAAATAGATTTACTATATTAATTTTTATTTAATTTATAATAATCAATTTTGTTTCTTATCTGATAATAAATAATTTTTATTGAATGTGTTTATTTTTAATATTTATCTATTTTTTGTAAATATAATTTTATATGTTAATATATGTTAAAAAAATGACAAATTATATAATGATATTACATATTAAATGGATCTTAATTGGAAATCATTAAGACAAACAACTAGTAAATATGAAAAATAACTTAATGATTTATATGAAATTTATAAAAGAAATTTTCGAAACATTGTTTTTATTTTCATTCAATATCTTATTTTTTTAAATTTCAGAATGTTATACATCAAGGAAATTAAGGATCATCTCATTTGATATGGTTTTAGACATAATTATTCTTGTTGGATCCTTAATGCTGAAATAATTGATGATTCAACATCTAATTTTGATAAAAATAATCATAATGAGACATAGGGTCGTATTAAAGAATTAATTCATGATTCGGTGTTGAAACCATCCATAAAATTAAAAAATTGATTGATTTTATGGGGATTTATAGATACATTTATTCCATTGTTATATTAAATATATACTATTATCAGTAGTTTTGAGATTAGTTATCATTAAATAATGAAACAGTTGGACTAATAAATGACTCCCTAATGCACATGATATTTTAGAAGCTATACTTCCATATGTAAATGGTCTTCTAAATTCAAATTATGTGGAAAAAAATAGTGTTACCAATGGGATTGGAGTATAAAAAGATACTTGCTTTCACCAATTATTGTGTTTTTATAGGAAAATATATAAATATTTAACAAACTACATTAAATTTTGGACATCACCCTATAAGATGGAGGAAAAATTAGAAATAGATTAATTAACAGGTATAGGCTTCTAACATCATGAAAAATAAATTTTTCAAACATTATAATAATTTCATCCAATAATTCCTTCATAAAATTTCAATAATTAAACTATGATTCTTTATCATGTACCACAATCAATGATCCTTCTAATTTAACCTGGTACCTTATGAAAATTTCACATTGGAAGAATCTATTTGCATATTAAATTAATCTAAAATGGATAAGAAAAAATATATATGAATGCATCTCGGATGGTGACTTACTTCCCCTTGATGATTCACCACAGTGGAAGAAATTTGATAATGATTTTTTTAAACTGATGGTTTAAATCTCATAATGGGATTCTGTACTAATGGAATGAATCCATAATGGAGTATACAAAGCCAATATTGTTGATGTCCTTTTTTTGATAGTTTTCAACTTGACCCATGATATATGCAAGAGGAAAAATTATATTATGTTTAGAATGATTATTTCTGGACCATAAATACTCATAAATGATATGTATGTGTATCTTTCATCAAAGATTTATGATTCGAAACTTCTAATGGGGGACATGTGTTAATGTTTTTTTGTACTTAAAAGAAATATTATTCTCTTATTTTTTCTATGATAATGTTCACTACGAAAGAATTTTCTGTATTTTGAAAAATTTCATTCTATAGTGTTAAGTGAAACAAACCATGTCCAATTTCTGAAGAGGAGACTTCATATTATCAATTGAAGAATGGTTGATTGGTAATGTACCAGGGACATCATTTTTTTAATTGATACTCATTTTTTTAGATTTAAAAAAAAATTATTTTACCATTAATATGAATAAAATTTTCCACCGTGATCATTTTCAATTATGAAATATTACAATAGTGTGAAAAAATATTGATTAGAAATTTGAAAGGAAAAGATGTTCAGGTCAACATTAAAATATCTGGATAAAACCATCTATCATCATTTAACTACCGTGTTGGATATTCTTATAGATAAAATAGATCATTGATGATATGCTTGTTGATAAAAATATATATGACTGTTACATTGGAAATTTGATATACATAAAAGGAATGAAAAAAATGGTTTTCACAATACATTTGACTTCATATAAACAAAAATATTATTAGCGTTAGCACCAACTATCCAAGGAAAAAAACATATTTAACTCTATTATTTGACATATTAAGAAATATTGAGATGGGGAATTTTTGTCATTGTCTTGGTTGTATTAATGAACACATTGATTATTCTTCAAATGTGAGGAATTTGGTGTCATGGAATGATTTTAATTTAATTGGTATGAAATATCACTATTTTCATGTATTGGTGTAATAAATTATACCAGTCACACAGTGTGGTTTATTTCCAAAAACTATTAAAAATATTATCATGATGTTATGTACTATTTTAAAATCCATTTTTAACAAATTCATTCATCCAATTTTTTTTGATGTGTTAGATATTGATGATTCTCTTTTTTTCAAATGGAAATGTATATCCCAAAAATTTTTATTAATATAGTTGTTCTTATAGTGATTTATTAGGTGTATGAGATATGAATATGTTGTCTTGTTTATTTATGACGGATATATCCTTTTTAAATATATCGGAATATTTTGAAATGATATGCTATAAATCCATATCGAAATGAGGCCTCTATTGTTCAGAAATATTAATTGGAAGAGGTGATAGTGATTTTTACTGATTAGTTTTATCAATTGTATCATATTATCCTCCTTATATCTTACCATATGACAACTTATACTGAAGGTATGGGTATTCAAGACTTAAAGGTAAATTTTATTCCATGTGATGAAGTTATAGAGGAACATTATAGATATTGAAAAATACATATGAGGCCCAATTTTATATATCATCACTTATTAATCAATTAATGTGATTATAATTAAAAAAATATAAAAATTAGATAATTTTTTAGCATAATAATACATTTGTTTCATGTATTAAATAGAAATTTATCATTCATATATCTACCTACGAAACATTGAAATGGTTGGGAGTGGAACCATCTCTTAATCTGATCACATGGTAATGTTATGAAATGTATTGGTATACATTTAAATCAAAAATTAGAGGTGACAAGAGTAACATTAAAAATAGTGGTGTAATGGTCATTGATGAAGCTCTATATATTTTTAGTATAATGTTAAAAAAACCAATTTCTGCATTGATGAAGTATTTTGGATTTCTTGAAGACATATGGTAAATTGATTATATTTAATTTTGAGCCACCATGTACATAAGTTAATGGGGTTTTAGTAATATTGGTGTTAATAATGATGATTATGGGTGTATAGTTGTTTATTTGAAAATATTTATTTGCAAATAAGTACATATTATCATAGAACAAAATGTAATGTTAATATTTTATCTGATTGATCCATCGAATGATTAGTGGTCCATTTCCTTTCAAGGGAAAAGAATCCGTTTGGATGATGAGGATGATGATGATGTTATTGAATTATATGAGTCATCTTCATCTATTACATGATTTTCAAATGAAAATGTAAATAACACAAACATTGTGCATGCCATACAAAATGATCATGCTAAAATTATATGGAAAAACACTAAATTAACCAACTAATAAATATTTTAACAATTTAAATTATATATTTTTTTTAAATTTATATGCTAAAAAATTATTATTTAATAACTAGTAAATATTTAATTATATATATATGATTAATAATATCATATTTTGTTTAAAAGTTTAAATTCTATGGTTATGGTTAATCATTTTTTTCATAGAAATATGTGACCTACATTATCATATTTTGGATAATGTTCTTCATATGATAACACTTTTTCTAACATTGAAATATAAATTTATAAATGTTTCTATATTTATATATAATTTTTATATGTTATAATTTACCTTGATTATTTTTTTGTTTCTGAATCATAACCTCTTTATAATTTTTAAACATACAAATATCTACTGATTACATTTACATACATATTTTTTTTATCATATTTTCTAATTATTTACATGAATAACAAAATAATTCCACAATTAATTTCCATACATTTACCTTTTTAATGATAGATAAATATATAGAGATACATGAACATTTAATGTGGTATTTTTCTTCATCCATGTTATTAAATCTCTAGTTATATAATTATTTTTTGAAAAAATATAATTTTAAAAAATATAATTTTAGGAATATTGTTGAGACTTTGGAAATGGGGTCTTCTCATTTTTTTATTATGAAATAGAGTTCTAAATATGGTAAATGTGGTGTTACATGATTACCAAAAAAATCACAATCTCATGGAGATGGACGATATCATATTAGTTTTGATTACAATAATAATTGCACTAGACCAAATGATATGTAGATTATTATCTATATATTTATGAAAAGTATTTTCAGGATTAGTATTCTATATATAGATAGGAATTCCATCTAACCGAATATCATAAATCAGTTTTGTGAGTTAAAAATGATTGAATATTTCAATTCATTTATTTTATCTCATTTTTTTAAACTGAAATATTTTAAATTATTTTTTCATATATAAGGATATAATTAAAACCCCATTACTCATGTAATAGTATATCTATAAATATATTTTCAAGATATATGATAAAAAACATGTGATTTGATGGTGTTGTTCTCCCATATTGTATGTTGTTTATCCCTTCCCTCTTCCTCCTACCGTTTCTTCATTACAACCATCATTTTCACTTGCCACTCTCCTTTACTCATCAGTTTATCCCTTAGCTTCCCATCCGGACACTCATTGTGACCTCACAACAAGGCTTTTCCTCGTTTCATTACCACATATCAGCTTCTTAGGTCTAAAATGAATAGATTCATGATGTTACTACTACAAGTCTCCTTCCCCATGTCATATCTAATCCAAATTTAAGATCCATAATCATTTTTATGTTTGTGGAGAGGTTTGCTTCTTCTTCATTTCTAGCGTTTTGAGATCGAAGCATGAGGTTTACCCATCTGGTCATGCAATAGTGTCTTGGAATTGGTCACTTTATTTCTTCTAGTGGTGATACTCTGAGGTCACATGTAGCCTCTGGGATCACACTTATGTTAGTCATGGTTCTTTTAATGTTGCATATGTGATTCGCGGTGAGATCATGATGAGATTAAGCAGTGGCGATGGTGTTTCCTAAAAAATTATAATAGAAAATGGGTAGGATTTATAATCCATTTAGGTTAAATGGGATTTTATTTTTGTAATAATTCAGTCTTCTAGGAACTGGTATTGTTTACGATTGATTTTTTTTGGTTTTCCAGTAATTTATGGGAATATTGATTTCTCTGTGTAGTGGCATTCGTGAATGGAATTGTTTTTTCTATATTTTATTTGGTGTAGTGGTTGTTTTTTACAGGTGTTGTTGGGTTTGTGTCCTCGAATAGGGATTAACTTTGCTAACACTCATATTTTAGCTTCCAATTCATTGATGGATAGATATGAAAATTTCCATTTCGTTCGGTACAGAGTATCAAGTCTAATGTTGTGATGAATCAGAAAACATTGTGGTATTCTATCCAACATTACCAACTGGGCAGATCAAATGAGTGGTGGGAATAATGGGTACAACCATCCGACCATCCCTCCCCATTTATATAGGTGGTGGAGGTTCTATTCCAAGTTGTGTATCTTCCTTTTGATCCATCATGTCCATCTCTATAACTCTGGTATGACCTGGCAATATAATATGCTTCACGACATCTCTAGTGGTATTTGGCTATGTGATGTGCTCTTCTACTTTTATTGTGTTATTTTAGAACATGATTTTCTTTATGGATTCTCTGGTTTAACATTACACTTTGATGCACGTCTCGGGTGATCCAACATGATTTTCAAGATGAAGATCCATGGCTGGGGGCCGACACTTCATCTTTATGCTTTCCCCAGTTGCATCAGTCAGAGGGGGAATGATAATTTCACTAATTCCTTACATGATGATTACGTCCATTTAGAATCTTAGGAAATAAATTGTAATTTTAGTTCATTTTTCATAAGGATTTTTCCTATCATGTTATAGGTTCCCTCTTCCCTCGTTCTTGTTAAAAGGGTTAAATAATTTTTCATTTAATACAAATGGCATGTCCCTCAACCTTTTATAAAAAATAATATTTATTTTATTCAATAACATATGACAAATAATTTTAAATTTTTTTTATGATATGATTTATTTTTTAGTGGGGGTTCGGAGGTGAGTTATCGAAAAAATAAAATAATCTTGTTTTTTGAATGAGACAAAATTAAATCCCATGCCTCAAGTATGAGTTTTTATATGCAGATACAAGGAATAATTTTTTTCCAATAGTCATGATGAATCTTTTCTTGTAGGATAATTATATTATCTAGTAAAATTTCAAATATCTGTACTAATTACTTATCAGTTTTCTTTTTATAAAATACCCCTTGATTAAATCCTAGCAACAAATCAAGTTTTATAATGTATAAACTCTTGCATTATCACATTGAGGGTATCATTTATAGGAGGAAACATGATTGAAGAATTTATGATGCATTATGATCTAAATCTACTAGTGGTTATGATGAGGTCTAGTTCATTCCTCCACCACTCCCACCAGCCAAGAAATATGAAACACAGTGAGAAGAAGAGAAAATAAAATTTATCTTATAAAGAAATAAAAGTAAGTGGATGATAAATATTAAAGTATATATTTTTTATTTTCAATGAATTATTATATTTTATAAATTACCAATACTAATATATCATTTCCATTTTTAATTTTCAGATATCCATGGGGAGAATTCATTACAAATAACTTTTATCGTTATGGGTAGGATTGACATACTAATCACTAATTTAGAAATGCCATAAAACCACACCGAAAAAGAGGATATGTTTCTGGTGTTAGTATAAAAAATGTTTTTTCAATCAAAGTAAAAAATAATGAGATCCCAAAATCAAATCCTTCAAATTTGAGACGAAATATATAAAACATTATATGGGATATCAAATTCAATCAATTGAGGTGGGAATGTTAGAATAATTGATGAGACAGTCACAGACTAAATATCCTTCTAATCATATCCTGCATTTTTAGCTAACTGTGTAGCCCATACAGTCCTCCCTTTAGATCCATCCTACCTACTCAGATTCTAATCCTCCTATCTTTGAACTAACATTTTATAATGAGTTGTGTACTAAAGACCCACGTTTATATATTATAATTTTTGGATTCATGTATTTTTTGGTGGATTTTGTAAACGACCTACTAATAAAGATGGACCAAGTTGGAGTATCAATACCTGATATTATTCATCATTCTTCTTTATTACAATTTCATACATATGATATTACATGAGTTAGGGATTTTATGGGTCATTTTTTACATATTACATCTAGCCTACTTTTTTAACTTTATTACATGGTATGCATTTTTTAAAATATTAATTACATTTTTTTGTAAATTAATTATAATGCTTTTGAAATATTCAATTTATAGGGGTACCTATAATAAAAATAAATAGAAAAAATATATCAAAAGTGTAACAGCCCGGGTTTTGTGGGGATCCTTTAATTTGTGAAAATCTCGTGTTGGGTTTTCTGGTATGGTAATCACGGCAGTTTAGGCCTATCGGTAGCCTTAGCCTACCGGTAGCAGGCCTACCGGTAGCCTTGGCCTACCGGTGGCCTTGGCCTACGGGTAGCCTTGTCCAACCGGTTGCCTTGGCCTATCAGTAGCCTTGGCCTTCCGGTGGCCTTGGCCTACAGGTGGCCTTGGCCTATCGGTAGCAGGCCTACCGGTGGCCTTGGCCTACCGGTCGCCTTGGCCTACTGATCACCTTCGCCTACTGGGAGCCTTGGCCTACTGGTAGCCTTGGCCTACCGGCATCCTTGGCCTACTGGTGGCTCTGGCCTACCCCGCGGGTTCTTTCTAGTGGCTTTTGCACAATTAGGGTTTTAAACCCTATTTTGACCTGTTTGAGCGAATTTTAAAGACTCGTAACGCCATAAGAGTTGTAATTAAATACTTAATGAATAGGTTAGTCGGTTTAAACCACCCGACCCACTTTAATGACGAGTGGGGCTGCGTGGCCAACCCACGACCCCGCTCCTTACGCAGTTTGGCTTTCTCATCTCAACCATCCGCAGCTCTTATAAGCTAAGGGTTAGCTGTGGTGTTTCTTCATTCCTGGATCAAGGCATTTCACGAACAGCTTCTAGTTCATCGAGTGCATCGTTTTCCATATGGTTCCGCGCCCAGCCTAAGCGTCGATCTTCTATCAACAAGTGGGGAATTTCTCATTTTCCTCTCTCTTTTTTGTATCATGCGGGGTTCGAGTGATTTTGTTTCCCTAGAATTGGATAAACCAGACATAAATAAAGATGATAAACAAATTCTATAACAAAAGAAGGGGGGTTGTGATCGTTGATGTTGTTTATTTTCTGATTATCTTTCTGAGTTATCATGGCTTACGCCTTCTGAAAATCGAGGTTGATGGTGGTCTTTTTCTGTGCACTAATGAACCACTCGTAGTGCTTTAAATGGATTGTTTTGTATTTTTTTTAACTCGTGTTTTGTAAAGTATATCGGTTAATCACGTATACCCGGCTAAATAAATTTAAAGCCCCAGGATTAACAATTCTGTGATAACCCCCAGTTAAAACACACGGAAATTTAAATCATGGAGCGTGTAAAATCATTAAATTTGGAAATACCGCTTGGGCCTGTTTTGTTTGATGGTGGTGGTTTGTTTATTCTTCTTCCACGGACCGGTTGCTGGAGATGTGGGAGGAGATGGGATCCCCTATTCTTTCCATGCTCTCGGTGGTTATGAATTGGGGATGGGATCCGCTGTTGATATGGATTCGGTGGTTGTGAGTTTTAAGACTCGGCAGTTACTTGTTTATATCACGAATTGGGTTGGGATCCTCTGTTGATGAAAACACTTTTTTGGGAGGGGACACGGGGCAATGTCTCGTGGTTGTCTTTGGTTCTGGTACTTCGGGGGATCTCAATTATTACTTGTTGTTGTAACATTACAAGGGAACCGAGTGTGAATGTTTAAATTGACGATTGACTGGATTCTTTTCCTTGGTTATGCTTATGGTGTTAGTTTCCCAGTAGTGCATGAACTTATTGAACGTTATCACTGAACATGAAACAATATTGGAAAAAATGTGTTTTGTTAGCAAGAGTCGTGACTCAGACCTCAGTTTTGTTGTGATCTATAGTCTGTCTGAAGAAAAACCAAGCTTGGGTGAGTTCTTGTTACCTATATATATACTTGTACCTTTGTGTTTCTTATTCGTGCCCCGCCCAAGTTGAGTACTTAGTGCCGAACACTACCATTCATGGGGGAGGTTGTTTTTTTCAACACTATTCTTAGTGGCTGGTTATTAGTTCCTTTTCTGCTCCCTTTCCCGGATAGCCCAAGTATCTTCGGGAAAGTTGTGATGGCCTGAGTTCCATTATTAGCCCAAGAACCTTCGAGCAGGGTAGTGTGATGGTTTCCCAGGTGTGTGGGGAAGGTGGTTTCCCAAGTGTCTTTGGGATGAGGCCCAGGTTTCTTCAGGTGTGGTAGTGGATCTTCTAGCCCAGGTGTCTTCGGGAATGGTGGTAGTTGTTCTGGACTAGGTGTTTGTAGGCGTGGTTTCGTGTGACAGTTTTGGCCCAGGTGTTTGCAGGCGGGATTTGGCTGTGGGACTGCGTGTGGTTGTGGCCCAGGTGTGTGCGGGAGGGTGAGGTAGTGGGACTACGGTGACAGAATGGAGGGATTGGTTTGATACGTAGGATGTCTCAATAACCAGTGGGAATGTTGCGCAGGGTACCCAAACATTGATGTCCTCTTATTATATATATTACTTGACTTGCGTTATTTGGGCAGTGTGCCTTGGTGAGGCTTGGGTGGATAGTTTACCTTGATAGGTGTTTGGTTTACTCCTTTTATCACGGGACTTTAGTAAGTTCCCCCACTTGTGCACGAGAGTCTTTGGTTTTCCCTACTGAGTGTACTTTTATTCTCACCCCACGTATATAAAACTGCTTTCAGGTTTCCCGGAGGACTTCGGGGACCGCGCGGGACCATACTAGCTCGGACCGTGGGGCAGTTGCAGGTGTTGTTTTCATTATTTAGGTACTTACCTTTGTGGTCATATTTTTTACCTTCTGGATTTTACTTTTGGAACATGCATGTGATAATGGTTTACTCTTGGCTTGACTTTTCTTTTACCTCCGTGTTGTTGGTTTTCATCTTCCTATCTCTCGATCCTATAAAACCAAAAGGGGTAATGCCATCCATTTGTCTGATATTCTATACCCTTGGTGCTAGTGGCCACTCTGGGACCTATTGAAGGTGGGTCTCGGGGGTCATTATCTCTCCTTCAACTTAAAGAAGGAAGGGTCTGGCAATCTGCTGACCCTTCACTCCTTTTGGTGAAGGCGGGTCGTGAAAAAAAGATTATATAAAAATCAATTGTTGATACTTATGATATTTTTGATGGTGAACAAAAATTATCTCATGACTCTTCTTCCATCGATAATATCTATGAGTATCAGTTGACATCTCATATATGTGGAAGAGACTATAAATTGAGAATATTAAGAAAATATATATATCATATCTAATTGATTTTAAAGTTCCAAGCATGCACGTGTTGCATATTTTTTCATTGAATGTAAATTGACATTTCAATTTTGATTTAATTAATTATGGATGTATTTAATTGAAAAACTATATAAATTTTCTATTTATGATTCTATATATACTTCATCAAATTAAGGCTATATAAATTTCTTTCATTGTAGATCCATAAAATGTTTTAATGTTTTTGAAATATATGATGTCTATTGATAGAGTTATAATTTGTGATAGATTATCATAGATGGATATTGGGTGTTAGTTTGTTTCTTTTATGGATGGGTATGTACTCAAAAATAATTATAAACTAATGTTCATTATAAAGTAGTTACGTGTGTAATTTTTATATTGTAGGGGGAATTGGATAGTCCGTTCATTATACCCTTGTGAATACACATTATGTTGGGTTTTCACTTTATTAGGTGATCTTGATAAAAACATTACCGCCTTGTTAGAAAAGTATTTTATCTTGATTTTTATAACTTCAATATATTTATTTATTATTTTTATACATGTATAATTAGATGATATATAGAAAAATATAGATCATACATATTTTTTAACAAATATCACTTGTTGTTTAGGAAACCAACTGTAGTCCAATATGTTAAAGTAATGGTAATTATTTTTTATATTAGATATTATTCTTATTTTTGATACATATATACATATATATTGGTTTTTATTTTCAAGTTAATGTATTATAACCATAGTGTCATTTTAAATAAGGTCACATTGAATGTAGTTATTAGGTTCTAAAATTCATATATGAGATCAAAACAACTAGGGTAACTATTAAATTTGATAAGGCCATTTGTATTAATTATTTTATATTTTATAGAATATTTTTTTTACCTTGTATCATTCAATTTTATTGTATACATTCAATGTTTTGGATTTTTTTTGGAAAGATGACCTTAAAAATCATTGATTGGAAAATCGTTGTTCTGTAAGACTATGATTTCAGGTATGTATATTCTAATGATTATGATTAATATTATATTTTAAAATATCAATTGTTAAAAACTAATTATTCCATTACAATATTTTGTGGAACATAATAATCTCAAAATAAATCTTCAACGTCAATTGACAATGACCATGTTGTAAATTTATGATATGTTTATTTAATTATACATTATAATAGAGAGTTATAGATAATTTTTTGAATAACATGTCAAAATTATGTGTGTTTTGATAGATTTTCAATTAATGATACATGTTGTTTGATAGATGTATATAATTTTTTATATTATTGCAATTATATTTTTTTGGTTAATATTCAAAGCTTTTGTGGACAATCGGTATCGGTTTTTCAAAGGCTTCTTTTTTCATTTTATTGGAAATTGATATGCCATTGAAGCTGAGCTCTGGGCTATAATGAAAGAAATCAGGTATGCTCTCTATTTTTGTTGGAATGAATTATGGGTAGAATCAGACTCATCTATTGCAGTTCAAATTTTGAAATAGCACTTTAGGAATGTGCCATGGAGGATTCTACCTATCATGATTGGTTTTCTTCAGCTTCTTGGATCACTCATAGTTGAAGTCATGCATGTTTATCGTGAAGCCAATCATGTGGAAGATTCTCTTGTAAAAAGGGAAATAAATGAGGTTACCTCCTTTTGGTCTTTTGTGTCACCTGATTACTGTGGTCTTCTTGGTCAGGTGAATTATTTTATTGAGGTTTATTCTCTACTTTTTAGAGTTACTTCAGGATACCTTGTACTGTACTTATATTTTATTTGATTTCCTCATGAGAAGGTTCACCTGTCTCCTAGTTTTCTTGGTATTAACATAAAAATAATATGAATTTAATAAAAAATAACAATGTGACATGTTTCATTAGTCTATAAATAAAATACTATAATTGTCATATTCTCATCCATGTGGCACTAAAAGGTTATAAATTTGTCTCTTTTGTGATTATTATGAAGTTATTCTCATCAAATAATATTTATATATGTTTTTAATCATTTTATATTTATTATAATTTTATGTGTGACCTAAATTACCTGATTTACCGTTTATCAAGGTAATAATAATAAAAATAGTTACAATTCCTAATTTATAAAAATAAAAGGGGAAATTATAAAAAATTGTATCCCACTAATTTAAAATATTAAATCCATTTTTTTAAATTCAATTTGTAGATGTTTAAAAATATTATTTACAAGTAATCTACAAAACTGAATAGAATAATAAATTTTTTGTGAAAATATATTTTAAAAATAAAATTTTTAATACTAATTTCAAGTATAATATCAATTTTGGAAAAAATAATTGGATTATTTTAAATCGTAATTATGTATTTTTTATTTTTGAACTAATAAAAACATAATTTACCATTTAAAAATCTTTAATATGTAAGATAATTTTCAATAAATATCAATTTTTTCAACATTCCATAAAAATATATATTTTTGAATAAAATAAAAAATTAATACAAAGATAAATATGTATTGATTGATTCAAAAATGAAATTAAAATTTTGAACATAAAATTCAAAATTTTAATTATCAAAAGTAGAGATATATTAATAAATTAAATGTGTATATTAAGACCATTTATTTTTAGAATTTCAGAATAATTTATTATATTTATAACAAATACAACTAAATAATTCAAGAATACTAATAAATAATGAAATTATTTATTCTATTAATTCCTAGGAGGTTACATTATCATTCATTTTAGAATTTTTCCTCACAATTTGGAACACATCTTCAGTAATTAGGGTTTGACATTTCATAATACATTTGTTAAATTTTAACATTGTTAAAAGGATTGATAGAACATCCCCTTCATATGAGATAACAAGGAACTAAAAAAAGTCATCTATTTCAAAAAATAAGAGTTTTTCAACTAGGATAACATAACTAGGATGTGAAAATAGTTTTAAAAACGAAAACAAACGACTCCCAACTACATATAGATACTGATCGAGAACAAAAACATGTGAATTTAAACAATCACAACTTGATAAAATTAAATTGGGTTAAATTTTCATTGATTTGTCAATAATAAAAGTAATATAATTATATATTTAATTCAAGATTCTTCTACAAGATTTGAGGAATTAATGTAAAATTTAGAATAAAATCATAGTAAAATATTAAAACTTTATGGTTATTTTTTCATCATTAAAATAAATGTCCACCCCAAACTCATATTTTTTATCCAAATGATGACTATTAAAAATGTATATTTTTCATGACTAATAAACTATAATCAACATATAACGATTATAAAACCCTCATATTAAATATAATATACACCTTATATGCATTCAATTTTTTTATAAAATGTCTTTTACATGGTATGATATTCTCCAAAAGGAATAAACCATTGCACATTGATGAAGTCATTAATCATGAATATTAAAAAATAATTTCCATAATTTCCACACAAATCCTTCAATATATAAATTTTCTTAAAGTTTATTATAATATTTCAGGATTTAAATTAATACACTAACATCATAATGATTTAATAAAATATTATTATATAAATAATTTAAATATAAATCTCCAAATTATTTCAATTATCATTGATGTTCCATAACCAAATGTGCACTATATAAACATATAGTCTCCATGATACGCAATCCATATTCTTAAATAACTTATATAACCATAAATCAATAATTAATTCAAATATTCTAACAAAATATAATCCATCCATAAATTATTAAATAATTTCACAAAATATACTATTGACCTTAATCCTATAATCGTCCCAGAAATTATAGTGATTATGTTGATCACCAAATAAATTTTTGATAATATATATTTTCTAAATTTGTAAAAACTATATTTTACCACAAAATAAATGATTATATAATAAAAAAATTATTCATTCCATCAATATTATTTCATCTAAATTAAAATGAATTGTACCAGAATTATAATTTTCAATAATTCCTCAACTAAATGAAACTATTTCATAAAAAAACTCAAAATAACCTCAATAATCTTATTTATCCACCAATTAAATCAGAAATAATAGATTATATTAATTTTGACATATGATCTTACTTAAACATGTAAACCCATAATGGTGTCCAAAATTCATTATACATCCTCTAATGATGGTCTCCTAATATCCAAATTCATATAATCCTTCTGATGATATCATGTATAATTAAAAATCATTATATAATCACAAATTTTTGTGTTCTTGAACTAGAATTGACTTTTATACAATTATTAGTATATTTTCCGTTTAGTATTTTTAAAAATTTGGACAAACACATACATGATAAACCAAAACATCAAAATTAGAAAGTCTTATCAAAATACATTTTTTATCCACAAAAAACATTATCAATAAATTATTATTTCTATTCATTATTTTCCATTTCGAAATTTATCTTAAACTAATAATATTACATATGTGTTAAAAACCCTTTAAAAATAATTTAAATATGATGGATGAGATCAAAAATATCTCTAGGTGACGAAAATGAAGAATACCATCATTGAAATGAATAGCATGAAAACCAATGAAAAACATTTTCTAACAGAAATAACTTTTTACACTAAAAGGGAATAACAATTTCTATAAAAAATTATTTTATCATACATTTTGAAAAAATTTATTTCTATGGTATTTTATAAGCTATCATAGAAAATTTGTTTTGATTATTTGGTAGATCATTATCATATAAATCATAATGTCATCCACAAAAATTAAGATACCATAGAGTGGACTTTCATCTCTAGATATAAAAATGCATTAAGGAGATATAATGGGGTTTAAGAATCATTTAAGCTATATCGAGCTCACATAATTTTCATGAGATATTATGAAGATGATCCCCTTATTACGATATAACAGTCTCACTTATGAGTAATAATGGGGTATAATCTATACTAAAATAATGTACATATGCCATATAGTTAATACAAACATTTATAACTTATTTAAACTCTCATGAAAACACATTTCTTATATATAATTATAATTTTCCATTAAACATCAAATCTTAAAATAAAAAAACAGTGCACATAATAAATAAAAATAGTTTTATAAAAAACCACTATAAAAAATATCATTGAAACTTAAGACAAATAAGTCATTACGATGATGGGAAATTTCTTTTAATCAATATATATAAAAAAATTAATTGCTTTTGTATTTTGTTAAAAATATTAAATGGAACATTAATAGAATATTATTAAAATAATTTCACTTACCTTAAGTCTATCGTATCGCATACGTTATTAATATTCATGATTAATAATCATTGGTAAATTTATTATTTCATAATCAAATTTTTCTGGTATATTATTTATTTTATAACACATAATATCAATTTAGATAAAATTACGTATTCAATTAAGTTCTTGTTAGGTGTTTTAATGATATTCGGTACATATGTCCGGAATCACAGTTCTAGGTTGCATAAGATTTAATATATTATCAATTAATCAAGTGATGAATAATATTAATTACCTAATTATAATTTTTATATAAAAATTATACTTTTAAACATTACCTATATATATTGTAACACCTCATGTTATTTGAAAATAAATTTAATATTAATGCATGAAACACAAGGTCTCTATAAAACCATACTTTGTTATAACCTTGCTAGTAAACATTATTTTTCCTCCACTGTAATTTGAATTTCTAAAAAGTGATGTACACAGTTATGTTTGGTAAGATATTAAGTGCCAAATATAACAAAATTTATTATTTTAGGGAATATTTAAATACATTTATGAATAGAAATCTTAATAGTAATACGAAAATTATGAATAGTAAATCATATTATTATTTTATTTGCTATAGGATATATGATCAAGAAATTTTCATTAATTTTTCATGGTGATATAAAATGAGTTATAGTTTCAAAATTTTAAATTTTTCAATAATGTTTGATTTTATTTCAAAATTAAATAAACATTATATTAGAATTATTTCCAAAAAATGGGGTTCATTTTTAAATTCTACACATCAATAAATGGTTAGCATGGTTTTTTGGGGTTTTTTTGAAATTGTTTAATTTTTTTATGAATCGTTACAAACAGTAAAACACAATATATACAAATTAATAATTAAATAAACTATTTATGACATCATGACTATCGCAATAAAACATTGGTTAAACTCACATTAATATATTACAATTATTGGTCATAAGAATCAATACTACATGTTGTATTTTGAAAGATAATATAATAATGATGAGAATATGGATAAAAACCACCTCTCCTCCAAAATAACCCCCCCCCCCCCCACTTCCCCTTCTCTTCACACCTTGATGCCTTAAAGATTATAAATGTTCTACTCAAATTCAAATTCCTAGTAACTCACCATACTCAAGAGATCTGGGTATTTCCAGATGACCAAACCCCCTTCACATAAATATATTCTCAAGGAGGTGGATTCATGAGTTAAATTCACATTTTATTTCATTCAATTTCATCTCAAGTTCTTTTATATTGTTATCCTATCCACACATCCTATGTAAAAAACACCATTATAACTCTTATATCATCAATATACTAGAATTATTTCATTTTAATGGAATAACCATCATCAAAATTCTTTCTCCCCTTCTTTTATTTTATAAAGGATATCATCGTTTATGAGGTAATGGTTTACAAATATCATTTATGATGAAGTATTTTTTATAAATTTAAACCTCAATAAAGTTCATGAAAACATTTTTAGTGTTTAAACAGGCTTTAATCTATCTATTATAACATATTTAGTTTTCAGGAACCAGTATATGTATATATTATGAAATCATAGGATGAAACTAGTTCCAAATAATCAAAATGCCTCTAAAATGATCTAAGTGATTTTCATTAATATTGTATCAAATAACTCATCCACAATACAATTATCCAAATGAAATAAATGAAAAAAACTCTTTTTTATGCTCATATGTAATATTTAAATTCCATTCTATATATTTACAACTATTCCACACAAACTCCATTACTTAAAAACAAGCGAACAGACTATGAAAATCAAGAAAAAAAGACTCTAGAGCGATGAAAATTATTGTTACAACTAATCAATAATTGAATAAAATTACAACAAAATATGATAAAATAAATTCATGTCTAATAGGTCCCAAATTATGTTATTAATTAGTCTTATTTAATAATCCAGAACCATATGTTCAAAAGTGGAACATTTAAACATAATGTAAGGGGTTTCCACATGAACCTCCATTTTCATTTGGGTTATATTTACTATCTACATACCTCAACTCAATTCTTATGAATTCATATTTAATCTTTATAATTTATGATTTACTGTTTTATATATTATTTCTAACTAGAATCATTCCTTCATTTATGGGGATTTATATTTTTTAAAATGATCTTTCAAAATTCTTTCCCGATAAATAATCCCCTTTAAATGGAATATCTCAAATTCCTACAATAAATCAAGCTCACTCTTTGATATGATTTTGGAAAAAATTATCATTATAATGTCACACATATTATTATTAAAATAATATGTTCCTTAACCTCTATTTTAATGCAAATATTTTTTAAAGGAATAATTCTTTTCACTGTAAATGAGTATATATATCTATAATTACTCGTAATTTTTTTAAGAGTATCTATATCTATTTAAGAAATATTGTTTATTCTTATGTGTAATTAAGATAATATGTTTTTATATCACTTAAAATATTTAATTGAATGGTTTATGATTAGATTGTGTATGTATGTGCAATCTTAGAACCATTCACCAATATACTCTGAATGGTTTGTGTTTGTTCTTAATGTTCGGAGTATGTTGTTTACATTTCATATTTTTGTTTTAATATTACTATATATGTCTTTATTTTTATCTCCATTCATATTATGAATTCATCAAACATAGTATGTGTTTGTAATAGCCCACTATATCCCCTCTGTACATTAGTAGGTCTCATGAGACAATCAACGAACTGGGAAAAAAGCCTTAACAAAATTATTATTTATAGTCTTTCCATGAGGCCTTGTTGGTATGGATATGATGTCCCACATTAGGAATTCCCTCATTATGAAAATATTATTAATGGTTCATGTGGTTACTAGACTAGTAGTATATCCATAACAATGATTTACTGTGGAATTATTTCATCAGCTATTATTCTTACTATAGTGCTTTCAAGCTTATTGTAAAATGAATGAGTTTTTAGTTATTCCAAATGCATAATTTTTATGTTCATGATATATTTTGTTGTATTTCCTACCTTTACTAATTTCTTGAGATCACCCCTCTCTTATATTTCTTTTTTCTAAACATGGATATTTTTATTGTGAATGACATGCAGAAATAACCTAAGAGTTTTGGATTTGTGTTGATGGAATTTTTATGCTATTCTATTTCAAGATGGAATGTTGAACATATGTATGTTTTCTATTTTTAAATCAACTAAACTACTTATTATTTTGGGATTCATGTTCATTTTTTATATACAACTATATGAATATAAGGCATCGGCTCTAGGAAACTAGGTTCAGGTACATACAATTGGTAATAGATATTGTTTAGTAGAAAATATGGATTGTAGATTTAGAAAATATAAATAAGGGAACAAAACCCAAAGACAGTCTTTGAGGACATACATACAAGAATATCCAAAAAAAATCGGTATAGAATAGAATTTATGAATATTCTTAGAAAATTCATTAATATATGGATACTACAAGTGGATGTGGTTCTGGTATAGATTTACCTAGAAGTTAAAAATCTAACATAGATTGTAGGGCTTGACCTATGGTATCCTAATAAACAAAAATGAGCCTTACTAAGTACCTGGTTTGACACTAATTAGGTATATGTTTAGAATAATTCCATATTTTAATACAATCCATTATGATTATTTTAAATGAAACTTTTTCCTCAATGAAATAGTGTTTATGATAATGAGATTACCTTTGTATATAATTTCAATAAATGATAAGTGTCTTGAAAATATGTGATGATAAATTAAGATTCATAACCTAATCAAGATTATGCCATTATATATAAATGGAACCTAGTGGAAGGAATGGAAACCTTATGAACATGTATGTACCATATATGAATTTCCTTCTGATGCGAGGTAATGTTGTTGGAACTGTAGGTACGACTAGTGCGGAGAAACCTATAACTATTCTTGGAATACTAACTTAGGTTATGAACAATAACCATACACGTATGGAGCATGCTGATCCAAAACATGTAGGAGGAATGCTGGGTCACATTATACAACAATAGACTCCATTATTCAAGGGGACTACAACCCCATTTGTAGCTGAGTAGTTGATAAGTTCCCTAGAAAGGATATTTCTTACATTGGGATGTAATGAAAAATATAAGGTTATCATGGATGCTTATCTTCAATCAGGATATACAGATCAGTGGTGGTCATTAATCCCAAACACATAATGGGATGAAGAAATAAAAGAGATGGAATGGAGGGATTGTAAGGAAATATCCCTAGAAAAATATTTTCCCCATGAAAAACAAGAATATATTGAAATGAAAATCATGAATTAGAGGAAGAAAGTGATTAAATTTTTTCAAAAGTATGAAGATAACATCAAAATCATAAAAATACATTCCACAAACTACATTCATAATCCAAGGAGCAAGATTGATCAATTATTCGATGGTTTAAAACACTTCATCCCAAGGTCACTAGTCTCCTAAATTTTCTCATCATTCGAATATATAGCCTCAAGTTCTATCAAGATGGAAAAGAAAATTTCAATGTATTATGAATTTAATGGAAAATAAAATAAGATGAAGGCTACTAAAAAAATTAGAAAATGAAATAAGGAAATAGGGAAGAAGGGAAGAGTTGACCTTTCATCTAGTAGTAATTTTGGGAATAAACACCTTGGAACAAGCCTAAAGGGAATGTTAGTCTGTTAAAAATGCTGATAAAAAGGCCAATAGTCTCATGATTGTAAGGGGTGGAAGGAAAAAATAATAATTTTCAATTATATAATTACTCGGTGATGGGACCTTATGCCCATGAATGTTCTAAGGGACAACTAAATATTCCCTAATGAAGGGAAAGGGTTCAAAGACGTACTTTTGTGGACACAACTATGGAGGTTTATGTTTCTAACAATATAGTTGTAGGTACTTTATTCTATTCCCCAATCATAGAATATACATTATTTGAATCTGTATCATCACATTGTTTCATATATTTCATGTTTTCCTGGAATAATAGTTATATACTATTTGATTTAATAAAGGAGTTTTTTGTCAAAACTCATAAGGGAAGTATCATTGCAACAATGTAGTGTCTGGTAATGCCCATTATAGAATATAAATGGGCTTTATATACTTATTTCACTATGATGCCAATGATTGAGTTTTTTATAATCCTCATTATGAATTTGATTTCGAACCATGATCTCATGATTTATTTCAAGACAAATGAGGATAAAAGTTTTTTGGATGATGTGTAGTATCTTATATTTAAGGCTGAAACATCTCCAACTGATTCCCATATTGATCCACCACATGTAGCTCTACTAAATTATGTTATTGGGGAGGAAGGGAATTCAATATTTGTTGGTGAGGAAAGGAATGATGAAATATAGTATGTACCAATTCTGCAAGAGGAAGGGAATTCAATATCTAAGAGAGAATAAAGGTATTTAATAATATACCAAATTTATTTTCTTATTTTATGATTAGAATGGATGATTATGTGCTATCTTAAAACCATTCACCAATTCACACCAAATGGTTAGTTATTGTGATTAATGTTAAAGGAATGTTATTTACATTTTATATATTATTTTCAATAACAATGTGTTTGTTGTTTATGTTTACTCATGTTAGTATGAGGAACACATTGGACATAGTAAGTGTTATGTGGGGCCCTCTATATCCCCTATGTGATTCTTTAGGTCTAATGAGACAAACTATTGTCTTCGATTAATGCCTTTACAAAATTATTAATTATGGTCATGGGAAGAGGACTTTGTTTTATGATTATGATATCCCACATTATGAATTCCTTCATTATGAAATTACTATTGATGGTTCATGTGGTAATTCAACAATTAGAATACCCATGATTATTTTTTTCTATGTAATTATTTATACTGCTCTTATTCATGCCAAAATGTGTTCATGTTTATTGTTAAATACATGTGTTTTTAGTTATTCATCATGACTAATGTTTATGTTTATAATATCTTCTATTGAATTGCTAACCCTTAATATGAATTTTAGCTCAAAATTTTTTTAATATTCATTTTATTAGGACTTCGATTTTTTTATTATTAATGACATTCAAAAATAACTAAGATGTTATAGATTGTTGTTGAAGGAATTTTTTAGGGTTTTTTTGTGTCAAGATGTAATGTTGAAAATATTTCTGTATCTTGTTCCAATGCTACATAACTACTTGGCCTATTGGGATGAATATTCCTTGTTTTTATTAATGTGTAATAAGATAAGTCACTGGCTCTGGGAAACTATTTTCAGGTCCTTACAATTATTTTTTTTGAAAAATAATGTATGTTACAATCATTTAGATAGTAGGTCGTTCGTACGCAAAAGTTATGTTTCTATTTATCAACAATCATTATGAAATGAAGGAATGTTTTTTATTTATAAATAATTTTAGTTATACCGTTATTTTCATATTATTTCATCATGTAAATATTTATATATTATCCATGTGTTTTGGTGATGAAAAAAATCACAACACTCCATTTATGGTGTCTTCCACACATATACACGAATGAAATTATCATTTTTCTGTGCAATGAAAGGTGAGAATTCAGAATATATATTATATTTTAATAATGAAAACTATGTCACGAATATTATACATAATAATTAATTACATAATTATAAAAAATCATTATTGATGGTGATGTAAGATAAATTGCATTTATTCGTGAGGTGGTAGTCTATCAAACACACAAATGATGAATTATTTTCCCAATTGACATATGTAGAGATGATTGTAGGTCATTAAACTTACATAATAAAGTCTTAGTATTTTTGAGTTAAATTATATATTATTATTTTTTGTTGGGGAAGTTTTTATGGATATGGAAGTATAAAAAAACAACAATTCCGGAAAAAAATGATTCATCTTCTTGAAAATCTGATATTAATTAAATACATAGGTAATATTTGATTGGTATTATAAAAAAATGGCACCATGAATGGTGGGAGATGTTATGGCTTGTGATATGGTTATTTAATGGGAAAATGGGGTTTTAATTGAGAATCTTTGAAAATAATATGTTCATTTTATATGATAATGAATGAAAACTTTTGGAATTTCTCTAAATTTTAAATTCATTAAAATAATTATTTAATTGCAAATTGGAAAAATATGGTCTTATAAATTATAGGATGTTTAAGTGTCCAAATACATTAATAAACATTAATTTAAATAATTTTTACGATATTTTCAACATTATTGTTCAGATTCTATCTCTATTTAACCTCATTATCTTTTACTATGACATCATTGATTTTTAAATTTTCTGGCTCAATATAAAAACTATTAAATAGAAAAATACATAGAAATGTACCATTTGTGATATTTTAAACCTTATCCCACTCTCTTGGATTAATATTATGTTTCTAGTTTTATATTTTATTTTAGAAAACATTTTCACTATAATATATTCATCATGTAAATATTACGAATTTTTCATTACATTGACATTAATAATATCAAGATGAATATTATAATAAAAATAAATAATATTAAATCCCTAACATATTAATATTTATGATAGTTTTTTTGGTCACATAATAGATATTTTCTGTTTCATTTTAACCGACATTACATGATTTACACATTATAATGATAATAAAAATTACTAAGGTTACCATTCATGTAGTCTAAAAATATAAGAGAAAATTTCACATAATTTATTCAAATTAATTGAAAATATGGTATCCATTTTTCAAAATTAAAAACTTTGATGTTGTGTAATTTAATTTATAATTAATATCTATAAACACAGTTAAAATAATTTTATCGATAAAATTATTTTTAAAAAAAAAAAATTTTATACAAATTCTTATTTAAAATCCATTTCTGAAACAAAAAGGGAATAATATGAAATAAAAATTTAACCATGATTTTTTAAGTAAAAAAATTAAATTATAATTTTACATTTTAATTACATAAAATTATATTTTTTCTCAATAAAAATTAGTATTTTCACTTTTACACAAAAACACAAAAAATTTATACAATTCTCACGAATTCATTGAATGATAATTTTAATATTATGAATAAAAAAATTATATTTATTTTCTCAAATTCCGATTCTATGATTTTAAAATGAAACATTTAAAAAATCATATATCATGAGAATTTAATAAAATAATTTCTTTTTTTATTCTAAGAATTAAATAATAAATTTATAATGAATATAAGTATATAGTTTAAGAATACTAATAAATATTAAAATAGTTTATTTAATCACTACCTGGATTATTATAAATATATTCTATACATAATGGATAGTCTAATTATTCTCATTTAAATTGAATAATCATTAATCATATGAATTTACTATACCCACATGCATCAACACTCAACTAAGGACCTTAAATGAGCCATCACTTTAAAATACAAAATTAACATTTGTATACAAGATGGGTAATAATAAATAAATCTATATTCATAAATTAAATTTTTAACAACATTTACAACTTCCTTTTCCATGATGTGTTTAACACATTTTCATGTTAATAAAGTTATTATTCCATGTAGCCATGTGATGTTTTATGAAAAAATTATTATTATTCTTATAATCCATTAAACCATTTAATCTACGATACATTTAGAGTTATTTTCCACACATCCAAGACTTTATCTTTACAATGAATAATATTTATACAATCAATTGATAATATATACACAAAGATTGAAGTAAAATTTGATCAAAATTGACATTTACTAAATTAACCATAAACAATATTTATATTTAATGACCCCATATAATTTCATTGATGATCCAAAACGTCAACATAAATATAGAAATAATCAAAATTATCATTAGTATGCATAAAATAAATTTATCAAAATACTGATGTAAATAATTATTCATAAGATATATGAACACATTGGGTGTAATTTTCAACCTAAATTGAATAAAAAAATCATAATGGCCATACCATCTAAAACATCATAAAATTGTATGTTAATATATTTATTTTAGAGGAGGAAACTTTCACAAGATTTCAGTCAGGAGAAAATAATGAGTTGAATAAAGTGGATCAATCAAATCATCGATCTGAGTAAATATCTATATTATCATCATAATAAATTAATTGGTTGTATTTAATTAATTTAACGACTCATAAACTTATCATTTATTTTAGTATTTGGAGATGTATAAAATAGGGTGATATTCCATGGTATATGAAAACCTCATCATGTATTTCAAGAAATAAATTTTCCAATTATAGTTACTCCATAGAATCCCCAAGAAATGGAGGTTTTGAAATATATTTATCATCAAGAACTATTTCAATAGTAAATGAAACATCCATATATCGAATAACAAATGATTGAAAATAAGGAAATAAATTCACTAATTCGATTCACAAAAAACCTCTATTTATTGTATAATACCCTTTTATTCAATTTCATGTTAAAGATAAATCTCACATACAGATCTAATAAATTTTTTTTCTTCTGGATAATATTTCATACATATGATGTATGAAATTTAAACATGGATGCTAAATAAATATCCCATCTATAGATATGAAATCTATAATATGATGATTAAGAGGGATCCATTCCATTAAAAAGATAAAATCAAACTCTCTTAAGGGTGAGATATCTAGTTATTTTTTTGATAAATCCATTCCACTTATGATGATTAAATGATTCAAATAATAATTCAATTCATTATCGAGGAATAATTTATTATAAATCACTATTAATATATTAATTATATTATTTTATTTTTCTATATTACAATAAGAACACAAATAAATTAATGAAATAATATACATCAAATTGAACACACATTAAAATAATTTTTATAAGCATGTAATGTACCAAAAAGAAATTATTTTGTGGTGTATAATTTTTTGAGGTAGGTTCGTATGAATTTTTCACAATTATCATATTATATTCATAATTATATCTATCATTCATATTTTTTTATCAAACACTCACTTTCATAAAGGCATGTATCAATAAAAATTGAACTACTATTTCTATAAACTTATCATATTTAATTTAACCATTACTAATGCACTTTTCATTATGGTCATAAGACACATTTCTTGTATTTACACTTTTTTAAGCATTTTCTAATTTCATTAAAAAATTAATCGAACACTTATAACTTGTTTAATAATAATATGTAATCATAATATTCTTATCTTCCTATCTTAGTGATGTAATCATCCCATTTTCAGGTCCTCCTACAATACTTCTTCTCATAAATAATATTGAAATGAAAAATATAAATCACTCCCTTCTCAGTGCATAGAGAAATATCTATATAACATTTATAATCATGAGTAACATAATAATATCATATAAATGTTTCCAATAATGAGTAATGTAAAACAATTTTACTACCATTTCCTAAAATAAAATTTTGAGGATGCCTAGCCAAACCAGTAAACATTCCACCACATGTTGTTGATATGTAATACTATTTTTCATTTAATAACACGAATTTAAATTCTATTAATTCTTTCAAAACAATTTGGAATATTTATCACAAAAAAAATCCAGAAAAATTTTCCACTACATTAAATCAATATCATCATTTAACATGATGTTTCTAATTCAAAAATACCTCTAATCTGCTTCACCCTTAAAGTTATAAATTTAAATATTTAATATTTTATTATATTAAAACCCCAAATAACTATATATATTCTTCAAGTAATTTATCTATTCATAGTAAACCACTTTATTTTAAGATCCACAAAAAGGTGAGTTTTTTCTTTAATGGTCCAGAATATATATATTACCCTATAAATTATTTGATCACCACCATGAATGTGTATAAAAAATGATAGTATATATAAATTGGGATAGCATAGCCTTAAACTACTCTATTCAACTTCAAACTATTATCTGTTTATAATTTTATAGGAAATCATTCACTAGTTGAATTTATAAATTTTTCACAATCTTTGAAATGAGAAATAATATAAAAAGAAATGGATAGGATGAACAATAATTGGAATAAAAACTCTCTATATCATAGTAATATAACTAAAAAATGGAATCCCGTAAAATTTTATTTCATAATCATCCTAAAATCATATGTTATCTAAATGATTTTATCTAATATAAATAATAACATCATTTAACTTATGAAACCCATAATTTCATTTCATATAAATTTTGTAAAAAATTCATACATGCATACAATGATTGAAATTTTTTAATTACAAAAGTATAGGGGGAAAATGATTAAAAAAATCATGGTGGATGCAAATAGTCTACACTTATGGCATCATCCTGAATACTATGAACACACTCCAGGTGAGTAGAACCTATAGAAACAAATATGATACTCGAGTTATCTAGATTAGCCCGAGATATGACTATGTCCTCAACCATGTCACCCTATCACTATTTTTGGGTGAGCCCTATAAAACTATTGTGAAACACAGTAATGTTATTAAAAAAAATATCTAATTTCTAGAAGAATTTATCCCTCATCTTGTATTTATATGATAATAATTAGGGAGTTTGCCTCCACCCTGTAGTGATATTTACCGTGTGAGTGGGATGCATTTATCAATTTGAGCTTTCTAGGTGCTTAATCAATGTGGGATTCAGCATTACCATTGAAAAAACTGATAGGAATGATTAATTATACATTTTAGTTTGGGGACATGTTTCATCTTCTCAAGTAACCATTCATACATTATCCTTCTCTGTTTAATTTAGGCCGTCTATTATGAGGAATCCATTTCTCCCATTAATCAATAAATCGTTTTCCTAGAACCATTAGAGTAGTACTTGTACTATTCATATGCTATTGAAATGATGGTTATATTTCCAATTATTTAATTAATAATTCCATTTTTACTACTATAGACCTAGCATTAATCAATACATCCATCTTGTAACTAAATCATTCTTCATGTCTTGACTTATTGTGAGAAAAATATAGAGTACAACATATTTCCACAAACTCCATCGACTATCCTATATACTCATGTTGTTTTTCAAATCATCCATGAAACATGTTGTGTATAAATGAATCACCAAATAGACCATGTAAATTATCACAATGACCTGAAAATATTCATCCTAGATCACAGAAAACCATTCTATTTTGAAGAAAATGTGGTAATGTGTCTCAAATTTGTGCATATAAAATGTAGTGAACATGAATAACATGGATACACCCTTGTGACAAACTCCCACATCTATAGTTAAAGTTTGGATGTAAATGCACTGAATAATGTTGATTTACTTGGTTTTTTATTCATCCACAATAAACCACCCCTTCTATAGTGTCTAACTTCTTCATTTATATTATTGTTATATTACTTCAAAGAGAAAATACCTACGGAAGGGAGACTGTAAACTTGATTTTCAAATTTATGAGTGATCGATATGATATGGAGGGTTTCATACTACTATGAGTTGAGAAAAAACTAGATAATGGTGGGGAAACTGATAGAATGTAAGAATGTGTTGTTTGACTCCTTGTTAATATAGTACCTTATGATTGTCCCAACCCAATTAACATTCCGTAATATTATCTGTATATGACTTGCATTCCAAATTCTGTATTGTGGATGATTGGTAATGTTGCAGTTGGAAGCCATCTAGAACTTGTAGCTTCATTTTCTAATATCCTCAAAATGTGCCTCAAATTTTTTGTTTATTATACATCAATATATATATATATATATACACACTCCCAGGAATCACATACCCAAATAGTTAAAAGGAATTTAATGGTTTCATTAGCACTCCTTATATTTATTCCACCATCATCATTCAATAATTCAATTCTTCCCCATGTGGATCCCCACCTAATATGTATCCCATATAAATCATATAAGGATATTCTCAATTTTACATATAACCTTTATTGTTTTAATGGAAAATGAGTGTATATACAGAAAAATTGAGGTTAACAAAAAGCATCCAAAATTGACACTCCTTTGAGAAGTGAAAAAATGATTTCCTCTATTGTTTATAAGAGATGAAATTTTTTAAACCATTCCATCAATATTAATTAAATTTATCCTTACTAGGGAGATTAGTTCCCCTCACAATTTCATAAAAACAATATTTTTATGATATCAAGGATTTATTTAATTTTTATCCCATTATAAGATGAACAAAATATTGAGGTAAAAAAATTTCTTCACTTGGTTGATGAGCTGACCTATCTATTTGAAATAAATAACATAAATAATAATTTTTTTCTTTGAAGGTCATATATTTTCCACTGATACAAAATGGGAACTAAGTATATAAAAATTGGTAGGTAATTCCATAAGGTTTGATCTATACCAAAATAGAAACGTACTCCCATCACAGTTACACTTATTAATAAATCTCCTTAAAGAATAAAATACTATAATGAGAACACTACAGGATAAGGGAGACCCCTATATTAGACCCTAATCTATTTTAAAGAAGATAAGCTTTCTTATGGAGGTGTTATAAAACCACATATATCCAACACATAAGATAAAAATATCACCCCAACCCCCCCCCCCCCCCACCATTCAGAGAAACCCATGAACATCCAAACTCGGATGATATTTTAGAACTCAACTCTATAATAGTATTTTTTTCATGTGATTATTTAATTATTTGTGATACCTTGGAAAATTATTATTAATGTATCCATCTATTATGTGATCCATGGAAATGGAGGTTTGAGTGGATCCTCCCTAAATGAAATCCTTATAATCATCACAAATCCAATTGTGGATAAACATTGTAATACATGAGTTGATGACAACAAAAAATATTTTATAAGGGAAATGTAACATAGAGATTTTCTAGAATTGTTTCTATGTGGAAGGAACATTAACCATCTGAATATTAATCAATGTGGTAGAACATGAAAATTTAGGAATACCCCCTCACTATTAACCATTTTTTATAATACATACCATCTAATTATCGAGGATATCATAAGAGTACATATAGATTGACTAATAAAAATATATCTATCCTTGCGAATGTTCCATAGTTTAGGGTTCTACCCACATACAAGATATCAATATCATTAGGTATATTTACAAATAATAAATTAATATCATCGGATATAACATGTCTGAAAGATACTGAAACTTCTACATTAACACCTGGTTAACAATCCTTCATACTTCATTCATCTTTCTAATGTAATGAGTGAAACTGTGATTCAACCATAAATCCAACTACATGAGGGTTTTTGGTTAAAACCCCATCCTCAAAAAAGATACATGTAGAATTATAATCCTTCGTATCAGAGATTATGAACTAGAAGAGGGTAGTGTTTCATTCCCCCCACAGTAATCTAGTTCATCCAATAACTCTCTCTAGAAACTCTCTCCTAATCATGAATCAGTCTAGCTCCCCAGTTCATCATGTAGACCATCTTACTAAAACGTTCTCATATAAATGAGATTCATTATCAAATATTTTATGTATAATTTTATCTTTGAATAATTCAATTCCATGAAACCCTGATAGCTTGGTTATATGCTAGATGTATAGGTTTTATTTCAGTCATATTAATATCTTATTAATAGCCACACTAGATTATTCATTCATTCAGATAATTTATGATTCTGACACCACATTATGATAATCTAGGTCATTCTCCCACTAATATGAGTGAATGGAAAGATCTCTACATTGAATGATACCTATAAGGCATGTTAATAGTGGGATGTGGACCTAGTGTTCACAAACCAGATTCTCGACATTGCAATTCATGAAAGATGAGATGAATAAGAGGTTAGATAAGTACCAATCATGGAGGATCCATACATGGAAAATCCATATTTCAATATTACACCATGTAAAATTATCCCATGAGTAAATAAAAACATGAAATCTATTTTGGGATAAAAAACATGAAAAATAACGCTTGTCCCTCAATGAGAAAATCACTCTTATGTTCATTTTTGATGTTTCTATAATGGTGATATATTCCCCCAACATCAACCACCACAATGATTCGTTCTTCAGCCCCATGGTTGATGCTACTCTGGTCCATCCAATGTAACTCTATATCACTCATATCAACTTTAGCATTAGTAATAGACAATAAGATATCAATGTATTTGAACTAGTTCTAAGGCTTAATATGCAAATTCAACTAATTAATCTATTTGAAAGGGTGAAAAATATTTATTAAAATCTATTTATTTGATATAAAAAGATCCAATCTAGAGTGTTCTTCCTCTTTAATCTATTAAATGGATTTATTTTAATCCCTTAGAAATAATTGAAAAACTATATAGTGTCCATAGAATATTACCTTTATATTTACCATTCTAATAACACTTAAAATGGAATTGCAATGACGATTAATTATGAAATATCAATTTTTGACATTTTAGTATTCTAAACTCTATGAATTTACCAAATATAATAGAGACATATATCAACATCAAGCATTATCATATCCAAAATAGTATCAATTGCGATCATATAAAATATACAAGATCCATAATATGTAAGAAACAAATTAATAATCAAATTTCAAACATAATCCCAAAAAATATTGTATAAAAGCATAGAAAAACACATACACTTATCTCATAAAAATAGGTAGAAATATACTTTTCATTTGAATACATTTAAAAAAACTAACAATATAATAGGAAAATGATATTTTTAAAAAAAACCAAAGAACCTTGTTGAATAATATTGATAATGAATAGGATATTAATTTGAAGAAAAGGTGGATCATTAGTTAAATATTAAATTAAATATTCTCAACCCTATATGAAATTAAAAATAAACCATATGGGAAATATTGAAATGATTATGTTATAATCCATTATAAAGAATAAAAAAGGATTTAAAATGATCAAGAATAATATTTTAATCATTTATTAGTATATTATTAAAATATTTAATGTACATAGACATATAAGATTACAATTTTAAAAGAAAATATTTAAAACATGTTTTTTAAATCACTTTTCCTCTATCCCGTATCAGGCCCCGGCCTTAAACCTTACTTAATATTGAATTAATTGAATAATTCACATTAAGTATCTTTTTAGGTTTATAGTTTTAGAGAATTAGTACATAACTATTACATCTCAAAAGATTACAATGAAGACACTTCTACTAAGTTTCCATAAAATAAAAACACTTAAAAAGAAACATGTCTAGTTCCATGTTTTAGATAACATGACTTTCCCTTGATTACATCCTTGACCCTATTCCACAATAAGTCCTGTGAAAAACATTTCAACAACTTGGGGTGAGCATTAAAAGCTCAGTAAGGGAAACACAAAGAATGAAAACTGTTAGTTTTTCAAAACAACAAGTAATCCATGTATACTTTATCAAAGTAATACTTTTCACCTTTAAGAAGTAGTAAAAACTCTTCACTGAATAAAAGATCAATACTTAACCTTTTGTAACAAAAATATTACAATAAAACCTATATAAAGAACACATAATATATGAAGGTAACTTGGGACATAAACAAACTTAAATGGAATAACCATACGGTCGACGTCCACACATACTTAATGGAATAGCCATACGGCTGACTTCCATACCCAATGCATTGGAGGTTATAAGGTAACCACCCGTCCTGGTATTCACGGCACCACTAGTCATATGGTTTATCACGTAACCACCTGTCAAATTTCCATGTACCATTATAAAATCATAATTCATAAAACAAATATAATGGAAATAAAACATTTCCACACTTTGATCACAATATATCACTTAAATATATTTACATAACAAATCCATTATAAAAAACCCTTTTCAATACCAAAATACATAAAACAGTGTATGGTATTTATTTCATTTAAAAAAAACATTACGGCTTGTTGAGGAAGCCAAAGACCAAATAATACTCACGGCGGCAGAAAAGGTCGTTGTCACTGCATACGTTAAAAGAAACATTCCTTTTTGTCGTTTTGTAAAACGCTTCGTCGAAAAATATTCCTTTTGTGTAAAAGTAAAAGTCAAAGGGGTTTATACACCGTATAAAATAAATTTGTGTATAAAAAAAATATGCCTCAATGAAACGAGATTGAGACAAAGTCCCTTACCTCAGGTCTGACTTTACTCAATCGTTCTTGAACGTCCTAAATAAAAAACTTGAGTTAATTTATACTTTCTTAAGAACCCTTTTCAAGTTAATTATTCCTTTTATATCACTTATTTCCATGTTATAAACATTATTTAATCATTTAAGTTAATAATGTTTGTTTTTTCGATATTTGGTTCTTATGTCAAAAGTGGACCTCATACAATTACATGTTGTTTGTGTGGTCAAAGGTTCATTATATCCAGAATGATATTCATGATTTGGATATCATATATATAATATTTATCCATCATATAGATGTATTTATAATATTACATGATCATTTAGAGGTAAGAAATGAAATGCACCGTTAATGGAGACGGTAAGTCGTATGTACGCATGAACACTAGTTTCATTTCTATGTCATATTAATGAAATTAAAACTAAAAGATAGATATGTATATTTTAATTCCAGAATTATATTAATCATTTAGATGTAACATACATAATATATATCCATTCTATATATGTACTTATAATAGTACATTACATTTGGGGGTAAGAAATGAAATGCATCGTTCATGGAGACAGTAAGTCGTACGTACGCAAGAACGCTACATTCATTTCTATATCATACTTTAATGGAGTGAAATAATAATTATATAAAGGTATATTATAATTCCATTATAATATCATATATAATATCATTTAAATACATCCTTTATACATCCCACGTATGGCATTAACGAATCAAATCACTTTGAGGGGGCAGTAGTCCGCACTTCCTAAAATGAAATTATCGTGGTTAGCCACAATGGAAACCCTAAAGGTATGCCACAAATGAATAATACATAAGCTTAAGTAAAACAGAAAAATATTATATATCATATATAAATATAGTGTCATCTTAATGGCCACCTTTGAAGGTGTTATATGAGTGTTGAACAATCATCGTTTTGTGAGACAGAAAGTCTCCATCCACATAAACAGTATGTTCTTTAACCATTAGATATAGGTGTGTGTAAGTGTAGCTCGATTTATTCTTATAAAAACATCCTAGTATATTGATGATACTGGAGCTATTACAAAATAAATTAATAAAAAGAGTTTAGGGGGTTGGAGAAGAAAAATAAAACAATGGAACACAAGTGAATACATTACCTTAAAATCAGGTAACTCTCGTATATTTTAGCTCAAAGGCTTCCTTGGGAAAACTTCTGCACAAAGTGAGGCTTCTAGGAGTAAGAGAGGGATGTGGAGAGACAAAAAGAGCAGAGCTTGGCCGAACCAAAGGCTTGAGAGGTGTCGGTAAGGTGGTATAGGTGGGGGCCTTTTATAAGATGGGAGGAGGGGCACTATTGGAAAGTTAAGAAAAGATAATTTATTATAAAATGATTTTCGGATAAAAAGGGTCCCAAAATTATATATTTATAGGATAAAGTGAAAGAGTTCTAAATCCACCCATCCAATAGGTTTTTGACATGTGCAGGTCTTTGATTTTACAATTTCTTTTCATTTTATTTAAATCTTTAAATAATGAGGTAATCACAGCATCATCATGGTGTCATGAATAATTTAATTTATTTAATGTCTAAAAATTAAAAAAAATCCGGATGTAGGAAATCTTCTTAGATTTCTAATGAATATTTATAGTCAAACATCTGACTTGTATAACCCCATTTAATATTTTTTTTAGTAAAACAACTCATGTTTGTGACATTTTAATTTTAACATTAAACAAAAAGTTATTAATGTCATTTTCCTACCAAAGTGGCTCCATGGAGTCCCCAAGTTGACCCATGGATTGTCTTGGTCGGCCATGACACATCCAATAAGGGTATTACATGTGTATAGGTCATTTCATATCATTAAAACATTATTTTTACCATAAACTACACTAATTACCTCTAATCGTGATTAAAAACATAAAAGTTACTATTTACCAAAAAATTATTTTAATCCCATTGAACCACATTTCACTTCCTAATGAAAACCATGTATGTCGAATTTTTGAAATTAAAAACACAGAGGTGGTAAAATTTCATTGAAACAAAAAATCAGTTTTTTAAGTACCACTTAGTGGTTTCACTATTCATCAAAAATTGAAGTTTTTCAGAAAAATACCAAAAATTCACCCTAAGATATATTTGATATTCCGAATTCAAAAATGATTTCTATTTTAAAAAAATTAAAAACATATAAGTTACATTAATTAATTTAATAATTAATTCCCGATGTCAGGGCAAATAGCCTGTTTTTATGAAACAATAAGTATCAAAAGATTGACACTAGTTAAAGTCCAATTTCAAAGTGAAATTAATTCCAACGACCACTGTTGGATTAAATGGTAAAAATATATTATAATTGAACATTAAAATCAATAAAAAAGATAATATAATAATATAAATATATTAGATTAAAAATAGTTTTTGAATTAAAATACAACAGTTTTCACTATTCAATAAAAAAATGACCTTTATCGGAAAAATACAAAAAATTTACACAAAGTAAAATTTAATGTCCCGATTCTAAAAGAAGAGTTTTATTTGGTCCAATAAAATGTATAAGAGTGACCAAAACTATATTTATAGATGGTTCGCCATTTAAAGGTGATAAGTCGACCTTTAGTGAATGTTAGAGTATATATATGCCTAAAATTGAATTCTTTTCGTATTTGAAGCCTTTATCCTTTATTGGATTAATGTAAAAACATTTAACAAACATATATAATCATATTTTAGTAATTTCCATCTATTCTCGCCAATACAATGGCTACATGTTAACTACCATTTAAAATAATATTATTTTATTACTAGTGTGCAACGTAAGATTTCAAAGAAACTCTTTGTTGCGTATCAGGTATGCTATCGAACATAGAAACCACTTTAAAGTAAAATTAATATTTAATTAATAAATATTAATAAATATGAAAATGTATTATTCTTTATTTACATGGGATGTTACATCCTTCCCCCTTTTTGTAATTGTAGCCTCACAATTTTATATACTTATCAAAATAAGTGCGGGTATTTATCCCTCATAGAATTTTCAAATTCCCACGTTGCCACTTCAACCATATGGTTTTTCCAAAAAACCTTTACCTGGTGAATTACCTTATTTCGCAACACTTTCTCTCTTCGGTCAAGAATCTGGACTGGTTGTTCATCAATGGAGAGATTCTCTTCCAACTGAACTACCTCTGGCTCAAAACATGAGATGAATCTGGCATATACTTTCTCAATATCAAAACATGAAAAACATTGTGTACCTGAGATAAAATCGGAGGTAAAGCCACTCAGTAAGAAACTGATCCAACTTTCTCCAGAATTTCATATGGTCCAATGAACCTTGGACTCAGCTTTCCTTTCTTAACAAATCGCATCACACTTTTCCATGGTGAAACTTTGAGAAAAACATGATCACCTACCTCGAGAGATAGATCCTTCCTCCAGTTATCCGCATAACTCTTCTGCCTGCTCTAAGCTGTTCTCATGTGTTTCTGAATCAACTGAACTTTTTCTGCCATCTCTTCTACCAATTCTGGTCCCATCAGCTTCCTTTCACCCACTTCATCCCAAAAATCTGGAGTTCGACACCGCTTCCCATATAATTCCTCAAATGGTGCCATCTGTATAGTAAAATGAAAACTATAATTATATGAAAACTAAACCAATGAAAGATGTTGGTCCCAACTTCCCTGATAATCCATAGAGCAAGCTCGTAGCATATCTTCCAAGGTCTTAATTGTTCGTTCTGACTGCCCATCTGATTACGGATGAAAAGATGTACTAAAATTTAATTCAGTAACCAACGACTTCTGAAGGCCTTTCCAAAAGATAGAAGTAAACCTGGGATCATGATCAGATACAATGGATAGGGGAACTCCATGAAACCTTACTATCTCTTTAAGATACAATCGAGAATGTTGATCTAGGGAGAAATTATATCGAATAGTAAGGAAATGAGCAGATTTAGTCAAGTGATCAACAATAACCCAGATTACATTATTACCTCGAGATGTCTTCGGTAATCCCACAACCAATTCCATGGATATATTTTCTCATTTCCACTCTGGCACTGGTAAAGGCTGAAGTATCCCTTTCAGTAACTGCCTCTCTACTTTACCCAATTTACAAGTCAAACACTTCACAGTAAAATCAGCAATCTCTCTTTTCATTCCATCCCACCAGTAATACTCCAACAGATCTATGTATATCTTAGTACTGCTAGGATGAACTGAAAATGGGGAACTATGAGCCCCACATAACAACTCATTCTTCAACTGTGAATCACCAGGCACACATGATATCTTCCTAAACCTCAAAACACAATCATTATCAATGTTGAATTCAGAATACCTACCCTTCTGAACCAGGTCTACCTTTTTCTACAACTCACTATCTTCCCTCTATGCTTGCTTAATTCTATCTGATAGGGATGATCTCACTGATACCTGAAACAAAACAGAAGAACGTCCTGCACCAACAACTTCTATTCCAAAGATCATCAAATCAAAAATAAAAGGATCTCATTCCAAACGTGGCATGGTTAATGAAGCATTACTTTTTCGACTCAAAGCATCAGCCACTTTATTTACTTTTCCTGGATGGTAATGAATTGTACAATCATAATCCTTGATTAATTCCAGCCATCTCCTCTATCTCATGTTCAATTCTTTCTGAGGGAATATATACTTTAATCTTTTTTGATCGGTATATATTTCACACTTTACTCCATGCAAATGATGCCTCCACATTTTTAAAGAAAAAACAACATCAGCTAATTCTAAGTCATGTGTAGGGTAATTTACCTCATGAATTATCAACTGATGTGAAGCATAAGAAATTACCTGATCATTTTTCATACGGAAACAACCTATTCCTTTCAATGAAGCATCACTGTAGATAACAAACTCACCATTCCTGGAAGGAAGTTCCAAAAATGGAGCATTCACCAATCTTCTTTTCAAATCCTGAGTCAACTGAGCCATCACTACAAAAAACTGTTTAGTTCTGATTCAGACCGTTTCAGGATACTGATTTGAAAAGTCATTTCCCTCTGTATGCCTTCCTAGAAAAGTTGTTCTGTTTCCTCTACCAAAAACCATTCTTAAAACAGAGATACCTTAGGTGAAGCAACATGGTAATCTGTAAATGCTATATCATTTCAAATCATACCATAAATTAATTTATAATTAAAAAATTTTCTAACTCCTAAAGTTGTCTAAACCGACCTCTGATACCAACTATAAGGCCCCAGCCTTAAACCGTACATAATATTGAATTAAATGATAAATTCACATTGAGGATCTTTTCAAGTTTAGAGTTTTAGAGAATTAGGACAAAACTACTACATCTCAAAAGATTACAAAGTAGACACTTCTACTAAGTTTCCATAAAATAAAAACTCTTAAAAAGAAACATGGCTAGATCCATGTTTTAGATAGAATGACTTTTCCTTGATCACATCCTTGACCCTATTCCACTTTATGTCCTGTGAAAAAAATTTCAAAATCTTGGGGTGAGCATAAAAATATCAGTAAGGGAAACACAAAGAATGAAAACTATTAGTTTTTCAAAACAAAAAGTAAACCATGTATACTTTATCAAAGTAATACTTTTCACCTTTATGAAGTAGTAAAAACTCTTCCCTGAATAAAAGATCAATACTTACCCTTTTGTAACCAAAAGATTACCATAAAACCCATATAAAGAACACATAACATATGAAGTTAACTTGGGACATAAACATACTTAAATGGAATAACCATACAGTCGACTTCCACACATACATAATGGAATAGCCATGCGGCCGACTTCCATACCCAAAGCATTGGAGGTTATAACATAACCACCCGTCCTGGTATTCACGTCACCACCCGTAATGTTGTTTATCACGTATCCACCCGTCAAATGTCCAAGTACCATTATAAAATCATAAGACATAAAACAACTATAATGGAAAGAAAACATTTCCACACTTTGATCACAATATATCACTTAAATATCTTGACATAACAAATCCATTATAAAAATCCCTTTTCAATACCAAAATACATAAAACAGTATATGGTATTTATTTCATTAAAAAAACATTAGGGCTTGTTGGGGAATCCAAAGACCAAATAATACTCGAGGCGACGGAAAAGGTCGTTGTCCCCGCATATGTTAAAATAAACATTTTTTGTTGTTGTTTTGTAAAACGCTTCGTAGAAAAATATTCCTTTTGAATAACAGTAAAATTTAAAGGGGTTTATACACCGTATAAAAGAAATTTGTGTATAAAACAAAATATGCCTCAATGAAAGGAGATTGAGACGAAGTCCCTTACCTCGGGTCCGACTTGACTCGATCGTTCTTTAATGTCTTGAATAATAAACTTGAGTTAATTCCTACTTGCTTAAGAACATTTTTCAAGTTCATTATTCCTTTTATATCACTTATTTCCATGTTATAAACATTATGTAATCATTTAAGTAAATAATGTTTGTTTTGTAAATATTTGGTTCTTAAGTCGAAAGTGGACTTCTTACAATTACATGTTATTCGTGTGGTCAAAGGATTATTATATCCAGAATGATATTCATGATTTGGATATCATATATATCATATATATCCAGCATATACATGTATTTATAATATTACATAATCATTTATAGGTAATAAATGAAATGCACCATTCATGGAGACGGTAAGATGTCCGTACGCTTGAACGCTACTTTCATTTCTATGTCATATTAATGGAATTAAAACTAAAAGAGAGATATGTATATTTTAATTCCAGAATTATATTAATCATTTAGATTTAACATACATCATATATATCCATTATATATATGTACTTATAATAGTACAGTACATTTGGGGGTAAGAAATGAAATGCACCCATCATGGAGACGGTAAGTCATACGTACGCATGAATGCTACTTTCATTTCTATCTCATACTTTAATGGAGTGAAATAATAATGATATAAAGGTATATTATAATTCTAGTATAATATCATATATAATATCATTAAATCCATCCATTATGCGTCCCACGTATGGCATTAAAGAATCAAATCACATTGAGGGGGCGGTAGTCCGCACTTCCTAAAATGAAATTATCGTGTTTACCCACAATGGAAACCCTAAAGGTATGCCACAAATGAAAAATACATAAGCTTAAGTAAAACATAAACATATAATATATCATATATAAATATAGATTCATCTTAATGGCCACCTTTTATTGTGTTATATGAGTGTTGAACAATCATCGTTTCGTGGGGCAGAAATTCGCCATCCACCGAAACAATATGTTCTTTAAGCATTAGATGTGGGTGTGTGTAAGTGTAGCTAGAATTATTCCTATAACAACATCCTAGTATATTTGAGATACTGTAGTTGTTACAAAAGAAATTAATAAAAAGAGTTTAGGGGGTTGGAGAAGCAAAATAAAACAAAGGAACACAAGTGAAGACATTACCTTAAAATCGGGTAACTCTCTAAGATTTGAGCTCAAAAGCTTCCTTGGGAAGACTTCAGTCCAAAGTAAGGCTTCTAGGAGTAACAAAGGGATGTGGAGAGACAAAAAGAGCAGAGATTGGCCGAACTAAAGGCTTGAGAGGTGTGGTTAAGGTGGTATAGGTGGAGGCCTTTTATAAGAAGAGAGGAGGGGCACTCTTGGAATGTTAAGAAAAGATACTTTATTATAAAATGATTTTCGGATACAAAGGGTCCCACAATTATATATTTATAGGATAAGGTGATAAGAGTTCTAAATACATGCATCCAATAGGTTTTAGACATTTGTAGGTCTTAGATTTTACATTATCTTTTCATTTTATTCAAATCGTTAAATAATGTGTTAATCACTGCATCATCATGGTGTCATGAATAATTTAATTTATTTAATGTCTAAAAATTATAATAGAAATATCATGATGTATGATATCTTTTTAGATTTCTAATTCATACTTATAGTCAAAAATATGACTAGTATAACCCCGTCTAAAAATTGTTTTAGTAAAACAACTCATGTTTGTGACATTTTAATTTTACCATTAAATAAAAAGTAATTAATGTCATTTTCCTACCAATGTGGCTCCATGGGGTCCCCAGGTTGACCCATGGATTTTCTTGGTCGGCCATGACACATCCAATAAGGGTAGGAAATTTGTCTATGTCATTTCTTATCATTAAAACATTATTTTTACCTTAAACTACACTAATTACCTCTAATCGAGATTAAAAACATAAAAATTACTATTCGCCAAAAAATTATATTAATCCCATTGAACCACATTTAAATTCCTAATTACAATCATGTATGTAGGATTTTTGGAATTCAAAACATAGAGGTGGTAAAATTTCATTTAAATGAAAAATCGGTTTTTTTAAGTACCACATAGTGGTTTCACTATTCATCAAAAATTGAAGTTTTTCAGAAAAATACCATAAAATCACCCTAATCTATATTTGATATTCTGAATTAAAAAATGATGTCTATTTTACAAAATTCAAAACATATAAGTTACATTAATTTATTTAATAATTAATTCCCGCTGTCAGAGCAAATAACGTGTTTTTATGAAACAATAAGTATCAAAAGATTGACACTAGTTTAAGTTCAATTTCAAAGTGAAATTAATTCCAACGACCAATATTGGATTAAATGGTAAAAATATATTCTAATTTAACTTTAAAACCAATTCAAAAGATAATATAATCATATAAATAAATTAGATTAAAAATAGGTTTTGAATTAAAATACAACAGTTTTCACTAATCAATAAAAAAATGAACTTTATCAGAAAAATACCAAAAATTTACACAAAGTAAAATTTGATGTCCCAATTCTAAATAATAGTTTTATTTGGTCCAATAGAATGTATAAGAGTGACCAAAACAATATTTATAGACGGTTCTCCATCAAAAGGCGATAAGTCGGCCTTTAGTGAATGTTAGAGTATATATGCCTAATATTGAATTCTTTTCATATTTTAAGCCTTTATCCTTTATTGGATAAATGTAAAAACATTTAACAAACATATATAATCATATTTTAGTAATTTACATCCATTTCTGCCAATACAACGGCTACGTGATAACTACCATTTAAAATAATATTATTTTATTACTAGTGTGCAACGTAAGATTTCATAGAAACTCTATGTTGCGTATCGGGTATGCTATCGAACATTGAAACCCCTTTAAAGTAAAATTAATATTTAATTCGTAAATATTAATAAATATGAAAATGTATTATTCTTTATTTTCCTGGGATGTTACATCCCGACTCACTAATTTCCTCTTTTACTCGATATAATAATATATTTTATTAATATTAAGATTTTAAAAAAATAAATTTTAGATAACTATTTATTTTTTACTTCCTTTCCATTTATGAATACTTTTTATTTAGTTACTAAGACAATTATGTTCAAATTGGATGCATTAGTGTATTTTGATTTTTAACATAAAACTATCATTAATGCATTGAAAATGGAAAGGTGGATCATTTCTCTATTGACTTAAAATTTGTTAACATGAAGTAATTATAATAATTATATATTGTATACACATTTTGATCATTTAAATTTATATAGTATTGCAAAATTATTCATATCTAACCATGGATGGTATAATCCACATATAACTTGAGAAAAAAAATTCCATTTTCCAAATAATGTTTGGGTAAAAAGGATGATAATATCACATAATTAAAGAAAAATAAATAAATAATAAATTACATATATTTCCCAGAAATAAAAGTTCCTAAGAATCCATTGGATTAGTTAATGAAAAATTAAACTAATTAAATCATGATAGTAGAGGTACACGGATATACATGAGTGATTTTTCATGGTAGTATCTGAACAAAAATACATGTAATAATGTTGTGAGGAAATATACCTCCTCAATGGATGTCATGCATTATCAAATAATTTTAATGTTCAAGGGTTCTATTTTAGTTTATATAAGGAGAAATAAATTATGGGGAGTATTTTTGTATAATTATAGGTATATTTTTTTTATCTAGATGAATGATTTTTTTAATTAATGTGAGGATAATTAGTTACATTTTACATGGGAAGGGAGTGGAACTCTTTTAAATATTTTGAATATTAAAATATAACAACAAACTTTATCAAATAAATTACCTCCATTGAAAATTAATTTAAAATATTATAACGTATATGATAAAAAAACATTAATGAAATAGTATAATATATGTACTCATATTTTAGGTATTATACCATACATTTATACCCCACCCTCTAGTCCAAAATCCCTTTTACCCTTACATGTGGTTAAGATGTTTTACAATATTAACGAAACATTTTGATCATAAATTTATTTGAAATCATTAATAAATTAGGTAAAAAATCTGAAATACTAATTAATTTTATGTGATTCAATTACAAGATCTGTTAGAACAACAGTTATTATGATGTCATAATATGTAATCACAAATTGTTTTAGAGAAATTATATTTCATAAATAATAATTAATTGATATCAAAATCATGTTTAATATCGATTTACATGAAATTAATTAGATAACATTTATTCATATGCATATAAATTAAATTGAAATAGAATAAAAATACAATGGTATTGTTTTAAAATTTAATTATAAATGTGTGTTTCTGTTAAAATATGGATTTTATATTCCCCAAACCCAATCCTTTTAAAAAAATACCCATCAAATTCCATAAGATATGTTTGGTAGGTTGAAAATAATATTTATCACATTTCACAAAAAAAAAATTAAATTTATGAAATAAATCAATTAAATAAAACCATATAACTCTTGATAAATATTTCAAATTAAAAATTAATATTTCATTTTCACTTTAAAATATCCCATTAAATAAATCAAAGAATATAAATCCATAAAAAATACTAATGAATATTAATAATAGCTGATATTGATAAATTATAAATATTAACTTGGTTTTCACACTGATTTACCCCACCCCCTCCCCCATTGTAATTTACACCGTCAAGGGGTATATGACATACATCAATGATATTGAAATAAAAAATCCCAGTATAGAGGGTGGTGGAAGGAAAAATAGAATATATAATAAACAATTTTAGATACTAATATATAATTATTTTTTCCATAAGATGATTACATGGTATAGGATTATAACATAGTCTATGATGGTGTAATAGGATAATAGAATACCATGAGATCAGTAACTATAACATGTTATCATGATAATATGAATATGGAAATAAAATGATGAAGATATGGAATATGGTAATTGAACAATAAGGAAACATCATAATGAAGTGTTACTTCCAAAAATAATAAAATTAAAAAATTATGATAACACAATTTATGTGAGTAGAATTATAGAAAAAAATAACAACATCCTCCCATTTCATATTATTCTGATCAAATCTAACCACATCACATTAACAAATAATTTACTCAATGGATACTAACTTGTACCCACTACATTGAATGACTGAATAATTTTTGGACCAGTTATCACATCATATCATGGTAAATTCCATCATTCATATATAAATATATTAGACACTATGTATAAATATGAAATATGTATTTAGAACATCATGGGTTTCAAAATAATATAATGAATAATATTTCAATATTTAAACATTGAGAATAATGAAAATTATGGTACATTATATTTTAATGATAATGAGTAGAATATGTGTATATAATGTGTATTTTAAAAGAATAGAAACGGAAAATCTATAAGAATAATGGGATAGGAGCTTCATAAAAATGTATTTATAGATGTCCTTAGATGTTACATAGAGTTCATATGATGAAATAAACAAATTCATATATATATATATATATATATATTGGTGAAGGTAATAGGGATAAAAAATAAACAATTATAATATGTTTTTTAAAAACAGCAATATATAAAATGGATAGGAAGAGAGATTCTAAAATAAAAATATAAGGAACTAGTATTGGTGCCTCCATACATTTGGTCCCATTTATTTTATTCATGCTTAATCCATCTATATATCCTATTTATAATTATTTTAATACAAAAAGATAATTTTATTATATTCATTTATCATATTATTGATAAATTTTATTAATTACCAATGATTTATAAAATTTTTATTAATGATTATATTATGAAATAATATTTTTAATTTGTATTACACATGTCATGTAAATATTTGGATTTTAATGATTCTGATTCATTAGTGTAATTACATCCATATTGTTAAGAACAAACATCAAAAAAATAGGAACATACGTTTTCTATACATTTCACACTTATCATTTAATGCTGTTAAAAATAAATAATTGAAAATCACTTCATAGGTTGTTAAAATGACCACTAACATGATTCGTATTAGGTTATAGAAGAATAATTCATGTATATATGTGGTAAATAAAATTTTAATAGTATTATAATATAATTAATACATTGTAATTATTCTTATTAATGAAATTATTTATACAAGTATAGAAATACACTTGAGAATATAGAATGATTATTATGAAATTTTGAAGGATGATGATTTAGTTATAAATAATCTTTGAAATTCACTCTTTTTTAAGGCCTAAATAATTATAATTCTAACAATGAGTTGAAAAATAATGTCTATGAGGATCTAAGGAATATTAAGAGTCATGATATGGGATAACATTGGGAAATGATTCTTATTAAGGATGTTATTTTCCATTGTGTTAACATGTGGTATTTATACATAGAGAGGAGGGGATTATTGTTTTAAAATGAGGAATAAAATATTATTGAATGACAAAAACATGAAATAATTGACTTATTGGAGATAATAGATATTATTAAACTAATAATTTAATATTTTTTAAAATTTTATAACTCTCACCACCTATATTATGATTTATTGAAAATTATGAAAATTAAATACTAAATGAAATAAGCTATAATTTTTTTTCTGAAATGATTATCTCCTTAGAATATGAAATTTACTATTTAGGTACTTAATGTTTATATTTTATTTAAAAATATTACTTATCTTCGTAAACATTTGTTAATTAGAAGAATCAAATTTATAATTCATTTTCATAATATTTCATCAAATTTATGTAATAAAGATAAATATATTTGGTGAAATATATTTCTAAAAACATATTAAAATTCATATATATTATAAAATTATAGAAAATACCCATTGGTTCATATCAGTTTTATGATTTAATAAAATTATTTTCTATATATAAAATCTTATATGATGCATTAATAATATATATATATACATATATTAACTTGGTAGTTAATATAGTTATGAAATGAGTTAAAACATACCTGATTAAAAATCTATTATTATTATTTTTTGTGTTACTTAATTAAAATGGGTATTTTTATTATAGTTTATTTTTTATATTTACTTAATTTATTCTGAATAAATAAAATTAATTAGTAATTTTTCTAATTCATGTGTGATTTTATATTCTAATGGATTTATTAATTTTATATATTTCACTTTAGTAATCCCATATTCCTATTGAAAACATAAATCCAATAAATACCTATTACATTATCTCTTCAGTATTCATATGTATTTTTATCATAGCTTTATACATAATTTAAAAAATTAATATCATATTACCCATTTTATTAAATATTATTTACCATGGATACATTTCAAATAGACCATGATCATATAGATTAAAAAATTCAAAACATAAAATTTATATATTTTTTATCCCATTATATATTTTTTAGTTTTCAGTATTGTATTTATTCATATTAAGAATTATTCAATATGTATAAAATAATTGTTTTTTATATGTTACTTTTAATTTATAAAGTATTTTAAAAATTGATACATGTACATATATATATATATATTAATAATGAAAAGATTAAACTCATAATTTCGTAGCTGTTACATTTAAATACATTGAAAACATGCATCCTTGAAATTTATGTGTATAATTAAAAATATATTAATTATTCAAAATTATTTTTACTAAGATTAAAATAAACACCTAAACTCATATAATAATTTATAAATAATTCTTTCTTAATTTAATGTAATATAGGTAGATTTTAAAATCAAGCTCTGTATGTTCATAATAGTGATATATAAGCAAGTAAATGTGTGTCCATATTTTTTTTATCATTTCCATTTTATCGAAGTATTTTTATATTTTATTTCCTAAATGTAATGAGACATGAATTTTATCATTAATTTGATTCAATCTGAATAACACACACTTATAACAAGCATTATAATCATTCTTTTGATATTCAAAAGGTCAATTAATTAAATTCACTATTCCAAGATTCCAACTATTAGATTATTTCTGAGTAACATTCACATTACATTATCATCTTATTTGATTTTATAAAACACCATTCATATCATCAATCATAGAGAACATATAACTATCTATAACATTTTTAATACATTCCACCACATAGTAATATAAATAAATGAAATAGTAAACTAAAATCCTTGTAAGGGGAATCTAATTCAATCATGGAAAATATACTTACCCATATCATATATAGATATTATCACATCTTATCTAAACTAAAAACTATAAACATACATAAAAATATAGATTCTTAATTTCATAATGATATTAGATATATAATACTTGATGATAAAAATAAGTTATACCATATTTTGTCTCTACCATCATAATTATCTCTAATAATAAATTTTACTATATGCCAAACTAGAATTTCCATTAAAAATTAAAAAAAGAATATGGTGACTAATAAATCCATGTATTTATATATAATAGGAAAATCATTGGGTTTGAAATCATGGGAACCAAAAATCATAACATGGTATCAATAGAGACATTGATTGTGAACACCCACATAGAATCATATCACAATGGATAATATATAATCGTATTATGTTAGTATTGTTTATTTTAAAAAAAAATCATAAACATAACTCATTTAATCATCTATAAATTTGTTGATACTCAATTCTAATACAATATGACATAATTTGTAAGGATCATTGAAAGTGAACCATAAATAGTATCTCATGTTATGTAAGAATAATTCAAATATATGATGATTATTTTAATATTTTTATAAAACATTTTAGTAAAATGTTTTATATATGTGTTATATGTAATAAAAACATAAATAAATCATGGAAAAATGAAATAAACTAACAAAAAAATTAAATTTGATACACATTTATTTCAAAATGTGTTATTAAATGGTGAATCATGTAGATATAAAATATTGGATGATAATACATTTAATTATATATAAATGAATATAATAAAATAAAATTAAATTTTTTTTCTCCAATAATAAATGAATGGATGTAATGAATAATATAGAAATTCATGGAGATATAAAAAAATTAAAAGTTTCCCATTGTAGGTCTCATAGTTTAAAATTTTTAATAATAATAAAAAACAAAATATTTACGAATTAAAAACCCTAGAAAAAGTGTATGGGGGAGTCAAAAAAATGATCATGATGATATCATATTATAATGAAAAATGTGGATTAGGGAAGGATATAGATTTATATAGAACATTACAAAATGATTTAGAATGTGTAGAAGAGACCCTTAGATAATGACATGGATTACCTAAAATAAAACAATATCCTCCAGAATTAATAGGCTAAATTATATATTTACATCATTTATTAACATTATAATAATTATTCCCACTATATACTAAATTAAATATTATTTTTATTCATCTAGTAAATTTATATTTTCTATGTAAATCATTTTTAACTTTAGGTATAATGAAATAAAATCATATAACATGTATTGGTATATGTGGATGGCCTCTATTAAAATATAATATATGGTCATTACGTGTCCTAGTATTGTTTTCCATCATAAAAACATAAATAATGTTTAATAATTTATTATATATTTAATAATAATGAATTATTTCATGGGGAAATTACATAATGACTATTATTGTTTCTAGAAGAATATTTCACAAAGATCTACAGACATCTCACATTTTCCAGATATGGAAAATTTGATAATTAAATTACATATTAAAAATAATGATAAAAATTATTCTGAATAGATGACATAACAATGATTGTGTTCACTTATTTATAATGATTTCATTTTTTATGGTTGTATTCTATTACATGTATGAAATTTTATGGTTTATTTCCCTTAATGTGGTTTTTGAATTTTTCTCTATCTTGTAACATTGTCATCTTTTTTAATAAAAGGGTATGGTTTCCAATTCATTGTCCCACATTCATGGATTATATAATTTTAATATCAATATCATTTATGTTAAATTTTTAATATAAAATCATCACAAGTATATTTCTTTAAATTGATAAATTAAATCATGAAAAAAATTTAATAGTGACAAATATTGGAATATAATAAATCTAAAATAGCAGAACTCACATTGGAAGAATTAAAACACCATTAGTGGAATTTTTTTGAAACTAATATTTTGAAGGGAATGATTAAAAAAATATTTATGTTTTATATATACATAAAATTATAATAAAACAATTCTTATGGACTCGTTCCTTAATCAAACATATTCAAAAATAGGTTTTTTGGTAATTAATATAAAATACATATAGTTTGAAACCCTTAATCTCCTCATCGATTCACCTCTATCAAATATAATCAAAAACATATAGGGAGTGAAATATTATATAATATGATCATAGAAATGTTTTTAATTATTATTCAAGAGTTTTTTTGTATTTAAAATGAAATTGAAAGTGTATTTGTAGTTAAATTATATTGACTATAATGTATTCGATTCTAATTTCCCCCCTTATTATATAAATATGCAATGTTTGGATATATATTACTATAAAATGTAGATGAAAAATATGATATAAACAACAACATATTGTTATATTTTTTAAAATGTTAAATTTGGAGAATAAATATGGCTATAATAATTTAATGTTTCAAAAGAAGTCAAAATATATTTATTAGAAAAAATGTAATATGAAAATTTTGATTTTCATAATCAACTGGAAGGACAAAACTCAAAAAGAACACTATGAAAATTGAAAAATTTTAAAAAATGAAATAATTTTTTTTGAAAATTAGAATAATTATATCGTCGATAAAAAATATAAATGTTAATGAAAAATGAATGATAGATGATATATTTATATATGTTAGGTAACTCATATTGTCACGAACTGAATCTGGTCCCTATTAAAATAGGTACCCGAACAGGCCTATGGAAAGACCCAAAGGGTGTTCCCAATACCCACAGGATGGAAGAAGTTGTTGGGTATCATTTAGTATGGTTTGGTAATGATTTACCCAAGGTTAAATTCATTTAACTACCAAAAAATAAACAAAAATAAAAAAAATTATGCCAATCATGCCTTGAATAATATCCATAACTGCACAAAATGGATTAAACATTTCACAAGAGTGCCAAAGATACATAAATAAAATTGAAAATTATACCAAGGTACTCCAAAGTACAAGGGTTATCACCCACAAGCCATCTCCCCAACACCGCACAAAGGGAAGAAACGAGCAATCTAAACCGCCATCACTAAATCCCTTACCATCATTGGTGTCATACATTATCTAGTCTACTTACTCGAAAGTGGTTTTGGTAGGGTGTAAACATAATCCGAATTGGATACAACCCAATGTATTCTATGTAATACGAAATAAAAGATGAAAAACATGCATGTTTTTGATAAACAAGAAATGTTTGCAAAAAAATCTAAAGAATCAATCTTATAAGAAAAACATATTTTCAAAGGTAAATTTCAAAGTGTCAACACATATAATTAAAACATGAAAGGTAATTCATTTTTTCTTGCCCACCACACCCTAATTCAATGAAAAAATAGCCAATGGGAAATTATCTAAGGAACACCCCTAGGAACTAATTTTTTGTAGGCCCCGTGTACCTCATATCAATATGAAAATATCCATTTTAATATATGTAACTGTTCATGAGCCACTAGTTGGGAATATAAACATAACCTAGTGTTCCACAATCATCATCAATATAGTTTTTTCAGTGTTGTAAATGTCCAAAATGTTATATGAAACATGGATAAAACCACTTCGGATCACTATCGTACAAGTACACATCCACCCACCTAGATACTATGGTTTCCCCCTTATACTCAAGAATTTTATACATATTTCCAAAATCCATTCGCACAAAAAAAACCCCATTTTATGTCTTATTCACTCAAAAAAATATCTACGGATGCTTTGAACCATTTATACAACTAAATATAATGTGAAATGTTTTAATAAAATAGATTCAAGGTATACCACCAAACATTACACATGAAATATATTTTAACTGCCTCTTTGAAAACCAATTTCATGCAAATATTACCCAAAAATAGAATTGGCACCACTAATACATTTTACTAAAACCATTACATGATTTATAAATCCCACCTGATTGGAATAACATTTAATGGACATGTAAAACACCAATTTTGACATAAAATTGGTACATAAAAATAAATTGGTTAACATATGCCACCATTACAAATTTTATTAGCAATAAAAATGGTGGAGGATTATTCTAAAAATATAAATAAATAAAGGCTAACTCATCTAGTAGTTCTTAAACACTAAACCACCTAACATAAGTTTCAAAACTCCAAATCCTTGTGCGAAAGTTCCCCCGCACCACCGCCACAACCCAAGGGAGTTCAATCAAACCTAAAAACCACATGATTAGACCAAGAAACCCACCGTCAACCCTAGATTCGAATCCCTACTTTTTTGTCATTATAAACATCATGAAAAGTGGATGAAACCCTAATAAAATGGGAGGAACATGAGAGTAATCTCGATTGAGAATATTTTTAAAATTATCCCCAAATACCCAAGTCGATGAATCTCCAAAAATCAACAATTAAAAGTTAGTCGAATAAGGATTAGGAAGTCATATAAGAATGGATATAGGGGAAGAGAGTTAAAAATTAAGGACTTATGATGGAATCAAATTAAATTTTCATATACAGACGATTTGAGAATGTTAGATAATATTTTCCCTAATTCGCAATGTAGATGATCATAGAAGATGGATTAACAAACACTGAAATGTCCCTAGGCTCAGTGGTCTCGAGTGAGAGGTTAAATAACAGAAAAATAATAATAACTGAATAAGATATTAAATACATACAAAAATTAAAACCTTAAATGGGCTTATGGGTTGGATCAAATACAAAATAAATCAACCAAATCCAAAATAATAATGAATTTATATGGGGTCCAAATGGATATGGTTTTTTAAATAGAAAAGGGAAAAAATGTGGGATGTTGAATGGGAAAAAATTATTGAAAATAATGGAGTTATTAAAGAAGAAAATTTAATAAAAAAATTGCACAATGGCTCACTATTTGGCCCAAACCTTGAAAACTCACCATTTCATCCAAAAATGCCTAGGAAACACCCAAAACATGGAATGAATGGAAATTAAATGAAAAATAAAATTAAAATAAGTCATGTATGTTTCAATTCTCCCCATCATGATTGACTTTCCACACCTGTAAAGTCAACTAAAATCTTGATTGGAAAAGAGGAATGAGTTTTCTTTCTCATCCCATGACTTCTACTCCAATGTCTCATATGTATCATTCACACTCTACCAATGATTATGAACCCATGGAATTATCCTTTACTGAAGAACCATCTCTCGAAAATAAACTATTCGCACCAGCCACTCAAAAAAAGAAAGATCTCGCTCTCTCTCTAGTTCATCCGTATTTGGAACATGGGATAGATCTGGTTTGTACTTTTTCAAATGGGATATGTGGAATATATCATTAATGAAACTCAACCGAGTAGTCATGGCCAACCTGTTTGACAATCTAACAATACGCTCAGTAATGTCAAATGGACCAAAATTCCATGGTTTCGGTTTCCCCTACATTGCTAATTGATGATAGCCTAGATGAGGGGCCACTTTCGAGATTACCATATTACCTACAAAAAACACTCGGTCTAAATTCCTCTGGTTAGCATAAGATTTCAGATGACTCTGAGCTATCAACATGCACTGCCAAATTATATTTACCATCTAAATCATCTCAATTAGATGGCTCGACCCCAATTGCCTACCTCAACCCAAAATAGGGGGGCCTAAAACACCAACCACAGAGTGCCACTAAAGTAGAAATTCAAATGGAGGATTGGTTACAATTATTATAAGAAAATTCAACCAATGCCAAATAGTTGTCAGATGAACATCTAATGTCCCAAACACATGCACATAGCATGTCCTCTAAGATCTGATTTGCTCACTATGTCTGACCATTTGTTTGAAGATGGTATGTAGTGCTCATCTTAATCTATTACCCCAAGGCCTTCAAAAGGCCTTTCCAAAACTGAGAAGTGAAATAGTGGACTCTATATGAGACAAATGATGAAGGAAAACGATGTAGCCATACCACATCCTAGAGATTCAAACAACCCAATTAATCCACTTTAAGAAGTATCTTTGATCAGAATGATGTTGGTAATTTGGTTAGATTATCAATCACCACCAAAATGGCATTTTTATCCCGATGTGTATGAGGTAAGAAAACAATGAAGTCCATGATAACCTCGTCCCACATCTAGGTAGGAATGGGTAATGTATTGAGAAAACCATAGTCTCTTTGGTGTTCCGCTTTCACCTGCAGACATGTGTACCATCTCAACATGAATTCAGCTATGTCTTGTAACATACATGGCCACCAAAACATACTTCTCACATCATAGTAAATTTATGTGGAACCCAGATAGACAGCCCATTGAGACTGGTGGCTATCCTACACCACCACCATCCGCAGATAAGAAAACATTATTGAACAACCTTTGAAGCACAAGATGCCCTCTAGAGATGATGACTGATTTGAAGAAATATCCCCACCATTAATAATCATCATAGACCGCTGAAAAATAAAATCACTGGGATATTCAAGTTGAATCAACTCCGTTAGAGGAGTCAACTGAATGATCTCCATGAATAGACCACCACTATGCTATCTGGTCTCTACATGAATCTATGAAAAGAACCCCATTAGAGTCCTCTGAATAATGCACTTCCTCAAGGCATGAACTTGTAAATTTCTAATCAAAGAACCCACCACCACATTACACTTGTCTGAGGTATAGAAAATGTCATTCTCGAACCCCATGCAAGTACTCAATCCACCAGCACTGTCTCAGATTGAGATCCTTCTATGAGAAGATATATGCCAATATATTTTGATTAGAGTAGACCACAAACTTATAATCAAAGAGGTATTGATTTCATGTCTTCACATCATGAATCAAAGATGCTAAATAAAATTCAAGGTTCAGATGATTCATTTTGTGTGGTTGTCATTGGAGCGAACCATACACCACCACATGATCACCTCGTATATGCACACAGCTGAGACCCATACCTGATGCGTTACAATACACTTCATACCCATTTCAAGCCTATGGAAAAATAATCACGGGGGGGGGGGGGTGGTGGTGGTGGTTTCAACTACCACTTTAGCTCCTAGAGGGATGCAAGCCATTCTGGGACACATAAAACATCACCCGATTTCAGTTGAGCATTGTCATGGAAGAAGAAAACCAAGAGAAATCCCAAACAAACCGCTTGTAGTAACTAACTAGGCTGATGAAACACCTAATCTCAAACACCTTTGTTGGCCACTCCCATGAAATAACCATCCGGAAAATGTTAGGACCTATTAGAACCCCCTTCTCCAAGATCACATGCTCTAGAAACACCGCCTCTATTATACATAAAGTGAACTTAGACAACATTTCATAAAGGTGTTGATCACATAAATTTACAAACATGATCTGAAAATGATTCTCATGCCCCTCCTCGAATAAAGTGTAAAATATTATTTCGTCAATGAATACCATGAAGAAAGAGTCATGATAGTATTGGAATACCCTTTTCATGAGTTCTATAAAGACCACTAGATCATTGGCCAATCTGAAGGTTATGAACAAGTACTCAAAGTGGTTGTACCATTTTCGAAAGGATTTCTTCAAGTTATCATCCTCTTTCAACCTGAGTATGTCATAATGTGAGCACAATAATATTTTATAAAACACCATTCCTCTTAAAACTAATCTTATAGGTCAACTATTTTGGGAAATGATATTTGTTCTTGATGGTTACCTTATTCTGCTTTTGGTAATCAATACACTACCAGAGGGATCCATCGGTCATTTTCGCAATTAGTAAAGGAGAGGCCCAAGGAGAGACACATGGGAAAATGAATCCTTTGTATTCTAAATCATCCAGATTTTTATATAATTCACTCATATCAGTGGTGGATATACGATTCATGGGAATAGATATTGGTTGTTTTCCCAATTTCAAATCAATTAAGAAATCGACATCATGATTGGGAGGTAGGCTTGGAAATTCATCTGGGAAAACCTCTAGAAAATCATCCCCTACACGAGGTAGTCCACATTTAGAAGAACAACCAACATCCTCTATAGGGAGTGATGATAACTAGAATTCATTTTTCCACATATCTGGGAATGGAGGACTTTCACGACCTGACTAAGGATCCAAATCCCCAAGGAATACATTACAAATCACATCTGGTGTCATGAAACAGACCCATTTCCTATAGAATTGATTGTGATGTTGGATGTGTAGTATATAATCCATGACATGTATCATGCCAAATAGATCTATTTATACAACTAGGAGGACCCACTATATCTCAACCCATAACATGGAAAGCGCACACAATGGGCGCCTAAGATCCTGCTCCTTTCCCAGTGGCGTCACCGACTCTGTCGCAAAAGAATAAAGGTCAGTTGAAAAATTCGCCTTGTTCACAAAATGGAATGAGTTGAATGAAAGTGAGTCATCAATATCAAAAATAGTTGCTGATATATAATATAAAAAAAATTACCTCAAACTATTGTTGGATTCACCCTTGATCTTGTTAGTGCCTGATCCATCGCACGAAGATGTCTGGTCTCTCCCTGAGAAGGACCGTTGGTATGTGGTTGTTTCTTGAAATAGTTCTTCCCAGATTATGATCTGACCCTACTTCCAAAGTCACCAAACAAAGTCCCATGTGACCTCGATGTCTTTTACTAAGCCTAATCTCCCCTAGAATCCACTGACCCTACCCTACATTAAAGTAGATGTGCAATCCGAATAATGAAATGTAAGTGTCATATACCACCCCACTGATAAAAATGATTTTTAGGAAAAGTGCATGCTGGTAAGATGTTCCATGGCCTCTCACACTAGTACACACGATGGACCTCGCATCAGAATCCACATAAAAAAATTGTCTTGACGGTTTCACATAGCATCCACCCCCTTTCTTTGCCTACTCCATCAGTTTCCTTTACCTCTTAGAAGAGATTCCATTTCACAAACCTTATATCATCCCAGAAAAACCTTCCCTCCCCTTGTAGTCTATTTCCATCTAACATGATCATTTAACCACCTTTTCATAGGTATTCATCTTTAATGGAATGAAATTGGAATTTTTCTATGGCTGCAAACCCCTCTTGAACTTGGTGGACTTCATATGCTCTTTGGAGACCATCTCTAGTGCATACCAGACCAACATAAAAATATAGTTGGCATAATCCATCATATAATTACCCCTGATCATGATTCATAAACTCTCGAGATTGAGCATATGCCAAAACATTCGGGTAGTACTAGTCGTTGAAGAATACATTGAAGTCCTTTCCAGCTCAACTACTTGTGTTTCCCAGCATGAATCACTGATTCCCCCACCATCAACTGGGATCCTCAATCATGGAAGATGCACATTTCACCCTGACCTCCCCAGCTGTGTCCACGAACTCAAACATACACTTGATATTTTCTATACACTCCTCTGCTTTTTGGGTTCTGTGGTTCCTCATAATGTAGAAGGATTATTTTTTCAGAAACACCTGTCCCCTTTCCTTCCGAGAGACAATTTCATCTTCTCTGACCCAATATAGAATAGGATTCAGTCTCTATCCCGGATATTCTAAATCTCAATCCATTGCCTCTACTAGCCTCTGATCAACAAGTGAGGGAGAACAGATTGTGACTTCCTCCTGTGTGTTCATGTGAAATTTATGGGGTGGCATGTTACTACAAAAGACATTAGTTATAAGAACAATAATCTGAAAAAAAAATCTTAAAATTTCATCAATAACTTCATATATAAAAAATCCAAAAATATTACAACAATAATGTAAACAACTAATTCACCCCTACAGGAAGTCCACGTATAGTATGTATCCCACACATCTCACCAAAATGTGAAGGAAACCAAAAAATTCTAATATCCCATGGAGACTCGAGGACTATCACGAGAGGTGTGGTACATGAACCCTACTCATGAAACAATCTCTGAAACCTGAGAGTCCTAGAACATGTCTATCCCAACTCTTCCCAAAATAATAAAATAACCCAAAAAACATTAACCTTATCTGATACCACATTATCACGAACATAATCTAGTCTCCCTTAAAACTAATACCTGAAATGACCCATAGAAAGGAAAACATGTCATTTCTTATCCCCACATGATGGAACACATTCTCGGGTATTGTTTATTAGGGTTTGTGATTGATTTAACCTAGTTTAGAATCTATTAACCACAAAAAAACAATCAATTAAATTTTTTCTAAATTCCAAACATGCTGTGAATAAACTTTATAACTGAACACATAGTATTAAACATGACACAATAAGTCCAAATATACATACAGTAGTGTAAAAATATCCCAAGGTACTCTACATGGAAAGTTGTTATCACCCACAGGTCGTCTCCCCAACACTACACCAAGGTAAGAAACTAGTAACCTAAACTGCCATCACCCAAGGCATTGCATTTACTTGTGTGAAATATGGCCATGACTACATAATCCAAATAGGTGTAAGTAACATGTTACACTAATCTCAATATGATACCACTAAATGGATTCCATATAGTATGAAATACAAGATGATAGACATGCACATTTTTTATAAATAAGAAATGGTTGTAATAAATTCTTTAGAATGAAACTTCTAAATGTAATCAAATTTAAAAGGGAAATTTCAAAGATTGAACACAATTAATTAAAACATATAATCCACGGAATATTTCCATCAATTTACACCCTAATTCAATGATAAATTAAAAAGATCCAAAGAGCACTCATCTTGGGAACACCCATAGTCTTTAGTTAGATTAGGCCCCTTGTACCTCATATCTCGATGTAATGTAACCATATTAATGTTTCTTCACATGCACAATTAAATAGTAGAAAACATAACAAAAATCTTGTAGTCCCCAATCATCATTAATATCGTACTATTAGTGTTTCCAATATCTGACTTGCTAAGTAAAACATGGATAAAACTGCTCCAAATCACTAGCATTCTAGTACACATCCACCCACATACTTACCAAGGGTTCCCCCATGTGCTCAAATTATTTCCACATGTTTCAAATAGAAATTTTCTCAAAAAACCCCATTTATAGTCATACACACTCAAAACAGTATCTACACATGCTTTCACCACTTACATAACTCAATAAATAATGAAATATTTTCATAAAACACCCTCATGGTATACCACCAATCATTTAACATTAAATCTATTTTAAATCCATCTGTGAAAACCAATTACACGTCAATATTACCCCAAAATAGAAAATTAATAACTAATTAATTTTAATAAAACCAATACATCAGTTACAAAATATCCTTGATTGGCATAACATTGAATAATCATGAGAAACACACATTTTCATGCAAACATGGCACATAAAAATCAATTGCATGAAAAAATCCACCAAAAAAAATTTTCAACGGAATAAAAACTAAGGAAGATTATTCTGAAAATATAAATTAAGAACAGGTAACACATATAGTAGTACATACACTAGGAACCACCAACAACATGTGTCCAAACACCAAATCCTTTTATAAAACGTCACCCACACCACCACCGCACCACAAGGGAGTTCAATCAATTATAAAACCATAATATTTTTCCATGAGACCCAAGATAAATTCCTATATTAGAATCTATACCTTCAGGACATACATAACTTCATGAAAAGTATAATAGACCTGAAGAAAATGGGAGGAACATGAGAGGAAAATCACTTAATTGAGAATATTTTAAAAAGTCTCCTCAAATAAAAAAGTAGATGAATTTCAAAATAGCCAAATTTTATACTGATGTTCGAATATGGATGAGGAGGTAATGTAGGAATTGAAATGGGGGAAAAAGAGTGAAAATTATAGTTATGAAGGAATCATATTGCATTTTAAAATATGGATTATTTGAGAAAGATTGATATGTTTTTCTATAATTTTCAATGAAGGTGAGATAAAAAGAGGGATAAATGAACATCAGAGTTCTACAGGGGTCTATGGGCTCAGGTGAGTGTTGGAATCACCGAAATAGAGTATAAAATGAATATGATATTTAAGAATTAAAAATCCATCTAACATGAAATGGGCTTACGGGTTGGCTCAATGCCTAAATAAATCAACCAAATCAAAAATTATAATGGCTTCCAATTCGGTAAAATTGGATATGGTGGTTTGGATTGGTCAGTTGAGGTAATTCGGAAAGTCGAATGGATGCTTTTTTTATAAAACAAATGAGTTATTAAAGAGACAATATTTGTTTTTAAATAATGAAATATGCTCACGGTTAAGAACAAATATTGAAAACTCACCCTTTCATCTAAAAATGAATGGGAATCCCCCGAAACAATGAAATAATGGAAATTAAATGAATAATAACTTTAAAATAAGCCATATCCATTACAAATAATAATGATTGAATAGTAATCAAAAAGTTGGATACCAATCTGAATGTTATGAAAAATAAGTGATATTTTAGAACAACATCCCCATCTATCTAATTTCAAAATAATAATTAGTTATCAATTGAAATGAAAATTTATCTAATTTATATCAAATTACATATAAATAAATGATTAAAAATTTATAAAATAGATGTCTAGATTGTCAAAATAAGAAATGTAAGGACCCATAATTTCTATGTATTTTATTTAAAAAATAAATGATAATTTTATGAGCCTGTGAAAATTTATGGCACATGATTCTGGTGCATGGGGTGCCCGGAATCAATTTCTAATGTTTTTTTATAGTACATTTAGTAAACGTACCAGCAGGTTTTTATAACATTTGAACTGGTGCATGGAAATTGAAACCTGAGGGAACCTTTGAACTTGCAGCACCTGTATTCGCTTATGGAGTATTTCACCTCGATGGAAGATGGATGAGGGTGAAAGTTAGTTTTTGGTTTTTTCATGGAAAAAATAAAATAAAATAAACATCATTTTATTTTATTTTGAGCTTCCATGTGGATATTTCTGGTGGGTTCTACAGGAACTGAACCTCTATGTGAATGTCGGATGCGGGGACCACAAGGACTTAACCTCTCATGAGAGGTTAAATTGGTGGGGACCACCCAAAACATATCCTCCCATGAGAGGTTATTGTAGTGGGGACCAACCGTGAACAAAACCGCTTGAAACCCCCCCTTTAATTTGGAGAATCCCTCAACTACCACAATTAATGAAGGAGAGCCTCTTGACCACCTCCACCTTAATTGCACCAACACACATACCATTAATCTTTCAAACAGACCACCTAATTGAGCCAATTTAATTTAATCCAATTTGAATTGTTCCAACGATTAAATTGGGGAAACACTTTTTATTATTTTCAATATCTTTTATTTGGGGGAATTGGGGAGAGGAGGAGCTCTTGGGGGAAAACTTCTCTAACGATGAACGCTTCCTCCATGAAGAACGCTGATGACTGCAACCTTTTTTCTTCAGAACATCCTTCGACGTAGGATGTGTTCATCTACAAAAAATCGACATCCGCCTTCTCATGCCAACGCCAATAAACATTGAACAAGGTAGGGTTTTTAATTAAGTATGATATTATTCCCTTGATTCATTCCTTCTAATAAAAAGAACATGGGTCAACTTATTTCACGTTGATCCGTGGATGTTTTCCTTATGGGTATGGAATTCTTTGTTCTGGGAAGATTTAGGGAATCAATGTTTTAAAATATCATCCATGATCATTCTTTGTTTATGTTCTAGATGATCCTCTCGCTAACACACTAAATATAGAGGCTGCGGGCGAAAAAAACAACACCCAAACCCATGTCGTTCTTCATTTTGGTGATCATTGAAACGAAGAAAGGCAACAATGGTGTCGAAGGCGACAGATGCAATGACTGCACCACCCATGCTTTCCGTGACCCGTGCTGCCCCAGCGATGCTTCGACGGCCCAGCCGGACCGGCTCCGCCGCACCGGGCCGAACTTCACTGCCCGCCAGTTGAGCCTCTCGTAGGCCTATGTCACCACCTCGGCCACACTAGCCCACCGTCCGCCCGATCCACCTGGCTGAGCCCGCCCGCCGGCCTTCAGAGCCGGCTCGGCCACAACAGTCCGCCGGCTCCTCGCAGCGCCCTAGGTCTTGCCACCCTTGCGGTACCCACCGGGTTGAGTTGAATAGGGATTTCCCCGACACGGTCGGGCCAGGTCGGTCAGACCGTGTCAGACCGGTCTCAGGCCCACTATGACCCATTACATTTTTTGGCCATTTCTTTGGCACCGGACATCAGTTTGATGAACCGTCAGCGGTGCTGGTAGTCTTGGAGCTTGAGGTTCCCTTTGAGTATACACCACTGGTGATTGGGTAATAGTTGAGATACATTCAATTTTCATCTTGCACGAATACAACTGGGCCCCCGAGACTAAAAGGCTAATAACATACAGACAAGGTGTCAGATTGAAGAGTCGTCTATTGCATTGAGAACCCTATAACATTACGGACCTTTGAGATACTTCTTCGTGGGACTTCGTGATAGTTGGATTATCTACCAGTAGCTCATGGAGCGAATCCTTCTAGTTACGAGCGGGCATAGTGCGAAGACCTATTAGCTATCTGAGACCTGAAGACTGATGACCGTTTAACACATAATGACTCTACTACCCCAGTGGGAAGCATCTTGGTGTCCCAACTGACCCATGATGGAGGATCATTCTTGGTGATGCAACAAACCCACAATAATCGACAGGAGAAGTACCTTAGTAGGCTACGAGGGGGAGCACACATGGTGATGCAGCAGACCCACGGTGGGGAGCACCTCTGTGTGACCTAGGAGACCCATAGTACTCGACACGAGAAGTGCCTCAGCAGCCCAAGGTTATTGGAAAGCGTTCCTGGTGTTGCGGTAGGCCCACTATACTCGATTGGGTAAGAGTTCTCCACTAGCCGAGGCTTGGATAATGTGACTAGGGATGATTCTTGATACTAAACCTAAAATAAAATCTTCGTTGAGCTAAGTCAGTACCTTTTTATTTACCTCATGATCGAGATGGATTACTGAATAACTTAGGTATATGTGTGGGAATATACCTAAGTAGGGTTATCTCATGATTTCATACTTTGTGATTTATCATTATTGGATTCTGTGAGACCTTGAGGGTCTCGGGGTCCCCACTGACAGAGCTGACTGAGGCTGACAGTACTGTCACTAGACAGTACCTGGAGGTGGACCATGCAGCTTGTTGGTATGCGGAGGAGACAGACATATGTGGAGTGATAAGTATATGATCTGTACCTACCCTTCAGGTAGGATCCTCATAGTACAATCCAGTATTTGTCTTTTCTTTTTCTTCAGTTGTATTGCATTTCAGTTGTACTTGTACATTCCAGTTTGGATTGTATTCTTTCCCCATTTACTTTCAACAATCTTTTTTCAAACAAATGTACATGGTATTTCGTCCATCTATCTGCTAGCTAGTCTCTGTGTTACAGGTCATTAAGGAAATGACTTCCCAATTTTAGGGAATTACGCCTTCGGTGCAAGTTGCCATCCCCTAGGCTTTGGAAGGCGGGCTTTGGGTAGTCACGGCATGGACCCCAGGGGACGGGTCATGAAAAATTCGTATCAGAGGAGTTGGTTCTACCACAAAACTTGGGACTCTGATATTTTATGTGAAGACATAGTGTTAAGTGTAGTGACTATGTTTTTTAGCTCTGGGAGACCAGTGTTGGTGTGGCGGCTGACGTATCGAAACACCAGGACCCAGACTACTGATTTTCGACTTAGCGCAAGAAAATACTTATTACGTTTGAGTTTTCGAATTTTTTCTTTCAGTCAGCCCAACCAGGTCAGCTCCCCAGGTATAGCTTTTAACCGGAGCGCACTCTTTTCATTTTAGGATGTCTCCATGCCAACAGCCGGGTAGAGTTCTGAGATTTTCACACACTAAAAGCCCACTGAGCGATGATGACTCGGTGAAGGGACTTTTTCCAGCAGAGGCACCAACAGTACCACTCCCGGTTGGGCCACTGATACCACCATCCCCAGCAAAAGATGGCACATTCCTATTGAGCACGTTGCACGTGTTCTAGAACCAGAGGCCACCAAGGCTTAGGGGATATACGGACCCACAGTTGGCTGAGGATTTACTGGAGGATGTGGTGAGAGTTTTCTGACTGGTAGGGACACCAGTAGACTTTAGGGTGATCCTTGATACCATCCTACTACAGGAAGTAGCTGGAAGATGGTGGTGCTTGATGCTCCAGGTTCATGACGATGTGACATTTTTTGGGAATACTTCGAGAGCCTATTTCGGGAAAAGTATGTTCCAGCGACACTTCATGCATTTCGTATTCAGGAGCTACTTCATCTACAGCAGGGCATAATTACTATAGCTTAGTACACAAAGAGTTTCAATGACCACTCATGTTACTCCACTAATATGGTGCGGGATCCATTCAATAGGGCCCAGACCATCAAGCAGGGACTCAATCAGGAGATTAGATCATCGATTGTCTCACTCAGCATCCTTCCGCATGCACGGGTGTTGGAGAGATCCCTCTTGGTGGATAGTTTATTTGCTGAGCAGTCACTAGCAGTGAGATCCACCACCAGTTGACACGTAACAGGGTCTTCTGTAGTTGGAAGCAGACAGATGTCATAGAATTTCATGTGGACCATACCTACAGCTGTACGATCGCATGACTCATGATCAGTTTTGCGGGGAAACAGAGATAGAGCCAGACATGCATGGAGCGGGCAGCATAACACATGCAGCGAGCAGGGTCACATGGCTTGTGGATGTCCAACCCACTATTCGTATGATCAGAAGGCAATCAATTGACTGCCCAGGATGAGACAAAGGTTCGATCGAGGTGGTACGCAGGGAGCAAGAAAACGTGGAAGAGGAGCTTGTCATGCAACTGGTGGTGGGTGAAGATTCAATATATTATCGCAACTACCAATTAGAGTTCCACCGTGACCGGAGGGAGAAGGTGGATAGGGGAGAGCTGAACTCCAGGCTCCTGAGCAATACGATCATGGTACTCCAAAGATGATTCATTGAAGGATCTTTGTTTACTCCACCGTAGTTGTAGTACATATAAATACATGTGCATGTCACTCTGTTTTTTCCAGTACTCTAGTTCGAATCTTAGAGATTCTGACGGTGCCATTGGCTTGATCAATACATCTAGAGACTCCTATAAGAGAAAATTTAATGATTACGCACTGGTGCCGGCAGTGTGACCTTACTAAAGGAGGTGACAGAATCTACTGGGATCTACTAGTAGCAGCGTTGTGGCCTTACATCATCATCATGGGTATCGACTGGTTATAAACTATCATTTTCCAAATTGACTATATTAGGGGAAAATTATGGTGTGTCCTCTCGGATGGGATTGGGTTTACATTCATTGGCTAGAAGGGAGCCTTTGCAGCACAAGATGGACATGCTCGGAGGAAAGTGTAGTTGATCACTCATCAGTTGTCTAGCCTTACCCTCAGAGCTGTTGATGTGGAGAGTCTGAGTTATCTTGTAGCGGTGGACCAATACACAAATGTTTTCCCAATAGAAATCCCAAGTCCACCTCCTCAGAGAGAAATGTACTTTTACATTGACATGTACCCTGGGATGGCACTGATATCTACACCAGCTTATCGGATGGCTCTCGCAGAGCATTGCGAGCTGCTAGTACAACTAGTGGACTTGTAGGGAAATGGATTCATCCAGCCTAGTGTTTCCCCTTGGGGATCCCCGATTCTATTCTCCTAGAAGGCGGATGGGAGCTTTAGGCATTGTGTCGACTACCGTCGCCTGATGTAGATGACCATGAAGAACAAGTTCCCACTATCGAGGATTGATGACCTCTTTGAGCAGCTGAAGGGAGCACGATTGTTCTTAAAGATAGTCCACAGATCAGGCTATCACCACCTCAGAGTTCGAGATGATGATGGGAAGAAGACGACTTTTAGATGTTCGTACCTCCACTACGAGTTATTGGTTTTGCATTTCAGCATAACCAACGCTCCATCATTGTTCAAGGGACTCATGAATAGGGTCCTTCAGCTGTACATTGATCGCTTTGTAGTGGTATTCAACGAAGAAATTCTAATATACTCGACTACTAAGGAGGAGCAGGCCTATCATTTACCGGTAGTACTAGACACACTCCGAGGGCACCAACATTATGGTAATCTCATGAAGTTTTAGTTCTAGATCAAAGAGGTTCACTTCCTGGGATATGTCATATTGGAGGATGGAGTTGTAGTAGATCCAACAATGATTGAGGAAGTACATGATCGGGAACCACCCAGTAGTGTGATTGAGGTACTGAGTTTCTGGGGTTTAGCTGGATACTACCGGAGATTTGTGGTATATTTCTCCATAGTTACAGCACCACTATCAACATTGATGAAGAAGGGTTGACTCTTTGTGTGGTCAGAGATATGCCAGCAGAGCTTTTAGAAGCTGAGGTAGAGGCTGACTAGTGCCCCATCTAGAGGCTTCCAGAGGAAGGTGTAGGGTACGTAGTATACTGAGATGCATCAGGGACAAGACTCTGATGAGTTCTGATGCATAAGCGAGCAGTGATTGCATATGGATCTGACAGTTGAGACATCATGAGCATAACTACACCACCCATGACCTAGATATAGTAGCGGTGGTCATCGCCTTGAATATATGGTGTCACTACCTGATGGGTGAGCGTATTACCATGTACTCTGATCACCATAGTCTCAAATATATCATCTCTCAGGAGGACATGAACCTTATACAATTACGTTGGCTTGAGTTCCTCTAAGACTACGACTTTGAGATAGTCTATACTCCTAGGAAGGGGAACATTCTTGAAGATGCACTCGGTGGGAGATCTGGTATAGAATTACTAGGTGAAGTGATGGAGTAGCTAGAAATTTTGCATATATCCTTTTTGGATTGAGATGGATCCGATTTTTTTCAGTCTCTTACATTCACTCCCATACATTTTTAGTGACTCGGGGAGGCGCATGATGGGGATGGTGACTACGAGACACGACGTGCTCAGATATACACAGGATACGCACCTGATAGATTTTCTGAAGGTGGGGAGCACGTCATTCTCTTTAGAGAACGTACCATGGTACCAATGTCACTTTAGGAGGAAGTGTTGAGAGAGTTCCACACATCCCCTCTAGCAGTACATACAGAAGTTGCGATGATGAACCAGGACCTCTGACGATAGCACTATTGTCCGAGAATGAAGATGGTAGTTGGAGAGTTTTTCCCTTAATGCCTCACATGTCTGCAAGTGAAGGTGGATCATTAGGTACCAGTAGGAATGGATCAGCCTTTATAGGTTAAAGAATGGAAGTGGGATGTCACGAGCTATAATTGGGGCTCGTGCCTTGACTACCCTAAGCCCACCTTCCATATGCCAGGGGCTGGCGACTAGCACCAAAGGCGTAAATTTGGAAGAAAAGGGAAGGCATTGCCTTTATAAAATTAAAAAAACACTACAGAGTACACAAAAAAAGAAAGAACTAAGTAATACTGTATACAAAAGCTAGTGTTGAAATGAAAGTGGCCGGAAATACAAGCCCAACTGTAAGTATAGTACAACTGAAAAGCTAAAAAAACTGCAGTAAAGTAACACAGAAACTACTGAGTGGTCCTCCGGGAATCCCACCATAAGGGTGGGTACAGATGTACTCCTCAGCACCTTATATCTGATCGTCCACTCTGTGTACGTCTTTCCAAGTGGTCCACACACCGGTACCGTCTAGCTCCACAGGCCTCCACCTCGATCAGTGGTTTAAGTCACCTAAATCCAACACAATGTAGTGCGGGCCTAGCCTGAGCAGGGGTGAGTATATGATAATCTGTAAGGACCCTAAGACCCTCGAAGGACTCCTAGAATCCACGAAGTGTAAACCATAGAACAAAGATACTATCACGAAGTATCAACCAACTCTACTTATGTATATTCCCATACATATATCTAAGTTATCAGTCACAGTTCAGCTCCAATTCTCGAGCCCAAGCCCAACCCAGTCCACATGGGAAAGCAAGTCAATCACATCGATGATAATTAATGAATGTCAAGACTCAACTCACATGGGTATACGTCTTTCGTATAGTTATAGAGATGATCAGATATAGTCACTAATTCATCTATGTTGTCGGACCCACGTAGGATTCTAGACCATCTAAGCTGTCGGACCCCTGTAGGATACTAGACCAACAACTCCATCAGACCCACTCAGGATACAAGTACAGATGTCAAACGGTCAGTCCCACTTAGGATATAAGTACAACTATCATCGCTGTCGAACCCATGGAGGATTCTAGTGCATCAGTTGTCACTGTCGAACCCACGGAGGATTCCAGTACAGTAGACGTCGTTGTCGACCACACGGAGGATTCTAGTATAGTAGTCATCACTGTCAAACCCAAGGAGGATTCTAGTAATGTAGACGTCACTGTCGAACCCACATAGGATTCTAGTACAATAGGCAACGCTGTCGAACCCACAGAGGATTCATGTACAGTAGACGTCGCTGCCGAACCCAAGGAGGATTCTAGTATAGTAGTCCTCGATGTCGCAGCCGGCTCTAGGGTTCCCGCACACAGCATGCTCGATTCTTGGAGGATCCGCTCCTTGAGTAAAGGGTTCGATACATCAACTATCACGATGTCTGGAGTTGATGTATCCAGAAGTTCAGTCTCATCAAAATAAAGACAACGTGACAAACAATGCATCAATCAGACATCTGGTATTAGAGTTATTAGATTTTCCGTTCCAAGGGCCCGGTTGGAATTATGCTCATTCAAAACCAGGTCGTGTTCCAAAGTCGTCCAAAACTCAATTAGATAATCGAAAATGGACCGCTTCGTCCAAAGGGTCCCAGTTACACAGACGGCGTGTTGATCGGACACGCAGTCTTAATGTTATTCACGTTTAAGTTAACCAGACCGACCCGTAAAGCCCAGTGGGCTGGCGGGTCGGCCCACCCCGATTCGGTGGGTCCGACCCGGTAGGGGGGTCGGCCCAGCCTAGAATGGCGGGGTACGGCCTAGCCCGCAGCTAGATGAGCGATGTAGGGGGGGAGGCCCCCCGGTTTCCCGAACCGGTGATGCTGAGTATTGCCGGCCCTCCTATCCGGTCGGCCAAAGCTGGTCGGTCATCCCGGCGTGAGTGGCCCACATGGGCAGGAAGCGGTTCTCCTATACTGCACATGTGGGTGCTGCGGCCGCCTTCATGCCAGCCACCAGGATGCCGACTGGTTCACTTCCGAAGCGGCCCGCGTAGCACGGGCCTCGATTCTCCGCGGCGCTGCGCTTGAGAGGCGTCACGGTTCTCCATCCCGGCCGGCTACGGCCGAACGATTCTTCTTTGGCCAAGCGGCCCACATCGTGGGCCGCAATTCTTCTCTTCGTGGCCACCACTACCTCCAGTCGCCACTGCCTCTTGTTTCCCCCACTAAAATAAATATTCAAGCACCATCAGATGGTTTTCAGGTCGTGTTCGTTCGGCCAGCCCCCTCCGCGATAGGCGACATCAATTGGACGAGGACAAAATAAAGAATTCACCAACGACGGGATATAATTTCATTCACTTAAAATTATATCAAACCCCCGACCTCGATAATTGACTTCACACATCATTGAATCACAGAAGATGAGCATCGTGGTAGCCCGACATCGCGGAAGACGGCGTCGCGGAGAACGATGTCATCCCGTCAACATTTGAAGTCATTGTCATAGACTTCGTTCCTCGTGAGTGGTGTCTTCTCCCTTGACAGGAGGAAGAAGAAAGGTTGAAGTCGTTCCTCACGAGTTTCGCCTCATATTCTTTCCTCCGTCATCGTGAGGATATCGTTCCTCATGTTATTCTTTGGAGAGGAATGAAGCTCTCATCCAAATCTCAAAAACATCCACTACCATATATTTTCAAAGCCATCATTTTAGAAAGGCTTCCTAATAAATTAGAATTGCCATGAAATTCAAAGAAAATCAAAATAATTTTTCACCAACAAATAAATTAATGAAATAATTAATTAATTGTGTTGGCATTCTTAATGAGAGAGTGGTGGAGAGTTTAAAATTCAAAAGAGAGGAGTTGTAAAATTAAATGAAGGGCAGTTAATGGGGGGGTTTAAGGGAATTTGAAAGTTTAGAGGCTCATGTGGGCCCCACCTCACATTATTCTCAAATGGGAGGTTATGTCGGTGTGGGACCCACCTCTAACTCCCCCCTGTAGGAAATAACCAACTCATAAACAATAAAATCGTGTAAAAAAATTAATTTAATTTAATATAAATCCGCAAAAAATTAACATCTCCTCCCGAGAAAATGAAACTGAGGTAAAGGTCCCATTAAGCATATACTGGTGCTATGAATTCATCTGTGCTTTAAGATATCAATTATCTACACATGTTCGAATGATAGAAAAACATACATGTACATTTACAGAACGTACCTGAACAAAACTTCAGAAAATGATTCCGGGAACTCCGGGCCTCGGAATCAGGTTCCGTCAAAAACCAATGACTCGTAAAATTCTAAAGTATTTAAGAAAAGATTTTACTTGAAATTTTCAGGACTTTAAATTACCACAACTCAAGGATTTATGTTCCTGTAATGCTAAAACATACACTAGGGAAATAAATGAGGGTACTGAGCATGCATCCAAGTCTCCTGCTCCCATGTGCTCTCCTAGAGGTTCTCGTGATGCTAGTGAATGCGCACTAGAGGAATCGACCATCCATGTAGGACCCGCTCCTATTGATCCTCGATCTCCACTGGGTCCTCCGTGAATATCGCCCTGTCATCAATGTCCTGTTCATCATGGTTGATGATGTGGGATGGATCGTGCACGTGTCACCTCAGCTGAGATATGTGGAAGACGTCATGCACTCGGTGCAACTGAGGTGGAAGGGCTAGATGGTAAGACACCTCTCCTACCCTACTGAGGATCTAGAAGTGTCCGATGAATCATGGAGGTAACTTGCCGCCCCGAAAAAATCTCTGTATACCACGTCGAGGTGAGACACATAGGAAAACGTGGTCTCCATCCTCAAATTCCAATGGTCTCCGACTCCAATCAGCATAGGACTTCTGTCTGCTCTGTGCTGTATTCATCCACTCCTGGGTGATTTTCACCTTCTCCGCCATAGCCTGCACCATCTTTGACTCACATAAGTACAGGAGGATTTACTATGAGAGACTGTAGAAAGGCTCCTCCATCCATATCCACAAAGTATATCTCCAACGCAACCAGCTGCTCTATCGCCTCTCCTAGCAGCTGAATGTCTGATCTCCTAGTGAGAGAATTTAATGCAATGTTCCCCTTCCCAAGAGAATAGACTATATCAAAGTCATAGTTTGGAGGAACTCGAGTCATCCATGCTATCTCTGGTCCATGTCCTTCTATGAGAAGACACAGATGAGGCTTCTGATATTAGAGTAAACCGTAAATCATTCGCTCAACAAACTAGGGGTGTGACTAACCATTTGTAAAGAACTCGACTACACACTTCTTCGCATACGTTCTACAAGATTTGCTATGATTTCTCATTTTCTGAGAAGTGAAATCTGGTCTCATCCCATGGATGAACAAAATTATTTTCCTAATATAGTACATCCTAACATGAATGGTACTATTTCATGCCATGGACAACGTTGTAAGGCCTCGACGCTACTGCCAAGAGATCCAACCATTACTCTCACCTCCAAGGGTCGAGTCAGACTGTCGGAAGCAGTGTGTGGTCACTGGGTCTCTTCGAGTAGGAATCTCGAATGTGAGGGTCAGGTCAACGGTTTTAACTTGAACCTCTCAGTCTCAACCACATAAAAGGGCAGGGAATAAAACAACACAAGAAATGATTCTTTCATTGCAGCAGCTCAAACTACAAAGACACAATGCAACCACAAACCATGACATAAACAAAGCTAGAAGCTTCATGAACAAAAGTCTCCAAGCCAGGAGCCAGTCCTGCTCCAGTCCACCTGCTCCCGGAGCACTTATGGTCATAGGCCTCACCTGCCTGAAGCTGAGATCTCCCTTGTCCGACTTTTCCCAGCGGTCGGGGTGGACCTCCCGGTCTTGGTGTTGGTAGGGTCTCAAAAGGTCATCCACTACCTACTGCTCAGCTAGCTCCTCTGTCTCATTCGTCTACTCCTGGCGGACCACCATGGTTGAACCCTATGCCTCTTCCTTAGAGGTTCCACTACTGTCTGCTGCTCATCTTTAGGGCGGGTCGGGCATTCTCGAGCCATGTGACCATGCCCACCGCATGCATAGCATTGTCTGCTTCTCATATAGCTTTCTCTTTTTTGTGTGCCCTGCACAACCAAACCTAAATCCTGAGATCGCCCAAAATATGGCCTAGTCCACTTGGACATCTAGGTAGATAGCCTACTGCCCGGAGCAGAAGACTCTGCTACGTTTCGTTCTGTGGAGGGTCTCGCCGCCGGTGACTGCTCAGTGAGAAACATATCCACTAGAAGGTCACTCTCCAGCATTCCCGCATGCGTCGAGATGTTGAGGGAGATCATTGAAGCCCTGATATCATGCCTGAGTCTCTGCTCGATGGTCCGAGCCCGGAAGAGTGGGTCTCGTACCATATCTATTTAGTAGCGTGAGAGGTCAGTGAACCTCGCTGAGTACTGAGATGTTGTCATGCTTCCCTACTGCAGATGATGTAACTCCTTAATCCACACTGCATGAAGGGTGACTGGTAAAAACAATGTCATTGTAACTCATGAAACGCACTCAGAAGGCGTGCACTATCTTCTTGTGTGGCTTGTGGTATCTGTGGCACAACAGGTAGTGGTACCGCTGGTTCCTTCGTTGTGATGGGGCCCTACACCGAGGCCTCGTTGCTCGTTGGGATGCCCTCTTGTACGTTACTCAAAACCCTAGCTGGCTTCCATCATGGGGCCATCCTGAAAAGAAACAAATTCACCATGATCTAAACAGTATATCTGGTGAGCTGACTCAATGTAATCACAAAGAAAACTTTTGAAACACACATGCTATCAGTGTTTTCGTGCACTGAGTCGGAAATTAGATGTCAGGGTCCTAGTGTATAGATATGTCGACCACATCACCAACACTGACCTCCCTGGAATAAAAACCACACTCAATTATCTTAACACTATTAATTCACAGAAAAGTATGATCATAGTCCTGAGTTATGCGGTAGAATCGACTCTTTTGATACCAATTTGTCACGACCCATCCTCGGGGCTTGTGCTGTGACTACCCCAGGCCTTCCTTCCATTGGCCCGGGGATGGAGACTAGAACCAAAGGCATAAATCCCGATGAAAAGAGAAGTAATTGCCTTTATAAAAGTAAACAAACACAATATAGTAGGAAACAGAAGAAATATCTAAGTAATAATGAATACAAAAGTACGTGCTGAAAGGAAAGGGGCTATAAATATAAGATGAACAGTAAGTACAACACAACTAAATAGCTAGTAAAACTGGAGTAAATTAAAAAACCAACCACTTAGTCGTACTATGGGAATACCACCTGAAGGGTGGGTACAGATGGCATCATCGGTACCTCAGATCTGGCCATACGCTCCGTGTATGTCTCTCCAAGTGGTCACCTCCGAGTACCATCCAGCTCCACAAGCCTCCACCTCGATTAGTATTGTCTGTCGTCTGCATCCAACACAAAGTAGTGCAGGTATAACCCATGTAGGGGTGAGTATACGATACTCATTAGGGACCCTGAGACCCCTGAAGGACTCCCAGAATGCACGAAGGAAAAAACATAGAAGAAAGATACAATCACGAAGTATCAAACAACTCTTCATAGGTATATGCCTATACATATACCTAAGTTATCAATAACAGTTCGGCTCTAATTCTCGAGCCCAAGAACAACCCAGTACACATAGGAAAGAAATTCAATCACATTGATGATAGTGATTGAAATTCAGGACTCAGATCACAGAGGTATACATCTTTCTTATAGCGATAGAGATGAATAGATGTAGTCACTAATTCAACTATGTTGTTGGACCCACGTAGGATACTATTCCATCTAAGATGTCACAGCCACATAGGATATTAGACCTGCTACTATGTCGGACTAACTAAGGATACAAGTACAGAAGTGAAACTGTCAGACCGACTTAGGATTCAAGTACAGTCGTCGTCGTTGTCGAACCCATGGAGGATTCTAGTACATTAGTCGTCCCTATCAAACCCACGAATGATTCCAGTACAGTAGATGTCGTCGTCAAACCCACCAAGGATTCTAGTACGGCAGTCATCGCTGTCAAACACATGTAAGATTCTAGTACAGAAGATGTCGCTATCAAAACCACGGAGGATTCTAGTAGAGTATTCGTAGCTGTCGAACCCACGGAGGATTCTACTACAGTAGACATTGCTGCCGAACCCACGGAGGATTCTACTACAGTAGACATTGCTGTCGAACCCACGGACCGCGGTTCTCCACGACGCGACGCCTTAGAGGTGACGCGGTTCTCCATCACGTCCAGCTCTTCTTTAGCTGAGTGGCCCACATTGCGGTCCGCAGTTCATCTCATAGTGGTCGGCACATGGCCCCCTCTTCCTCCAGTTGCCAATGCCTCGCATTTCCACCTCTAAAATGAATATTCAAGCACCATCGGAGGGTCGTCAGCCCGTGTTCGTTCGGCCCGCACACTCTGCATTCGGAAATATCAATTTTCCAAAGAAAAAATGAAGCATTCACCATGGATGGGATATAATTTCATTCACATAAAATTATATCAAAACCCATGCCTCGATAATTGACCTCACAGGTCGTCGAGTTGCGGAAGATGACCGTCGCGGTAGTAGGGCGACGCGGAAGACGACGTCGCAGAGAATGGAGTCATCCTGTCAATGTTGGAAGTCAGTGTCCTCGACGACGTTCCTCACGAGAGGTTTCTTCTCCCTTGACGTAGAGGAAGAAGAAAATTTGAAGGCATTCCTCATGAGCATCGCTTCACGTTCTTTCATCGGTCGTCGTGAGGATATCATTTCTCGTGTTCTTTGTTAGAGAGGAATGAAGCTCTCCTCAAAATCTCCAATATCTCCACCACCAAATATTTGACAAGCCAATATTTTAGAAAGGATTCCCTATAAAATTGAATTTCCATGCAATTCACAACAATTCAAAAGAATTGTTTACCCAAAAATTAATTAATGAAGTCATTAATTAATTCTGTGGGCATACTTAATGAGAGGGAGGTGGGGAGTTTAAAAATCAAAAGAGAGGATTTGTCAAATTAAATGAAGGGGAGTTAATGGGGGGATTTAGGGAATTTGAAAAGTTAAGGGCTCATGTGGGACACACCTCACACTATCCTCTCATGGGAGGTTATGTGGATGTGGGCCCAACCTCTAACTCTCCCTTTTAGGAAATAACCAACTATTGAACAATAAAATTGTGTACAACAATTTTATTTAATTTAATATAAATACCCAAAAAAATAAATAATCCTCTAGAGCAAACGAAACTGCGGTAAAGGTCCCCTTAAGAATATACCGGTGTTGCGAGTTCATTGGTGCACTTGGATTTCAATTTCGAGAACCTTTTCGAATGATAGAAAAACCTGCATGTTTGTTTACTAAACATACCCAAACAAAACTTCCTAAATTGATTATGGGCACTCCGGGCATCGAAATCAGGCGTCGTTAGAAACCTCATACATGTAAAATTCCAAAGTATTTATGAAAATATATTCCTTGAAATTTCCGGGTCTTTACTTGGAATGGTATATCCATGGACATCGTGACATGACTTCCACGTACATATAGGGGACATGACTCAATTTTGGTGATCGTTGAACGACTCACCAAGTCTTCCCACTTCCCACCGATCTAAGGGTAGGGTTCAGTAGAGATCTTGGGATGCCTCTATATGGAGGAGATTATGTGGCTCCATGGAGTATCTTCTACGATTGTCTCCGATCATCACACACATTTTATTTCCCAGCTATGGAAGGGGTTGAAGGAGGCTTTCAGGACACATCTTCTTTTAAGCACCGCCTTCCATCCTTAGACAGATGGTATGACTGAGTGGACCATTCAGACCCTCGAGGACTTGTTGCATGCTTGTGTCATCGAAGTTAGTCTCATTTGGGAGGGTCAATTTCCTTTGATTGATTTTGCGTACAACAACATGTATCACTCCTCCATAAGGATGGAATCTTTCGAGGTGTTTGTACGGGAGACCTTGCAGATCACCTTTGTGCTGGGCTGAGCTAGGAGAGTCAGCACTAGTGGGACCAGATATGGTACGGGCTACCACTGAGAAGGTGCAGATCATCCAGGAGTAGATGAAGACTGCACAGAGTAGGCAGAAGTCGTATGCCGATAGGAGATGAAGATCTCTAGAGTTATAGGATGGTGGCCACAACTTTCTATGGGTCTCACCTTGATGAGGTTTGCAGAGATTTGGCTGAAGAGGAAAGATATCTCCAAGGATAATCAGACCTTTTTAGGTCCTCAGCAGAGTTGTTGAGGTGGCATACCGCTAAGCACTTCCACCTTAGTTGCACTAGGTGCTCGACGTCTTCCACGTATCATAGCTAACGAGATATATGCACGACCCTTATCACATCATCGACCATGGAAAGATATACATCGATGATTTGGAGAATATCTATGGATGATCCAGTAGAGATTGAGGATTGATAAGAGCGGGTCCTTCGTGGACATTCTATACCTCGGGTGCGTGTTCACTGGCAACACATGAACCTCTTGGAGAGCACTTCGGTGTGGGAGTCTTAGATGCGTGATCAGTACCACCACTTGTGTACCTAGTTTGAGTTATAGCTTACGGGGCCATAGATCCCTGAGGTGGGGAGAATGTAAAGACCCCGAATTTCCATGTAATTTTTTTCAAAATAAATGGGAATTTTATGAGTCCGTGAAAATTGACGGCACGTGATTATGAGAACCATTATGCCCAGAATCAATTTCTGATGTTTTTTTGGGTACATTCAGTAATTGTACGAGATAGTTTTTATAACTTTTGACCCAGTGCTCGGAAATTTAAATATGGGGGCATCGTTGAACTCGCTGCACCGGTATTCACTTAAGAAGTCTTTCACATCGATGGCAGATGGACGTGGGTGAATTTTAATTTTTTTGATATATATTGAAATAATAAAATAAAATAAACATCATTTTATTTAATTTTGAGATTCCATATTGATATTTTAGGTGGGGTCCACTGGAACTAAACCTCCATGTGGAAGTTGGATGTGGGGACCACCAGACCTTAACCTCCCATGAGAGGTTAAGGTGGTGTGGACCACCCAAACTATAACCTCCAATGAGAGGTTATTATGGTGGGGACCACCTTGGATTAAAACCCCTTGAAACCCCCCCCCCCTTTAATTGGGAAAAACCCTCATCTCCCACATTTAATGAGGGAGAGCCTCTTGACCTCCTCCACCTTTATTGTGCTAACACACATGCCATTAATCTTGCCAACACACCACTTAATTATGCCAATTTAATTTAATCCAATATGAATTGTGCCAATGTTTAAATTGGGGAAACACATTTTATTATTGGATATCTCTTTCATTTGGTGGAATTGGGGAGTGGAGGGGATGTTGGGAGAGAGCTACTCCAATGAAGAATGCTTCCTCCCTGAATAATGTTGACAAGTTCGACCTTCTTACTCAGAAATTCCGTCAACATAGGATGTATTCATCTACAACTAATCAATGTTTTCCTTCTCGCACCAACGTCTACCAACATCGAACAATGTAGGGTTTTTTATTAAGTATGATTTTATTCCATTGATTCATTCTTTCTAAAAACAATGTATGCATATCAACTTTTTATCCAGATGATCAGTGGTTGTTTTCCATACAGGTTGGGAACAAATTGTTGTGGGTAGTAGTAGGGGTTTATTCATTATTTTATTATAACCTCCCTTGTTCTCACTTCCTTTTCATTTGTGGGGTAGAGAATAGAAATTATCAAGGGATTATGGGAATATATGTTTTAAAATATCTTCTATTCACATTATTTGTTTATGTTTTTGATGAAACACTTGATACCACTCTAAAAGCAGAGGGTGCAGGCCAAACAAACATGGCTCGACCCCCTGCCGTTCTTCTTTGTGGTGTTCTTCAAAATGGAGGATGGTGACAATGGCGTCAAAGGCGACGAAGGAAATGGTTGTGCCTCTCGATGTCTCTGAGACCCACACCGCCCCCACGACGCTCGAATGCATTGGCCGAACCGGCTCCTCCACCCTGGGTCGAGCCGCGCCGCCCTCCTGCCGCACCTCCCACCAGCTTTTGCCGCATGCCGGATTCCCATGCCGCCCCGATCACGCCTGCCCGCCGGCCCCCCCGAGATTCTGGGCCTGTCCAGCTCGCCAGCCTTTTGCACCATCCAGGCCGCCATATCCCTCTGTCTCCTCGTAGTGGCCCAGCCAAACCGGCCCACAACCTCACGGCGCCCTGGCCGCACCAGCCCACGACCTCGTGACCCAACGATGGAACCAGCCACGTGCCTTGGGCCGGGTCGCCCTCGCGGTGCCCTTCGGGCCGAGCCGCCCATTCAGCGCCCTTCGGGCTGAACAACCCTTGTGCCGACCTACGTCCGGTCTGTGCCGTCGCGGTCGGCCCACACCCTCTCGGCCCTCTGTGGCCCCTCGAGGCGTTCTGGGCGGGGCCCAACGGGCCAGGCCGAACTCAACGGGCTGGCCCACCCAACGGACTGGGCCAGACCCAACGGGTCTGGACGGGTCATCCTGAACTGGGATGGCCCAAACGGGGTTGAGCCGGGTTGGTCCGACCAGGTCGGACCAGACCTGGGCCCACTAAGACCCTTTACTTTCTTTTGGCCATATCTTTGACCCCATACATCCGTTTGATGATACATCAGCGATGCTGATAATCTTGGAGAATGACGGGCCCATTGATTAAACCATACTAGAGTTTTGGATATAGTTGAGATACGATCAGTTTTGATCATGCATGAATCCAACCTAGCCCCCGGGACTAAAAGGCTAGTAACTCACAAACTGGGCGTCGGATTGACGCACCGTCTGTTGTGTTGAGACCCCTATGACGTCGTATATCTTTGAGATACATCTTCTTGGGACATAGTGATATTTGGACAATCGACAAGTAGATTATGGAACAGATCCTCCCTGAGAAGAGCGAGTGTAGTGTGGAGACCTGGTATCTGGCTGAGACATGAACACTACTGAATGTTTGAATCGACGTGACTCTACTAGCCCAGTGGAGAGTGCCTTGGTGTCGTGGCAGACCCATGGTGTAGGAGTGTGCTTAGTGACATGGCGGCCCCATGATACTATACAAGAGGAGTACCTCAGCAGGCTTCGTGGGGGAGCGTTCTTGGTGACATGTCAGACGCACGGTGGGGAGCACTTCTGTGTGACGAGGTATACCCATGGTACTCGACAAGTGGAGTACCTCAGCAGTCCAAGATTAGTGGGAATCATGATTGGTATCGTGGCAGGACCATTGTACTTGATTGATTATTAGTTTTCCTACAACCGAGGATTCAATAATTTGACTGGGGATGTTTCTTGATACTACCCCTACAATAAAATCATGGTTGAGATGAGTCAATACTTTTATGTTTTCCTCATGATTCAGATGGATTATATAGTAACATAGATATATGTATGGGCATATACCTATGTAGGGTTATGTCTTGATTTCATATATTTTTGTTTATCCTTGTTGGATTTTGTGAGACCTTGAGAGTCTCAGGGTCCCTAATTAGTAACGTTATACTCACCCCTGCGAGGACTACGCTCGCACCATATTGTGTTGGATGTATATGATGGATAGTGCTAATTGAGGCTGAGAGTACCAGGACTGGACGATACCCAGAGGAGGACCATGCAGCTTGTCGGTACACGGAGGAGAGAAGCAGATGTGGAGTGCTGAGAAAACGATCTGTACTTACCCTTCTGGTAGGAACCTTAGAGGATGACCCAGTAGCTATCTTTTCTTTTTCTTCAATTTTATTTCATTTTATTAATAATTGTACTTTCATGTTGGGCTAGTATTCTAGTCCCTTTTACTTTTATCACCCTTATGTTATTCAGTTTACATTGTGTTTCGTCCAGCTGTGTGCTAGCTTGTGTGTGAGTTACAGGTTATAAAGGCAATGCCTTCCCATTTTTAGGGAATTACGCCTTCGACGATTGTCTCTAGCCCATGGCCTATGGAAGGTGGCCTTGGGGAGTCGCAGAAAGGGCCCCGTTGGACGGGTCGTGATAAGAAATATTTTATTTTCATTTTTATGAAAAATATAATTTTATTGAAGAAATTATTATTTTGATAAAATTGGTTTATAAACTAATATTATGTATTTTTAAAATGAAAATGTAATATTTTAAATGATTATATAATATTTTATGGAATCAGAAATTTTTTTGAAATATCAATATATGTAATTTTAAAAGAAAATAGTTTTAAAAATAATTAATTTTCACATATATGGAAAATTATATCCTATTAATTATCATCATTTTTGGATTTTATAGATTTATAAATGGTTATATTTAATTAATAGTATTTTTTAAAATAGTGTATTTTTTAATGAATATTAAAATTGAAAAAACATATCATATTTAACATTATAAGAGTAATTTATGAAATAGTATGTTGTGAAAGTTTTTAATAAACAAATACATCAAACTCACATTCACTAAGGACATTATAAATTCATAAGAATAAACTATATTGGTATTCCTAATAATAAATATTTAACTAAATACTATTATTTTAAAATTAATCATCCCAAACACATATAAATATAATTTATCAAAATCCCTTATGCACAATCATTCAATGCACTATCCCTTTCATATAATCATTGGATGTCACTACAATGATCCCACTATACATCCTAAGATATCTTTAATGACCAAAATAAAATATTGTTCAGGCCTATGATAATGTTCAAGATAGACTATCCAAATTGGTAATGTTTTTAACCAATCAACTATTTAATATTCACTTATTATAATTCATCATTGCCTATATAATACATCACACAGTAATGATTCATGTATAATAGATAAGATGAAATTTTATTGGGGTAATTGAATATCAATTATGCAATATCTATTCATTTATTTCTTAAATGATAATATTATATATTAAAATGGTTTCACTACCCCCCATTAACAACATTCCTCATTTTTCATTACAACCATCATGATTTGTAATACTAAAAATATTTTGAAAAACTATGATGGTATAATGAAGTAAATTAAAACATATTTTATGTTATCTAGTTTTTTTATTATAATTTAAATAAATAAATTATATATTATTCAAGATGGGTTGAAAAACATCTTATATGAACTAATCATATAATTGTAATGATTATACTAAATAAATAACTCATTTTTCATAAAAAATATGAATAATTTGGAATGATAATATTAAATAAGGACATGGATAACATTTAATATAACTTAATAATTTTTAATACCATTTGACATGAACATCCACAAATATTCCCAGAAAAAAGTGTCATTGGTATCGTTAAACTGTCACACGTGGGAGAAAATGAGTAAAAATGTCTTGACAAAAAGAATTTAAACATATATAAAATAGTCTATATATATTAATTATATATGAAAAATGTTCATAATAACGAATTTATTTCATTTTATTAATTTTTTAGATGAATGGAAATTGTTCAGAGAGATTTAGTGTTCTATGTTATTGGAACCCTTTGAACAATACTATTATCTCCATGTAATTAATTTTTTATTTGAACAAACTTTCTATATCTATTAAATGTTATTGAATGATTATAAATTGTTTATATAATCCTCTTATATATATAAATAACATATTTTATCATTCGAGTTTTCTATAATACACTACTTAACTTCATTTGTTTATTACATTTTAAAAATAAATCACGATTTAGGAAAAAAAATTCAACGCATTTATCCTAAAATATCGTTTTATGATTTCTTAAAATTAATAACTATTTTATATTAAATATTTTATAACTAATATTTTTTAAGAAAAATTTATTTTATTTTTGTATTAAGAAGTATTTTTTTTGAATTCTTATAAACACCTATTTAAAGGATTCTTTACAATACAAAATTACATACCAATTCCCATGAAATTTAATTTAAATGATCTCTCTATTCAAAAACCATCACTATAGATTAAAATATTATCATCTATAATATTTATTTAAATTTTATATGTGTAATAATTATAAAATAACTTCTAAAAATTATTCTAGAAATGAGTTTGTAACCTCTTACATACAATGGAGAATACTTAGGCTTATGAATTTTGATTAATTACATTTTATGGAAAGTATAAGCATGTAAATGTAATGATTGGATCACCAATTATCACAATAATGCATTTCATAATTTTCACATCATATGATATGATATGTATATTATTAGGTTGTAATAAAAATCCACAGTTGGAAATAATAATCCATGTTATGTTGTTGTAGATGTGAGTTGTAACATGTCTATATTTTTTTCTCTAAATTGATGTGATTCCATGAGTCACTGATTATATATTATTAATTTTGTGCCTTCATGTGATCATTAAATTACATTTTCTCCTATGTAGTAATGTTTTGTTTTTTTTTGATTCATAATCTTTTCTCCAAATCATGCTTATTCTCATTCACCGCTTCTAGCTCAACACTTTTCTTTGGTTGTAACATACGTCATGCAATGTAGTTGTAGTTGAAAAAATATGATTTACGAGATCATTACATATATTTAGTTAAATGTATTTTAGTTTTATTACATGTTAAATATTTTTTATATAGTCATAAAAATACACTTGTCTTATAGATCCATTAATTAATTCGAAATTTCTAATAAAAATATATAAAAATATTTTTAAGAGTATTGGGACTTTATTATTGGATTTAGAGAATGGAATTGTTATTTTTTGATATTAGAATAATAATAAACAAGTAGAAACCCATGATATATGTGTATGTATATGGAAAGAAATCCTAAAATATGGATAATATATCAATAATGAAGATTTCATTAAATATAATATATATTTTAATACTACATGTGTATGTGTATCATTTAGTGATGTACCAAGGGGTAATAGCACTAAAAAGGATCATTGGATATTAAATCAACCTTTAACTTGTTCCCAATAATGATTAATTGATACATATCATGTTTTCCAGTCCATTTAGATAGAGATTTTTATACTTATAATCTCTTCAGGAACCAATATAATCGAATTCAATAGCTAGTATTGTTTGAAAAACAAAAAGGAAAATTACCCTAAATAACTGAGATTGAAACATATAGACTCGTATGTTGGGATACACATTTTATTTTTAATTTATTACTTCCATGTTCATAGTTTCCCTGTATATACTATTTAGTTTATATATTATCAATCGTAATTATCAATTATTTTATTTAATAGAAGGAAATTGGATGAATCATCACAACAACCAATGTGATTGGATGTTTTATGATTTCTATAATAGGATGTCTCATATGATGACAGACAGAGGTATGATGTTTATAGATCATAAATCTCATGTGACTCATGTTGTAAAAAATAACCTGAATCATGTAGAACTACAAACATATATCAAGAATTATAAATAAGTTGTTGATTCATTTTTGAGTCAATGGATTCCAATATTTAGTGTATTTTCAAATACCCTCTTTTTGGAATAATGTGTTAAATCCAATAAAAATATAGATACATTCAATCAATACTTATATTAATTGAATTAATTATGATATATGTATCTCAATGATGGAGAAGAGGATAATTTCTGAATACCGATCATGATCAAGATTATCAAAGATGAAATTGAATAAATGGAATATTAAAAGATTCAAGGAAAAAAATAAATATACTATATAATCAATACATTTTATAATGGAGATTATTTTCATCGACTAAATAAGATAGAATATTATCTTATCCGGGGTTATTAGGAAAACAATTCAAGGATTGCAAGATATATATATAGATTGTTCAGTGTCATTGAATTTAGGATGGAACACTTATTTAGAAGATTAATCCTCAGACTATTAAGTGTTATTTCATTCATGAAATTTATTACAATGAATAGAATGATAATTGTTTCATTAATGATGAGATGTGGATTCATTATTCTCTTTGGTTTTGAGGGGATGTATCTAAAAATTTAAAATGTGATTTTTATTTAAGAGGATCAGTGTATAAATCTGATGGTGGAAAGAATACCGCACATTTTTTTGTCAAATTTTTGTTAATAATCTTGATGAAAACACTCTCAAAGGGTAAATAAGATGCTTCATGTGTGGAATGGTTGTGTTGATAGATAATCAATCTCAATGGGAGATTTAGAATAACCATAATTCATTTTAAAAGAATAAGGATCTGATCAACACTCAGTATATATTTTAACATTCCGTCATAAAGAAGGAGATACAATATGAATTAAAACTCTCAATGAAATGTTTTCCCATATATAATCATTGATAAAAACCTCAATGGACAATATTTAAATAAAGGTATTATGTTTTCACGACTATTAAGCTGGAAAATGATAACATATTACTAATAGGTATAATAGTTATTCAATCAATAATTGATATTTTATTATTTTATTTAGGTCCAAAACATTATTTTACATCATTCATGTTTAGTGGAATAATTAAAACACATGATAAAAAACTGGTGGTCTTATTATCTTTGAGAAAAAATGTTATTGAAATTATTACATCCCATGTATGTAATTCCCCCATAAAAACGAATTTTAAAATTGACGTCCCAGTAAATCTTCTTGTACATAATATTATTTATTTTTCCTATACAAGGCATGGAATTGATGGCCTTATATGAATTCATAATCAATTGAATATGGAGGTAAATAAATCTTCATATCCTGAGTCAACGATTGATATTTTACTTTATTAAGGGGGAGGATGATACTATATGGAAATATTTTTCTAAATGGATGATAATATTTCCTTATAAGGAATGATATACAAATAAAATGATTGATAAAAATGTGTGATTAATTAATGATCACATTCACATTATAATAAAATATACAAGAATATACCCCCATTATGTTTTCTTATATTCCATTAGAATAAGGGGTCAAATTCTTAATTGATTTTATACATAGATCATTACACATATCCTATAATCCATTAGTAATGGTGAAAATTTAGTCAGAAGAACATATGAATTAGTAAAAATAGAACTAGTAAAAAAGATGTATGTTATCAATTGTTTCACTATGGGGCTTTTGAGTAATCTTCACCAACATGATATATTGTCTAATTCACCTATGAATTCATTATAATGAACTAAAAATTAGGTTGAGAATGAATATGATTCCACAAAAATGCATTGATAATTTTTTTGATCAACTAGTACATCTCATTCATGGAATACTAGTTGGGATAACACTAATTAATGTTGATAAAGTCTTAAATTCCGAAGAGTACATATTGAATAATGTATAGAAACAATGAGTTATAAATGATTCCATTTAGGATGAATCAGTTGCATTAAATTTTCATATATATACTTTTTACTCTATTTAAAATATATCTTGAAAAAAAATTCATTATTTATGACAATCATATATAATTTAAACTCAATGAGGGGTATGAATGTAAATTTAATGATATCATAAAATATTAACAATTGAGATGTAATATTAATGGTACAATTTTTTAGATATTCATGGATGAAGTATAATTTTGTTGTTATGTTTTAAACAAAAAATTGATATATATATATATATATATGGGTCCTAATAAGAAATATGTGTTTGATGAGTGAAATAGAACCTAATAATTGATGATGTTATTTAGTTTTATTATACATATCCGATTCACTCAATTTCTTATGGATTACATTATTGGATTTTCAAAACTTTTGACTAAAAAAACATATGAGATAGTCATACTTTTCTGGACCAATGTATGTGAAGTGAGATTAAGGGAATTAAAAACAGGTCTTATCAACAATTCAATACATATATTAACAAAAAGTGGTATAATTGATGTGTTTTTCAATTATTATTGAATGATGGTCATGGGTTGTGTTCTGGTTTGGATTGTAGTGAATATATATGCCTCATAGTAGTTGAAATTCCACGAGTAGAGTTATTTGATGTGGGATCTTGAGTTAGAATATAATATTTTTATTTTAATGAATTTTATCCATTATGTCTTTTAAGGGATATTTGAAATATGTGTAGACAATAAAAAAATAAAATATTTATTCGAACATATCTTTTTTAATGTACACTAGTTTAGATTGTCAATTTTGATCAAGGACTATGACCAAAAAAAATCCATTACCATCCTTGAAATAAAAATAAATTGTATTATTCATTTAATAAAATGAATTATATATACTTATCAATGATTATAATTAATAATTATCAATTATTCGAACACTTATGATGGTTGGAAATGTAATTAATATTTTTAATAATAAAATCATACCAAGATCAGATCATTTCAACATGATCTATTCCAATGATGTTAATGGATGATCAAAGGGATTATGTAGATATAATTTAGAATGTGGTATCTATAAGAAATGGGAAATCCAAAATGATCAAAATTTACTAGAGAGTTATATATTTTGGGTCACTACTAAATGTATCATAAATGATTGATATTAAGTTGGAGTTGTTGAATTAATCAAATAACTCATGTTATCCTTCTATTCTAGAACTAGGTAGATTTTTTGAGATATTTATTATCAGAATTTTATTGAGAATATAAATACAGTGACTTTGGAATATATAACAAAATGAACAGTAATCAAAACACTGATTGATGGGAAGAATTATTCCATGTTATTTATGAATGAATTATCCATAACAACATGGAAATTATAATGCATCCCATTTTATAGTCCCATAGGTCATTCGAATAAATCCATTGAAAATAATTTCATATGGGTTTTAGTTGATTGTATTATATTGATTGATCACATTATAGAAAATATAATGGGACATACAACTCAAACAATGCATTAGGACATGCATATAGTAAGTGGTGACACTCAATGGAAAACCACTATTGATTTTATCCAACTGATATCAAAGTATCATGCCAATTCAAGGGAAAATATTCTATGATTTTATAAATACTATGTTCAGTATCTTTATACCTTAAAACCAGAAAACTAATTTATAATCATAGAAAATGTTTCAAACACTGAAGGAAATGTTGAGATAATATAAGATTCACATCGAAATATAATTGGATCCACATCTTCTTATTACTGTGTTTTTCATATAATCATAGATTCCATTAAAGAATCCCAATGCCTATATAAAATTCCCATTATATATTTTAATCTAGTACACCTATATTACAGGATGAAGATCTTTAATGCAAGAATCTAGGACAAGAGACGCATGATGAAATTCTGTAGAAGGTGTAAACTACTCAGTAGTACATCATTTCATATCAGAGTAAACATAACAACTTTAATGATAATAATCACATAGAACTAGATAGTGGATATTTAAATAATGCAATCCTTCATATATCTGCAGTGGGTATAATTGTGATATTTCATAAGAAGTCAATGAGAGGTCAATACTACATCGTACCATTGAGATTCAATATCACATCAGAGATATGATTTATAAAATATCACTCCCAATAACCATGTCTCAAGAAAAATCTATATTTCATATATCCCTTTAAAGAATTAAATAATATATCCCTTTATTTTATTGAATCATTATCATGTAAAGATATAATATGAACTCTATTATAAGGGGAATCCAAGGATGATATTTTTATCATGGGGAAAATGTTATATACAAAAAGACTACTAATATAGTTAATTGATGAAGTTAGATTCAATAGTGCAAGGAGGTGAAATGGTAACTTGAAAAAAAATAAAATTTATTTACCCTCATTTATTTTCACCAATGTGCAAGTATTGAAATGTTTACTGTGAAATCACATAAGGGAGGTATAAGGAGATGAACTAGAACATTTTTAATGGAATATCCCTTATAATTAAATAAATGTATCAAATATAATAATTTTTAACTCTTAAATTCCCATTTAATAGATTATATAACAAATAATAATTGTTAGTTATACATGAACATTAGAATAAATATATTTATATTAGTTTAACGTGTTATAATGGGAAAAATTGTAAATAATTTAATTAATATATAAAATTTTCTATATTAATGATCCCTTAGATTGATTGCACTCATCAATACCACTATAAAATTAAAAAATATCAATGTAATAAAATATCCAATTTTCAAATAAATATATTTTTAAAAATGAGTGAAAAAATATTTGATTCCATAAATACTGAAAAATGAGGTGTTTATAGTAGGTGGGTAAACCATATCCCCCTTATAAATAATATTTTTGATGATTATTCTAGTATCTAATATTGTTTTTAATTCTTCAAGAATACTAACGTCAGTACGATTTTTGTAAAATTATATTTATTAATAATATAAAATTCATATCATTATTGAACTATGTAAATTTTTTAAAAATGATAAACTGACTGTATCAACTATCAAAAACACATTAGTTTTATAATCAATATAATGATAAATATAAATAAAGTTAAAATGGATATAATTTTATTAAAAATGGGTTTATAAAATAGTATCAATTTTTATTATCATTATAATTTAATTTTATGAAACCGCAATTAAATTTCAAAGGATTATAAATTTGATCATAATACTAATATTATCATTTTTTTCTAAAAAATAATATTTAAATAATAAAATAATTTTATCACGTTTAAGAAATAGATATTAATAATATCAATATATTTATTTTATAATCCTCATTCCAAAAATAGTTTTGATTAAATTGTTGAATATTTTATAAAATAATTTAGTTTTTAAAAAATAGTGAAATAGAAAAATATATGTTATTTAATAATAAAAGTTAAATGCATTTAAAATTGAGTCATTGATAATATATGAAACCATTATGACATACCCATATGCACTGATTATGATATATCTTCAAATTAGTCCACAATATTGATATTATTGATATAATGATATCTGTAAATAAATTTTATATAAAAATACACACCATATGCATTTTGATATACCACCCTCACATAATTCTCTCCCCAAATTTCAGAACCAATATAGATTTCACATATATGACATAAATCATACCCCACCCCTTTACCAAGACTTATACACTATTTTATTACCGAAGGACAATACTGAGGTGCATTAAGGATTCTTCTAAGAGAGGACCTATGAAGTGTTAAGATTCACAATGAAACTATCCTTTTAAATTCGTTTTTATACCGCATCTTTTATTCTACCACCTGACATGTCATAATGAATTTAGAAAAATATTTATTCTAGAATTTCATTTTGTTAATGGATTATGCATTACCGAATTTCATTGAATATAATAATTAAAAAAATGGTTATTTATATTACGGTGGGTCCACTACCCCCATAAACAACATACATTATTTTTCTACACATCCTTCATGGCAGGTTATAAAGAAAAATTATAGTTAAATAATATTTTAATAAGTAACTTATATTTTTATGTAATTTTATTTATTAATAAGAATTAAATTAAATTAAATTATTCATGTTCCTAATGGTACGTAAAACAATCAAAATGACTAAGCCTTATGATGATCAAATTTATAATAACTAAATCATTTCTATGATAGAATACATAAAATTATTTATAAATATTTCATGCTCTAAAGGGAAATGAAAATCAATTAATTTTAATTTTAGTGATGTATTCCCTTGTTTAACAACATTAATAATTATCCATAAACTATAAGGACATTATAACCATGAACTATATTACCTCAAGAGAGTTGGACAACACATGATGTTCTCAAAAAATATTTTTATATAGAATCAAATAAATGTTAAAATTATAATTTAAATGAAAATTATTATTAATAATGTAATTAAAAAATTTATTTTCATTATTCCTGAATTTAGTCTATCAAGAAGAGCATGTCAATGTCCCTAGGTATGGGAACTCTCTGAATGGCCATTTTTCATAAGGTTTTTCATTTTTCTATCGACCTCATGTGTTATGATTCATAATGGTTGTGGAATGACTCTGAATTTATTATATATGTCTCTTATATATAAATATATTATTTTCACTTTCACTATATTTTTTGTACGTGGAATATGCTCTCATTTAAATACCTTAATTTAAATCAAACATGATTAATAAGATCATTTTATACCCCAAATCATTTATGAGTAACATTCATAATAGAATTTTATAGTAAATAAATTCATAATATGAAATTTATTTCAATTAAAACAATTTTATATTATCTTCTATTTTAATTAAAATTTTATTTTGTTTACTTATTGAAATTTAATTTATTAATTCCTTAAAAAATGATTTTAAAAAGTTTATTTATATACACAGTTATCCATTTTCTCATGAATTTACCAAAAAATGAATTCCTTATATGAGACCCATTATTACTAATTAAATTATCGGAATAAAAAATATTTAAATTCTTGCACTAATTATAGTCTTTATGAAATAACATTTGAATATGATTTTAGAGAATATAGTCTAACCCATTACATATAACTAGAATTTTATAGGATTATTCATTATGTTTGATTCCCTTATGTGGAACCCATGTGACTGAATAAAATACGATGGTTGTTCCTAGATAACATTTTAATTCAATGTAAAATGTTTATATCACATTATATGATATGAATGGTATTAGCAGGTAATCCTAATCCTTTAATGGACTTAATCAACCACGTTATTTATCCCATGGAAGTGATCCATAACATATTCTTATATGAATATTTATTTTATTTCAAAATTTTGATGATGCTATGATTGTATGATTAAACCATATTTTGTCATTCATCCATGAAATAAATCATCTACCTTTTTCCCAATGAAATAATTCTATTCAATTTGTCCTATATGTTACTATTCATTATTAAAAAAATTCATATTCCTCATTTCATAGATCAGCCATTCAATTTTTAATTACCTAGTTTATCATATAAAATTTTATAATCACACAGGGATTTACGGGATCATTATTAAAATAAAAAAATAATTTACATTTTTATGTTATTTCAATGATCCATGTTGATTTTTTTGTTTTTTATATTTTTTTCCATATATGGTCGTTATACCTCATTTATTTTTATATGTACAATGGATCACAATTTTCATGACCTTGATTTCTTAACATACTTGAGATATATTTGAATTTGAACTCCTACACTAAAATTGATTTCTAGATTCTAGTGTAATGACCCATATATAATAAAAATATTATGGGTAAATTATTTACCCTCTTTGAGACATATCCTACTAAAATTTAGTAAAATTTATTTATTTATTCTTAAACAAAACATAGGTTTAATAGATTTTAAAATTCTAAATATGATTGTAAACTAGATGAATCTCATTGAAAAAAATGTGTTCAACACCATCTAAAAACTACATCTAAGTATATATTTATATTTATATATATCATAACATTTTGAAAAATCATGGACACTATAAATGAAATAAAAAACCCAACAAAAACATATATGTAAAAATATTTTCCCAATAATTGTCCATAAGTATATCATAATAACTGATATCATGGTGGATCATCATAATCATAGGTTCATGGATAGATGCAATATGTTTCATCTAGTCATCCTCTAGAAACTCAAAAATGACCACCAAAAAAGCAACACACATTATTTAGAAACTACTCGTGATCTTTTAGGCTCATCCCTTATATATTTATTATTTCTATTTACCATCGTCTGGAAAAATATAGTCACTATGAATTCATAATGGACACATATATGATTTGAGTAAATAATACCTCGTGTAAATAAGTATCTGACCACAAGAAGTCATTTATAATGGCATGAGTGCAATAACATAATATAATATTAGGGATACAGGTGAACAAAACTAGAATATCAAAATGATACTAGAAATAATGTATCAATATGAAATATATATACTTTTTATTCAATCAGATAATATAAAATTGTACGTGAACAAATATTTACTTAACTTAATTATACACACCACTTCAAAACCATCTAGGATCCATGGCCTTAATCTAAATAGTTATCATGTATACAATATTGAATATGTATATAAAAGATATTTTAAAAAAATAAATCTCTATAAGAGGAAGAATATATACAAATAGTTATATATATATATTCTTCCTCTAATAGAGGGACTTATATGCACTTTTAATCATGAGGCCATTTATCCTATTTCAGGGAGTAACATTATATTATAATTCTCTCCTAGTAAAAACCTCCATTAGTATGAAATATTGGAAACATATATATATTATAATAATAAATTGAATATATAAACACCTAATATATACTCTCTATGTAGAAATTCAATAAAATATAAGTGTAATACCGATGTGTGATAATTATAAAATCCTTAAGACATAATATGTGTGGGATTTCATCAAACTAGCATGTTTTATAAAAGGAAAAAATTCAACCTCCTGATATATTAATGAGAATCACCCATGAATTATAGTCATGGAAAATATATATCCAAAATTATTAATGTATAATATTTAATAGAAAAGTAAAGCTAACATGATTTAGTAGTCCATATTTAAAAATATATATATCAAACAACATTTTGTTTAATACATAACCACTATAACTAATATTAAATAAAAACGGTATACATTTATCACACTATAAATTAGTATTCACATTATTGAAAATAATTATGAATACCCTATTATATATTTATATAGAATAACTAAAACATGTTCTGAAATTACATAATTTTTACTAAAATCCATGTGGATGTCAACATTTTATTAGGAAGACTGTGTTTCCCAATTTTTTTCTTAATCTTGATAATCATATAACTATATTAAACAATACATTATTAGGTATGAAATCAAGGAAAGATTTGTCTGAGAGAATTATTGGTTAATAATATAACTAATAGGACACCCAATCACATAATTTACAATAGGTTATAATACAATAGTCTAAATATGGTGTAACCTAATTGTAAATAAGAAAGGATAGTATTTTCATGGAATACCAATCACTATTAAGTATAGTTATTAAAACAATTACCTAGCAAAATCAGGAAGTCGAAAAATTAAATATGGGAACTTATTTAGTGTTCTACCATTACAATAATTTAAGAAAATATTCATGATAATGTTTTATAACCATGAACCCTCTTGGGTTAATATATGACCTCCCATTTATTATTTTTTATTAATTAAATTCTTCATTGAATTTAATCAGTTGTAATAAAATAATTCACAAGTTCCATACACCACTAAAACCCCATAAACTAAAAACCATCCTAGTATGATATAAATATGACATTATCATTGACCTAATTTTTTTGGTGTCCTTGAACAACATTCTAAAATGGCGAAGACCTAAAAAACTCATAATAATCCCAAAAATACAATAGTTATCTAATGAAATTTCAATAAAGAATATATTTGTTCATATATTCTTGTTGATATACCACTAAAACAATATCCTTAGATATCTTATTGTGAATGAGGGAATAGAGAAACCTCTACTTAGACTGTCTGAAGGGATATCGTCTTATCATGTTTCTTCAGAACATCATTTCATCCCCAAAAAGAAACCTGATATTCCAAAACTCAATAAATTAATTCCACTACAGCTGGATCCCACAACCAATACTGATTTTCTCACTAATAATCATGATATACCCAATTTAAGATTACATTGATATTCCTACATGTCCATATAATAAATAGATACACCGAATATGTTTTTAAATTAATATTGAGTAACACCTCTCTATACATCCAATTTAAAATCAACATAGATATGTTCCCATCATGGTATCCCTTCCCATTTTCCTAAAACATATGATAATTATTCTATATATCATTAAATTTACAAAAGGGGAAAGAATGTGGTGTATTAATATCAGCTCATTCTTGAGGGTTAACTGGTGGTCGATGTATTGGGTTGATTTATATTAACAAAGTGAATCACTTATGAATCCCAAATAAACCCATGAATAATAGAATTTTTATTCTAATGAACTATTGATATGAAAATTAGTATCCCATTACTTACATTTCATCTTATAATTAAATTTTTTAACATTTAAAAATCATTAAATGACATGTCAATGAATCATACTATATAACAGTGTCAAATTTTATATAAAAGTGGGTTCAAAATAAAGAAAGTCACTAAATTAATATACAATAACCAAAATTTCATTTAAAAAAGATAACTATAATAATTATTTTTTAAATTATTTCTTATTTACTATAATTAAGTAAATTTTTCATACTCTATGGAAATAGGTCACTAATAGGAATATGATATATCATGCCAAATTATTTATTTCTAAATAGATTAATCTATTCATGGTGACTGAGACTCATATGAAAATTAATTTTTGAAGGAAATTTTAAAACTAAAATATAAAAATACCATAGTACATTATAATTCTTTCTTAATTATGATTTCAAAATATATTTTGGGGTATCATTATATGACTCAGTTTTCCTATCTTCTAACTATACACAATTCCACACCAATGTATACATATATTTCCTTAATAATATATTCTGATGGATTAACTAAGATTTCCCAATATGAAAAAATTTGTTTTTATAAGATCACACACACACCTTGTGATTAATATAGTTTGGTATACACCTATAGGGAAAAATAAAATACTAAGGGGAGATGATTTACCCAATTAACACCTCACAATAAGATATGTAGTAATCATGGAATGAATAAAAAGATTAATAAATATAAAAAAAGTATTATGGACATTATTTCCTAAATAAATGTTTCCATTAGGGGACCCTATAATGATGTAATCATGGTTACCCTCAATCCTAGAACTCATCCCTATTCATCACATACCCAAAGGGTGTTCCATATCCCCACGGGATAGCAACATGCACACATGCATCAAATAGAATAACATTGGGTAAAATTTTTTCCATACAGAACAACCACTGTGAATATATATATATATATATATATATATATCATGAACATATATAAGATGACTAAAATTCTATATATTACATAATTTTAAGAAAAAAATGGAAATAAAATACCGCAAAAGTAGAAAAAAACTCCAATAAAAGTCCAAAAGTAGAGGACATACAACAAAACAACTACTCTAAAAAGTTGTTGGAATGGACTACCACCATCTCACCACCATCTACCCAACAAGATGACATGAGCCTCACTGCACCAATATAGTGCCTTGACATTCCCTAGACTAGAAGACATAAAATGTTATAATACATACCAAAGAAGTGCACAAGGTGTGGTCTAATAGGCAAAGTGGGATGCCACCAAGGTTTTCAATAACAAGACTCTTGGAAAAAATTCATGTATTATCATTTTAGGTAAAACAAGTACATGATATGTAGTAATTTGTTTTTGGGATATATGTTAAAAATTTCCCATTTTCCATAGTTCTAGACAAAAGCAGGTATAACAATTTCAAATCACATTTTCTATTTCATTTTTCAAAAGAATAAAGATGAAAATCAAGGCTAACTTTTAAATCCATGCAATTCCAAACATAAACACAGGTATCACAACACCACTGAAATATACATGTCTATGATGTAAACTTCCCATACCCCTATCAATGAAGTGAACAAATATTATACATGAACATCAAGACTTAGAATTAGTGGAATACAACAAGAGTAAACCACCTAAAATGTCCATATTGGCTCCCTTGAAAAAAGGCCCTACAAAATAGTGGGATTCCCCAAGAAAAAATACCTTGATAATCACAAAATAATGGATAATAGCCTCTTTATAAAGCTTCCACCTACGTACCCAATGTAACTAATGTGATTTTTATCATAATTAATTCTGATTCTTTGAAATCCATTTCACAAATTCCATTTAAATGCTTTTAAAATACCTATTTTTTATCTATTTAATAATAAACCAAATTTTATTCAATATAATAACCCATTTTTAACACACGAAAAAAAATAATTAAAATTTCAATTTGATTCAGCTTGTAAAGATAAATGTAAATATATATCATTATAGTCTACAGATGGAACAAGCTACCTCAAAACGCTCGTTTCACATACTCGCAACAAAATCCAAAATTGGCGAAATGCAAAAACATCAATGATATCCGTAAAAAATCCACATTAAGATTGATTCAATTTGAAGAAAATGGTTTGGTAGAGGAGAGGAAACCATTATGTCTCAAAGGGGATAGCCTTTCACACTATGAAAAATGGAAGATAAGGCCTCTAGAATGTGATCGAAAAAGAGATCTAGGAAGAAACCATAAAAAAAATCACCACCTTAGTTCAATAGATCTATATATGTCACACAACATTGATACTATGGACAAAATAAATGAAGAAATATAATGTATTCTCACCATTGGAGATGCACCTGAACTGCAATGGATATTGAGTGTCTAACGGATCGACCTAGGTAGAGCAGAATCTCCCAAAATAACCTCGAATGAGTTTCACATCAAGTGTCATGGGGTTTGGAAAAGGTTTGATGAAAAAACATTCACTATGCCATTTTTAAAATTGTAAAATGATCATTTAATGATCTGTAATATAGTTACTGTATCTTAAATCCATGGTGTACAAGTACATAGAAAAATCTAATGCCTCAATGTGAAAATTCATTATTTAAAAAGTCACAAGATAAAACCATCTTGAAATGAATGTAACTTGATAAGATAGAATAAATATGAAGAAGAAACAAGAGGGGTGCATTATTTCCTATTATTAATCATGAAAATATTAAAACTTATATCTTGAAATTAAGTAATACATTCCTTTTTCATAAATTCAAGAAAGTTTTATAACTAAATAATGAAATATGACACAAGGATGTATAGTGGTTTTGGGGATAAAAATCCCCTAGTCCACTCCACCAATTATATAATCCATGATATTAGTGATTTTCACTAGTTGGTCATCATATAACATGACCTACCACAACTATGTAAAGGAAGTTGATACCTTACAATGTTTTTACAGGTCATTCTAGTACTTTTAAAGGGAACTGTAAATCCACATCTTATTTTAAGTGGTTGAAACATCAACACAACTAATTTCTAGTAGCTGATACTCCACCAAATAATTAGAGATTGATCTTGTTGATGGTATATATTAAACATCACAGCTTTCAGATGCATCTAATAGAGTTAGTAAAACCTTAAATACAGAACAATAGAAATTGAAAAATAATCTTCGATGTTGAGAAGGAATCGTCTTCTTCAAAAATAGTTGCAAATGAATGCGATAATGTTTTCACATAATTTCTACTTCTGTAAATCATGATAGAATATGAATGAAAAAATAAATTCAATTCTCTCATCAAAATCACAAAGCATTTATATGAATATTTTCGGAATCTTCTTTTTAATATAGTATTCAAGTCTCCTGTTTTCATCATTGTGTATATTATAGTCATACAAGAGAGAAGTATATATAGTGTAAAAATATCTAGCAGTTGAATCAAAATTACAATTCCATTGAATACTAAGAACAAGTATACTTTTTAGTCTTCATAAATATCTCAAATAATAGCATAGCATCATTTCCTCTTTATTCATATAGAATACATATCTAATAAATGATTTCATGATAATTTGAATAAATCCTACAATAATATATCCATAATAATATCAAAATTGTACAATTTAAAACTTGTATTTAAATTTATTCAATCCCTTTAAAATATATTCAAAACTATTCCTCAAAACATGTAGCATAATTAATCGTGAATATTATAAATCAAATCATTCAAATAGATTCATAATGTCCCTTATAAATATAAATGATTTAATCCATTTCAAGCGAGCCTATAAATTGGTCATAAAATAGTTTTGTAATGAAAATTAATAATAAGAAGACCATTATCAAAAGCACACAAAATATTATAGATTTGAAACAACGTCATTGAAAAGTCAAATGCTGGGTTCCTTCATGAAATAAAAAAAATTCCAAATTTATGGTTGAACTATGTAGTGCACTGTTCATTTGAGTGTCATTGGGTTCTATTGCGTAGCATTGGATTCCTTCCAATGTAGAATAAGGTTCAATCAAAAGTTTAATTCATGAAACATACATTTATCTTCCTATATCCTAGGGATCAAATATAATAAAGGGATGATGATATATATGTTCTATGCTTTCAGTATAAGTTTTATTCCAAATATAGAATTGATTATCCATACGAACAATATTTGAATGTTGGATATGAATAGTGATTTTACAATTTATCGTAGGGTGGATATTCTATATGTATGTTCTCGAAATGTACGTATTTTAATATATACAATTAATATTTCAAACGTATAGTTTAGATAAACCTTCAGAAAACTGTTCAACATTCGTTTAGTAATTTCGATGATTTTTCAAACCCCTCAAACAATATATCCATTCTTCATCTAAGTGGACTTATTTTTAGTGAATATAATTATCTTTATAAATGATAAAGGATTGAATCAATATTACTTAAAAAACACCACATATCTTTAAAAAACAAAGACAATGACATTCTGGAAAATAGTATTTGGGAAACTGCATTCCCAAACTTTTTAGGAATTTATTGACCATCCAAACCCCTTTTTCTTCAATTGATGTAAATTGATGAAACAAAGACAAACATTTTGGTTTTCTATTTTATGATGACCTAAAAGAGTGAAACCTCAATAGAACAAGCAGTAAAATAAATACTATAGGTTAAAAAATTTATTTACTGTCTAGTTTAAAAAATTCATCAATAAATCCCATGATTTTATTAGAGTATCATAACTTATTTTTTAGACATCCCAATAAAATTACCATGTTTAAATAATTCCATTAGGTACCCAATGGTATAATTCTCAGACGAATGTGTTAAATTTATCTTTTTATATTATTTATGTTTTCAAATAGTCTATAAGATGAAAATTGCAATAATAGCAGAGCTTCTTGTGACTTCTTCGATGGTTTTTAAAAAAAACAAAAAAAAAATTGAATTGGATTTTGATAGAAAATATGAAATGAATATAATATTATTGTCTTTCAAATGTAATTAACCCCATAAGAATATGATCAGTTCTTATTCAAATATAAAATAATTACTTTGACACACTAAATATGAAACAATTTACAAATTTATTATAAAACAATGACTGAAATTTTGAATTAATTATTACAAATATATATCAAAATGAAAATGAAAATGATCCACTAAAAAATATCCTAATTTTGATAATTAAAAACCCATAAATTATTTTATATGTTTTATACCCCTTTTTGAAAGGGTAAAAAAGTTGTGTTCTTGAGTATATTAAATAATACTATATATTTACATTTTTTATAAAAAATATGAATTCGAAATTTTATGTAGTGGAAAAATAATTTATAATTTTAAAAACAAAATTTTCTTCCCTTGAAAAAAATTTAGAATTTGAGAAATAAAAATTTTTTCCACTAAAAAAACTAATATTTGAAAAATAATATTTTTTTATTTTTTAACCCTTTTTTAAAATATTAAAATTATGAATAATAATTTTTTAAAATACCTAAAATTTGACACCTATATTTTATAAAATCTATATAAATTATTAGTTATTTCATAATATGTTCTAAATTCATATAGAAATATAAACTCTTCCAAAAGTCAAGCATTCAAAAAACAATATACTAAAGGAGCCATGATATATATATAATATTTTTCAATGAATTACAAGTATGTCCAATGAATGTATTTAATGATTTAATTCATTTCATAATAATAAAAAATTTCAACACATGGTAAATATTTAATATTTCTCTCCTTAAGAAGAAGAATTAATATTAATGATAATCAATGAATTTAAATAAATGGTTTTTACTGAATTTTAAAAAAAAATATTTTCATAGAATTAAATGAAAGGGATTTGTAAATAATTAAATTAAAGGTATTTTCATATAATTTAAACAAATGGATTTTACATGAATTTAATTAAATTATTGTTTTAAAAAATTATTTAAAATTTTAAGCATGTCATAAATGCCAAAAAATATATAATATAGTAATAAAATCATCTATCAAAAAAATAATATATTAATTTAGAATATGTAATTAAAATAAATAGTCAAATATTAATCACAGCCTTATAATCAAGATAACTATTAATATTAAATTTTAATAGAATGGTTGAGGGTTATTGATTAAAATAATAAATAGCCAAATTAATTCATTTGATAAAAGAATTGTGTGAATAGATTCAATATTTTAAATATAATAACAATTAAATATAGAGGACTAAATGATTAAAAATTAAAAAAACTCCACTCTATAAAAATGACACTTAATTTAAAATGAATATTAAAATTCGTAATAAATTAATCATTCCATATATAATGATGATTCTATTTAATATAATAAGAAATAAGAATATAATAAATTCCAATAATATTAAAGTGTCCATGTGAAAATATTACGATGATATTCAGTGGTGTATACCAATAGTGTATGAAATAAATGTGACTTTTGGTACCCATATGCATATGGCACTCGAAGTGTCAATAATTAATGATTTCAAAAATTGAATACTACTATTTTGAACTAAAATTTTATAATTAAAGGTAGATAATGCTTTTGAATAGTGAACAAGGTTAAATACTCTGAATTTTTTTCTAAATTAAAATGTGTTTTCCTAATGTTTGTTAAAGCTGCAATAATTCCAATTTACTGTATACATGATTTTTCTATTCAAACATAGAAAAAAATTATTTTGATATAATATTGGTTTTTATTAATTACTAACAATACTATGCTTTCTATTATTAGTTTTATTATTACAAATAATTTCATTATAATAATATTCTCCATTGATATGAAAAATTAAGGCATGTGTTAAATTACCAACTTCATCCATTAGTTCATTGATTTTTTTTCATCCAAATCACAAGAAATGTTTCGTGATTTTGATTCTAAATCAGTATTTTGTTTGGAAAACCATTCATTTTCAATTCAAATAGCATTATAAGATCTTTTACGATAGTTATTCTCTTTCATTAAATAATAAAATTTATCTTCATGTATAAAAATAATATTATTATGTTCATCATAATAAAAACAAACATAATTTGAACATTGAGGGTATGATGATTTAATTACATCAGTATGAGCCATAAGACATAGATTAACTTTTTTGATTTTTATATTCCTCTTTTGAGTTTATAGTAGATTCATCACATGCATGTTCATATGCATTAAAAGTATCCTTCGTTAATTTATATCATATCCATTTAGAATCATAATTCCTTTTATCTTTAAGCAAAAAAATGTCATGTATCAAATGACCTTTCTTTTTACACTCATATAATCTCACTTCATTCTCTTTGTTCAAATTCAATTTCTCTTTTAAAATATTTATATAGCTTACCAAATTTTTTAGCAATATGTGGAAGCTACTCACATACACCGGAATGAATATAATCCAAATCATAAAATTTATCCATCAAAACTCTGTGGGCATGTGTTTCATTTTTTATAGAAATATTATTTTCATCTTATTATTTAACCTCTGTTATCTACAACATCAAGGATCTGATCAATTCATTCATCTATAATTCATTAACTCCTATTGATTAATGAATACCCACTGATATTCCATTCCAATTATAAGTTAATAATCTAAGTACCTTTAACTCCTGATCGTGTTCTAGAATTGGAGTTTCCAAGGAAACAATATCATTAACAACATCTGTTAATCTTTAATTCACCTGAGTGACGCTCAGATATTCCTCAGTTCTTAATGTGTCACATTTATGATTTGATGTATTGTAACTTAGTTGTTTGACATTTTCAGTTCCATCATATGAAACTGAAATTGACTACCATAACTCATAATCATTACCAAATTGTGAATAATAATAATTTCATCAGGACCAAGGCCATATATAGTTACATTCCTGGATTTTTAATTAATATCATACTGATCATCATTAGTAGCATCCCATTTTTCCAGTTCATGAGGGATTCCATAAGGTTTTAAAATATTCACATAAACTATGAAAGCATGATCATTGATGTATATAGTGATTCTATATTTCCAGCATCTAAAAATATCATCATTAAAATAAGCTTCATGGATCATTGACATACCTTCTCAGAAATGATCAGTTTATATTTTTCCTCAACTGAATCATTATCTCATGCATGTTATATCCGAAATAAATATTCTATATTCCAAAAGAGTATACCCTCTGATACAAATTATTACTTCTTCAAAGCCTTCCTGACCAAATGTAACATTCAAAGTTTTATTCACCTTTCACGGATTGCACCTAGAGAAAGTTAGACATCATGTAACCCAATTACATAGTATCATATATTTCTACATAGCATGAAATATTTCTATAACCTATTAACATTCTCAACCCCATGGGTTAGTGTGAAGCACCCAACAATAAAACAACATGATAGTGGTAATGATTTCACCCCACCTAAACAACAACATGGAATATATATATATATAATGATGTTATATTGGAATAAAATAAACATATATATTCCATTACATTATGAAATTAGAGGAAATAGAAAAAAAAATTAGCTAAAAACTATAAGAGGTGTCCACATGCAGAGAACTAAAAACAAAACATCTACTACGAATGATTGTATGGATGGACTCCAACAATCTCACAATCATCTTCCCTACTATCTCACACTATCCTCGTAACCTCATTGATTCAAATTTCCTTTCACTATATAGGAAGATAAATAAAGTAATACGCACCACTGAACTGGTGTGTAGGGTTGAGATAACATGCTCATTATGATCCCACCTAGGTGATCTATAAAATTCTGATATGTAAAAATTCATGTATTATCATATTAAGTAAAACATGGAATAATATGTAGAAATTTTATTTATAGAATACGTGGTAAGATTTACCTTTTCAATGTTTCTAACAAAATCCATATATATCAATTTCAAATCACATTTTTTCTATCACTTTACACAAGTAGAAAATTTATTATCAAGGATAACTCAATGATTATATCAATTCAAAAATAAGAACATGCATCACAAATCCAAGGAATATTATAGGTCTAGGTAGAAAACTACTCATTCCACAATCAGTCAAGCACACAAATCAGAACCAATAACACAAGCCTAGGATGTAGAGGAATAACACATGAGTAAACCACCTAAAATTTCAATATCAGTTCCCTATAGAAATATTCCATGGAAATTGAAAATATCCCCATGAAAAACCAATTTGATAATCACAAAACAATGGATTATGACCCTTTGTTAAACCTTCAATCTATTTACCAACTATAACTCATATACTCATTTTCACAGTTCATTCTGATTCATTGAAAAACATTTCGAAACCATTTCACGAATTCCATTTCAATTAATTGAAAAATCACATTTTCCTTAATTTTATCAACAACCAAGTAAAAACAATTTCTTATAAAAACCCATTTTGAAGACACAAAAAACAATCATGATGATTTTAAAATGAATTATTTTGAAAAGAAGAACTACAAGATCTACTATAATAGGCAAGAGATAGAATTACCTTCTTTAGAACTCGGGTCTCATGCACCCACAACGAAATCCAAAATCAATGAAACACAAAAAAAAATCAATGAAGTCACATGAATAATATCAACATTATGATAGATTCATTTTAAAAGACAATGGTTTTTCAGAATAGGGGAAACCAACATTCCTCAATGACGAATTCTTTTTGCACTATGACCAATGGAAATGAAGGCATAAAGAATGAGATCACACAATAAATCTTAGAATAAACTATCACAACCCATCACTCGGGCTCGTACCGTGACTACCCCAAGCACGCCTTCCATTAGCCTGCGGGTGATGACTAGCACCAAAGGTGTAATCCCGATAAAAGGGAAGGAATTTCCTTTTAAACATGTAACACACACCTAGTTTAAACACAAGTAGTAGAGGAAACAACTGGAAATAAACACTAAGTAATCTGAATATAAAAGTAAGTGATGAAAGGAAATGAGCCAGAACTACAAGCCCAACAGCAAAGTACAACTACAGAAAATTAAATAGAAACTACTAAGTCATCCTCCAGAAATCCCACCTGAAGGGTGGGTATAGATGGCCTCCTCAAAATCCCAGGTCCGTCTGTCTACTATGTATACGTCTCACCGAGTGGACCACCTCTGGGTACCGTCCATCTCCACATGTCTCTACCTCGATCAGTGCTTCACGTCATCTGTAACCAACACCACGAAGTGCGGGCATATCCCATGTAGGGGTGAGTATAACAATACTCAGTAGGGATCCCGAGACCCCAGAAGGTCACCCAGAATCCACAAAGGTTAAACCACAGAAGAAAGATACAGTCATAAAGTATCAACCAACCATACATAGGTATATGGCCACAAATATACCTATGTTATAAATCTCAGTTCGGCTCCAACTCTCGAGCCCAAGCCCAACCCAGTCCACAAGGGAAGTAAAGTCAATCACATCGATGAAAATGATTGAAAGTCAAGACTCAGCTCACACAGAAATTAAAGTCAATCTCATCGATGATAATGATTGAAACATAAGACTCATCTCACATAGGTATACATCTTTCGTATAGCGATAGAGATGATCTGTTGTAGTCACTGATTCATCTAAGATGTCGAACCCACGTAGGATCCATGTACAGAACTCGACACTGTCGAACCCACGTAGGATCAAAGTACTTAAGTCGTCACTGTCAAACCCACGTAGGTTCCAAGTACAGAAGTCTTCACTGTTGAACCCACATAGCATCCAAGGACAGAAGTCGTCACTGCCGAACCCACGTAGGATCCAATTACATAAGTCATCACTGTTGAACCCACATAGGATCTATGTATAGAATTCATCACTGTTGAACCCACGTAGGATCCAAGTACAATTGGAGTCACATTCATAGCCACCTCTTGGGTTCCCTCACACAGCACACTCGATTCTGAGATGGTCTGTTCATCAAGCAAAGGAGGTCGATACATCAACTATCACGAAGACCAGAGTTTATGAATCCCAAAGTTCCATATCATCATAAAGAACCCAATGTGACAGATGGTGTGTCAATCGGACACTCAGGATGAGAGTTATAAGCGTTTCCACTCCGAGGGCCCTGTTGGTTTCAGAATAGAACCAACCTAGCCATACACAAACATCTCCAAAACCTTGAGTGTGATATACCAAAACAACCGAATCAATCCAAGGAATCCAAAACAATATATGATGCATAGATCGGAGGTCCTTAGATCATGTTATGGGAGAAACCAAAAGTAATCCGAAGAGGGGGGTCTGGGTCCGGTCCGACTCGGCCCAACCCGCACTAGGCCGGCCGGAACTGGTTCGAACCGACCCTGGTCTAGGTCCGTCCTGGTAGGGAATAGCCCAACCCGGCGGCTGTGGCCTGGCCCATACGAGGCTGGCCTGGCCTGTGCGGCTGGTGGCCTGCCCCGCGCGGCTGGCGGTTCATCCCGCGCGACAGGCGGTCCGGCCGGTGCGCTGGTGGCCCGGCCAGGTGGCCGGCTGAGCGCAGTGCGGGAGGGGTGGGGGATGGTTTTGTAACGGTGATGCCAGCTGGCACTGCATGTGCCTCCCAGAACCAGCAGACGTTGGTTCTACTCTGCCGCCACGGTCAGAGCCGCGATGGTCTTCTGCCGGTGACGTGCGAGGGGCGCCACTGCCCCCAGGCAGCCCGCTGGTGCCGTCCACCACCTCCAGTCGCCGGTGCCACCGTGCTTATCCTCGTTCCACAAGAGTCATTCTAGTGGCCCCTTTTGCTTTCTTCCTATGACTACGGACTCCTCGGGTCCTGCCCTTCACTATGACGGCCTCAATTTATTGTTGTCCTTCAGTTCATACGTCGCCCAACAAACCTCGCATCAGGAACGAAATGGCGGAGGGTCCGAACTTGTTTGTTAGCCCGTAACCTCTACGTTAGAGGCTCAAACAATTTTCCAACATATAATTTCCAATGTACGAGGGTATAAATCACATGTTTAAAAACAAAAAAACCCTACCTCGATTCAAGGTTCGTTCGTCGTAGTTGCAGAAAATGGTATCACGGGAGACGATGTCGCAGAATAAGGTGTCGTTCTGTCAACATCGGAGGAAGATTCGTTGGTCATTGGTGACATTCTTTGCGGGTTTCGCCCCCCTTTCATATCTTTTTCTAAGGAGTAAGAAGAATTTTCTTCACATTCATCGAGATGCGGAGCGTTTTTCATGTTCTTCATCGAGAGAAAGGTGTTCTTCATGGAGAGAGTGATATCCACCAAATTATCTCAAGTTCTACACAAAGTGAGATTATTCGAACCCATGTAAAAGAATTACATGTCTTCTTTTAATGATGGAAATGTAAAATCAAATGTATTCAAAAAGATTAATTAATTGAGATAAGGTGGAAGGATTCAAATTTCAAAGGAAAGAGGTGGTTCATTTAATTCAAAGAGGAGTTAAAAAAGAGTTGAGGGGAGGTGAAAGGTTTGGGGCTCATCTGGGCCCCACCACACATTATCCTCTCATGGGAGGTTTTGTGGGGTGTGCTACCCACCACTAAATCCTCTGTGGAGGAAAAAAACACCACATAAAAATAAAATTGTGTAACACAACAATTTTATTTAATTTATTATGAATCCCCAAAATATAACTTTCTTCCTTCATAAAACACAACTTCGGTAATGGTCCCCTTAAACGAATACCGGCATTGCGATTTCATCGGTGTCCTCAGATTTGAATTCCGATCACCGGTTCAAAAGATAGAAAAACCAACATGTACATTTACTGAACATACCCGAACAAAACTCCAGAAATTGATTCTGGGCACACCGTGCCTCGGAATCAGGCGCCGTCAGAAAATGTGGACTCATAAAATTCCAACGAATTTAAGAAAAAAATATTTCCTTGAAATTTATGGGTCTTTACATTACCCCTATCTCTAGGATTTATGTCCCTGTAAAGGTACAACACACACTAGGGTAACAAATGGGGATACTGAGAATGCATCTGAGCCTCCGGCTCCCATGTCCTCTCCTCGAGGTTCCTGTGCTGCCAGCGAATGCGCACCAGAGGAACTGACCTTCCACGCAGGACCAACTCATGTCGATCCTCAATCTCCAATGGAACCACCATGAATATCACCTCCTCATCGATGTCCATCTCCCTGTGGTCGATGATATTGGACGGGTCGTGCACGTATCTCCTCAGATAAGATACGTGGAAGACGTCATGCACCCGATGAAACTGAGGTGGAAGGGCCATGCGGTAATCCACCTCACCTACTCTGTTGGGGACCTGGAAAGGTACAATGAATCATTGAGATAACATGCCGCCTTAGCCAAATATCTGTAGACCTCGTCGAGGTGAGACCTGTAAGAAGACGTGGTTTCCATCCAAGAACTCCAATGTTCTCTGTCTCCTATCATCATAGGACTTCTGTCTACTCTGTGCAGTCTTCATCCACTCCTGGATGATCTGCACCTTCTCCGTCGTAGCATGCACCATCTTTGGTCCTACAAGTGTTGAATCCCCTAGGTTAGTCCAGCACATCGGTGATCTGCAAGGTCGGTCGTAAAGTTCCTCGTAAGGTTCCATCCCAATGGTTGAGTGGCAGCTATTGTTGTACGCAAACTCCACCAAGGGTAAGTGATCCTCCCAGCTGTGACCAAAGTCAAGGACACATGAATGAAGCTTTTCCTCGAGTGTCAAAATGGTACTCTCAGTCTGACTATCCATCTAAGGATGGAAGGTGGTGCTCAAGCGAAGCTGGGTGCCAAAACCCTCATGTAACCCCTTCCATAGCCAGGATGTGAAACGAGCATCTCGATCAGAGACGATCGCCGATGTCACACCATGAAGTCGTACGATCTCCTGAACGTAGAGGTGTATCGAGCTCTCTACTGGGCCCTACTCACTTATCTGTAGGAAGTGGGCCGACATGGTGAGTCGGTCAACGATCACCCAGCTAGAGTCGTTCCCTCTGTATGTGTGTGGATGTCCCATAACCAAATCCATGGATATCCCATCCCACTTCCAATCTGGATCCTCTAAGGGATGTACCAAGCCTGCTGGTTCCCAGTGATCCGCCTTCACTTGCTGACAGGTGAGGCATCAAGAGACAAACTCTTCTACTTTTTCTTCATTGTAACACCCAAAGCTTCCACGGTACGCTTCTCTTTGAATAATACAGTGGCATGTGTTGTACCGAACTTCGAGTTCTAACACACAATACAACCAATAAAACTAACCGTTATAAATAGTAATACTCAATTTTTGAAATTTTATAAATTTTAACTTTAAAATGGACTTCATTTTTGGAATATCTAGATCGAAATTAGATAAGGGTGAATTTTTGGTATTTTTCTGAATACATTTAATTTTTGATGAATAGTGAAAAAACACTGAGTAATAGTTTAAAACCAAATTTTTATTTAAATAATTATTTATTTTAGTTAAATTTAATTAAGGTAAAAATAGATACACAATAACTTTATATGTTCAGTGTAATTCATTGGAGTTAGTTTAGAAAAATTTTAGATATATAAAAATTTTATCGAACTTTTTACCGTGTTTTACCAACCTCTTAGGAGAATTCGAAAATTCACATAAATCTTAATTTTAATGATTCTGTGAGTGGAATTTAGAAACTCCGAGAGACATGGTTAATATAATGGAGTAAAATGTGGTTCAATAAGATAAAAATAATTTTTGTTGAATAGTTACTTTTATCTATTATTTATCACGGTTAAAAGTAAATAGGGTAATTAAGGGTAAAAATAATTTTAATATTACTCTAAAACACGTCGTAATTCTATTGGACAAGTGTATCTCGATGAAAAACAAACATAGGAATAAAATATTATCATTTAGGTCCACTTGTATTATATTAGGACATTTGTTATTTTTTAATTCAAAGAAAAGCTAAAACTAATAAAATCAATGTTTAATAACTACAACATTTTTAATATTGGGTAATAGATAAGATAAATTAGATTATAAATATTCATTAGAAATATAAACATCATTCCCACATAATGGTATTTTATTTATAATTTTTAGACATTAAATAATTTAATTTATTTATGACCCAATGTTGATGTAGTAATTACCTAATTAATGAAATATTAAAATAAATGATATTATAAATATACAAATAAATGTAATCTGATACTTTTTATGAATTGCACTGATTTTATAGGTTAATATGACATATTATTATTGGTTATATAAATCTTTTTTGAAGTAATAATTCTGTTATGAAATTATCAAAAACAAAATACCAAATAGTTTCAAAATTGACACAAAAGAGTTTTTAAAACAAATATTATATTATTAATTGGTATTCTACTCCTAAAAATATAAGGATCATCCAAAATACTTATATAATGATAGGTGTTTCATTAATGGTCCACTTGGGGGGTCTAATGGAGGTATATATTATGTTTATTAACTATATAATATAAAAATACAAAGATAGATGGTAAATTTCCAACTACTTATCTAAGAGTTAAATATAAATGATAAGGTTAATATAGTGACCTAAACCTGTCTAAAATCTATTTGTGGAAAATATTTCAAACCATCCCAACTTTAATATTTAAATAATCCACTTTTTAGCTGTTATAAACCGAATATGAATTTATTATAAAATAATATTTCTAGATTTTTCAAAGGTGCACCTCACCCATCTTATAAAAGGTCATTCCCCCTTATCACTAATTCACAGCATAAAACCTTTTGGATCAGCCTAAACCTACGCAAATATTCTCTAAAAATTCATCACTTCAACCTATAGGCCTTATTTTGATCATAAAGGAAACCTAACGAGCCCTTTTGATCAAATCAAATGGAAGAACCCGAAAAAGAGGTAATGTTTTCACAACCCTCTTTCAAGTTCCTTTCTTCTTCAACTTTTCTTTCTTTGTTATTTACATTCTAAAATAATAACTCATGTATATTTTATATTCTGTGATGTTATTATAAATATGGTACAACCATATTTAGTATTCTATCCATCCTTTGAATGACATGTCACCATACGTTCGTACGTACGGCCTACCGTCTCCACGTCGTGGTGTAATTTTTATTAAATACATTATTATTTGAATGGGTATAATAATGATGTGTAATTCATGTAAATAAAAAGTATAACATGATAATTATTCTTTATATATGATATACCATCCAATTATATATGATTTTAATATCAAAAGGATGATATTATCGCTCGTGCGTACGTACAGACTACCGTCTCCATGAACGCGATGAGATTCATTCCCCCATCGTATCCATACAATTATTATTCTCATTTTATGATTAAAAATAATTTTTAATGATTTAATATAATTTTTTATATGAATAAGATACAAGATATCCCTAACAAACATGATTTATGTAACAAATCATATAAAAGAAAACGAGTAAGTTAACACCAAAAACGCTGACAATACTATGAAATTATTAACCAAGCATTGTTAAAAGATCATATATGATATCATATTAATGTATATGATTCTTGTATAATTCAATAAAAATAATTTCACCATTATACAGGAGGATAACCTACCCTCCACCAAGGAAAAATTACAAAGTAAGGGGTTTCTATTCTCACTTTTAATTCCGTGAGATTTCCATTATTCACCACTTATTTATTGCATGTGGTGTGTGTACTTCCCATGTTTGTATTCATTGTAAAATATACATTAATTAATGTATATTTACATCCTCATTGTATGACCCCTCTTTCATGGGTCTATGTTTCATATGTTACCAAATCAATAAGGGAATTTGAAATTTCAATTTCCACCCATTCGGCTTTACACATACATCATTGATTATATTACTCCAAGATTATGTGTGGAATCACTATTCATTTGATTATTTCATAAATTCCACTCCCCTTTATATGGATATACTTTTGATACACATAATCACTCCATTAATAAATTCCAAAGTCATCGATATGAACTTGATAAGTGTAATTTTATATCAATCTCCATTTGTTGTGTTAAATAACCAATTAATTGGTGTTGTTTTTACAAGAATATGTGTGAATGTCCTCTGATTGATTTACAATTAATATCCCATAAGATTTTGTGTATTTATATTTTTCACACATAATTATGTTGTTCATTTATCCTTAACCAATTGATATGGTCTTTATAAGAGATTTCATCTCAATTTACTTTCCATTTAGACTTCTTTGTTGTTATACAGCAACTCACTTTTATATGGAGTATATAATGTACTTTTAAATAGTATATCAGTAATCCCTTTATTCTCATGATGATATAATGTTTTTATTATATAAATTATTTTTATTGAAGTGTCTCTATTTTTGTTAGGAACTCTAACTAAAATATCGTTTTAAAATGTTTTAAAGATTTATTATTCTAAATATTTCTCATTAATGTACATTTTTCAAAAATGGTTTTAAGAATTTATTTATGTGGACATTAATGTTTTAAAATTAAAAATTCTTCTTTAATGTTTCAATGTGGTATGGGACACTTTGATTCAAAAATATATTTTAAAAGGCTTCTTAAAAAATAGTGTGACTTTTAAATGTTATCAAGAAAAAGGGTGATATTACTCTCAAATAGTTTTGATGATTATTTCCATCTATGTGGATATCCTTCATTATTCTCCATTGTGGTTAATCTTTTACAATAAAACCTTCCATTTTTTATGAATGAGTTATGTTTGATTGTGTATTTTCTATTTTTATACCAATCATGGATTGTGGATAAAGTATTGACATTTCATATGCTTGTTTTATTACGAATGTTTATGTTATGTTTCAAACTATTCATGTGAGGAATGAATTGAACATAATAAGTGATGGGTGGAGCCCTCTATAGCTCCTCAATGAATTAGTAGGTCTCATGAGACAAACTAGGGTATTGGCACAAGGCCTTGACAAAATCTTATTTGTAGTCTTGGCATGAGGCCCTGACTATGTGGTTAGGATAGTTTGGAATTATGCATTCCATTATTAAGAAAGTTGTCATTGATATTGCATGTGGTTATACGACTAGTAGAATATCCATGTGAATAAGTAAATGGAATTATTTTATTTTAACTTTTCCATAATCTACTAAAGTTCATGTTTAAATGGATTTTGTTTTAGTTATAAATTGCCTAAAATGATTCTGCTTATTTATGAATGTTTTTGTAATATTGTTATCCTTACTGAGCATCTGAGCTCACCCCTTTCAATGTTTTATTTTTACCAGGATGTGAAGAAGTAGTTTATGAATGACCTGAAGGCATAGTACGAGGGGATAAGAAGACAAGATGTTGTTGAAGTTTTTTTTCATTAGGATGTAATGTGAGACTTATGAATATATCTAGTGTTTCCAAGACTACTAATCTAATCGGTATTTCGAGACATGATCTTTTGTGATCATACCGGTGTAATATAATATTACACCAACTTAGGGTAACTAGGGTTGGGGTATTGCATTAATACCTGACCAATAATGTTGTCGTCTGAGGTCCCGATACATCTTCGCCACTCTTGGATGTACCGCTAGAGGGTAAGTGTGGAACTCTCTCAATACCTCCTCCTGTAGTGCAATTGGTACAATGGTATGTTCTCTGAATAGGATGATGTGCTCGCCACATTCATAAAACCCATCAGGTGCCTGTCTAGAGGATATCTAAGCATGTCGCGTCTCACAGTTAATGTCCCCTCGCTATGCCTCCCTCACTTACTGAACGAGTGGAGGAGTGACTGGGAGAGACTGCTGAAAGGCTGCTCCATCTCTATCCACAAAGGATATCTGCAACGTGACAAGCTACTCTATCGCCTATCCTAGAAGCTGAATGCCTGATCACATGCTGAGAGCATCTGCTACAACATTCTGCTTCCTAGGACTGCAGACTATCTCGAAGTTAGAGTCTTGGAGGAACTCAAGCCATCTCCATTGTCTCAGGTTCAGGTCCTTCTTTGAGAAGATATATCTGAGACTCTGGTGGTCAATGTAGACTGTAAAATTCTCTCCCATTAGATAATGTTGCCACATCTTCAATGCGAAGAACACTTCTCCTAACTCCAGGTCATGGGTAGTGTAGTTCTTCTCATGTTGTCTCAACTGTCATGAACCGTACACAATCACTACTTGCTCCAGCATCCAGAAACACCCGAGTCTAGTCCCTGATGCATCGCAGTAAACTACATACCCAACGCTCTCTTCCAGTAGCCTCAAGATGGGTGCACTATTCAACATCTACCTCATCTCCTGAAATCTATGTTGGAATCTGTCTGACTATACGACGGTTTTCCCCATCTTCGTCAAAGGTGTTAGTGGTGCTGCAACTCTGGAGAAGACTGGCCGACTCCTTAGTGATCTACAGAACCCTCTTATGTATGATTCCATCATATGTTTCATGGGTTTTCCTTTTCGCCGACCAAGGAAAAACCCCATCCCAACATTGTTGATAAACCACAACCTTTTTGCCTAATAAATTCAATCTGTGAATGAACTGTTGTTGCCCAGTCCATACCCAAACTAATGTCATAAGGCCTCGACACTGCCACCAGGAGGTTACAACCGAAACTATCGCATCAAGTATTAGATCACACCATCTGTGTAAGTGTGATTATCGAGTCTCCTTCCAAAGGTATCTCCAGACGTGAGTGTCAAGTCAACAGATTAACTGGAAATTCTAGGTCTGGGACAAGATTCTTGGAAAGAAGTAATGATTGGTACCTATATATTGATACAGAAGTGAGTAGTAGATAAAGACCTTACCTAAAATCATACTTAGAGCCCTTGGGTCACACTCCATGACCGCATGGAGATACTCTCTCCCCCTTCCCTCCAGCTCCAAGAGCCTAGCAAGGAATACAAAGGTGGGAGGTTGTAACATGATGAAATGTTCACCCCCTTAGGCTACTCTCCTGACTATGCTTCCACATCCACTGCCCTACAGATTCATCTATCTTTAACACTTCCCCTTCCTAAAACATCTCACACACCATATTATCTAATACAATCACAAGTTTCATGATTTCAAACTGTAAACATTCAATGGCTGTATCCGCTCAACCAATGAACATTCAACCACAAAGGTTCTCTCAAGCACCCTAACATTAGTAGGAATGCATAGAGAAAAAAGTAATGGATCAGATATCCTTAAACATGCCTCACTCAGAGGTCTGAGATCTAAAGCACTGATTGAATCATATTCATCATGTACGAGGAATGATCGGTATGCCTCAATGAATACTCAGCTACCAACACATCGTCTTGCCGAAGCTGTATAATATCTAGAAAACTCTCATCCCCCTCCTCAAGCCAGTCATTATCCTCCTGTTGGTCTGGCTCACCTCAGAACATGAGGGATATCTAGTTCTGAAAGAGATGTAAGGTAATAAGCCTACAAGTGTCCTCTACTGGTATTTCCGGTAGTGTTTGTTGACCAATGAGCAGTGATATAGTTGGCACATAGCCCGAAGGTACCGTCTCTGAAAATGGTCCAAGTACCGAAACTTCATCATTATGTGGATCATCCTCATGGAAAATCCATGAAAACGATTAGTAGATAAGTCCAACATCTGCTCTACTAGTGTCTCAACTAGGAGGAAAACTCCAATAATCACGTCCATCTAGTCCTCTACTGCCTAGGAATCTGTCTCGCCTCGAAACCTTAGAGGCCTCTGCCACTGGAACTCATGCAACGTCCTCAGTCGGCGTGCCCCATCTACCCGTGCGGCTGGTGGAATCTGCTGCCCAATGAGTGGTGGTGCTACTAGTACACCGCCCAAAGGTGGCAACATAGTAAGAGGGCCCTGCAATGGTGGCTCATCGCTCGGTGGGCCGTCATCAAGTACTCTCTCTCGGGAACCCTAGCTGGTTGTCTTCACATTGGAATCCAGATAAGGAATAGGTGATCCACGGTCAAAAAGTTATACTTGGTGAGATGACTCAAAGAGACCATAAAGGAAACTTCTTGAAACACACAGGCAGTCAGTTTTTTCATGCACTGAGTCAGAAATCAGAGGTCATGGACCTGGTCTATGGATACGTCGGCCGCCACACCAACACTAGAATCTCTGGACTAAAAACCACACTCAATACTCTTAACACTATTTCTTCACAGAAAAGAATGATCAGAGTCCTGAGTTCTATGATATAACTGACTCATCTGATATCAATTTGTCACGACCCGTCCCTTGGGCCCATGACGTGACTACCCTAGGCCCGCCTTCCATACGCCAGGGGCAGGCGACTAGCACCAAAGGCGTAATCCCAATAAAAGGGAAGGAATTTCCTTTTAAACCTGTAACACACACCTTGTCTAAACACAAGCAGTAGAGCCAAAAATTTTATATGAACACTAAGTAAACTGAATAAAAAAGTATGTGATGAAAGGAAAGGGTCTGGAAATACAATCCCAACAGTAAAGTACAATTGCAGTAAAGTAAAAAACAACTACTGAGTCATCCTCTAGAAATCCCACCTGAAGGGTGGGTATAGATGGCCTCCTCAGCACCCCAGGTCCATCCATCTACTCTATGTGTATCTCGTCAAGTGGTCCACCTCTGGGTACCGTCAAGCTCCACATGTCTCTACCTCAATTAGTGTTTCCCGTCGTCTACAACCAACACAACGAAGTGTGGGCATAGCCCGTGCTGGGTTGAGTATAATGATACTCAGTAGGGACCCCATGATCCATGATGGTCTCCCAGAATTCATGAAGGATAAACCATAGATGAAAGATACAATCATGAATTATCAACCAACCCTACTTTGGTATATTCCCATACATATACATATGGTATAAATCTCAGTTCGGCTCCAAATATTGAGCCCAATAACAACCTGATCCACATAAGATGTAGGTAAATCACATCGATGATAATTATTGAATGTCATGGATCAGCTCACAAAGGAATTAATGTCAATCATATCGATGATAATGATTAAAATTCAAGACTCATCTCACACAGGTTTACATCTTTCGTATAGAGATAGAGATGATCAGTTGTACTCACTAATTCATCTATGCAGTCGAACCCACGTAGGATCCATGTAAAGAAGTCATCACTGTCTAACACATGAAGGATCCAAGTATAGAAGTCTTCACTGTCTAACCCACATAAAATCCAAGTACAGAAGTCATCACTGTCAAACCCACGTAGGATCCAAGTACAGAAGTCTTCACTATGGAACCCACGTAAGATCCAGGTACATAAGTTCTCACTATCGAACCCACGTAGGACACAGGTACAGAGGTCATCACTACGAAACACACTTAGGATCACAATTACAGAAGTTGTAAATGTCGAACCCACGTAGGATCCATGTACAGTAGTCGTCACAATCGCAACCAGATCTAGGGTTCCCGCACACAACAAGCTCTATTCCAGGAGGGTCTGATCCTAAAGAAAATGGATTTGATACATAAACTATCATGACTAACATAGTTTATTTATTCCAAATATTAATCTAATTATAAGGATCCAAATTCCACAAACAGCGCGTCAATCGGACTTCCAATCTGAGTTTTATAAGCATTTCCGCTCCGAGGGCCCTGTTGGTTTCCGAATCGAACCAACCCGGCCATACCCAATCATTCCCAAAACCTTGAGTGTGATATACTAAATCGACCTTCCCGATCCATGAAATCCAATGCAACTGACGGTACGTCGATTGGAGGTCCGTAGCTCAAGTTATGGGTGAAAAGCGAAAAGTAATCCGAAGAGTGGGGTCTGGGTCCGGTCCGACTTGGCCCTACCCACCGTGGGTCAGCACGAACCGGGTTGACCCAAACTGGGTCTGGGTATGGCCCGGTAGGGAGTGGCCCGACCCAATGGATGTGGCCCGACCCATGCGAGGGTGGTCCGACCCGCGCGACTGGAGGCCCGACACGAATGGTGGGCGGCCCGACATGCGTGGCGGGCAGCCCGGCCAGTGAGGTCGGCGGCCCGGTCGGCGCGCATGTGTCCCGACCTGGTGTCTAGACATGGAATGTCCATATTTCTAAGCACGGTGCGGGGGGGGGGGGAGGTGGGGTTTGTAACGGAGGTGCTGGAAGGTGCTTCTCGTGCCTCCCGGAACCCACAGACGCGTGTTCCGCTCTATCGCCGCGGCCGGTGCGGCTGCGGTCTTCCGCCGGCATTGCGCGAGGGGCACTGCTGCCCCCAGGCGGCCGTCTCCTGACATCCGTTGCCTCCAGTGCTGGTGTCACCGTGGCGGCGACCCAAGCCGCTGCGCTTCTCGACATGCCCCCTTAGTCATTTTGGTGGTCCGTTTTTCCATCCGTCTATGTCTACGGCCTCCTCAGGTCCTGACCTTCACTACGACAGCCTCAAATCATCATTTCCCTTTTGTTCACCCATCGCCCAACAAAATGCACATCAAGAATGAAATGGCGGAGGTTACAGACTTGTTCATTAGTCCATGCCCTCCGCGTTAGAGACTCAAAAAATTATCCAACATATATTTTCCCAAGTACGAGGGTATAAATCACATGATTAAAAAAACACCCCTACATCGATTCACGGTTCGTTCGTCGTAGTCACGGAAAATGACATCTTGAGAGATGTTGTTGTGGAATACGGTGTCGTTCCATCAACGTCGGAGGAAGATTCGTTGTTCATTGGTGATGTTATTTGAGGGAATTGCCTCCCTTTCTTGTCTGGGTTAAAGGAGGAAGAATAAGTTTCTTCACGATCTACAAGATGTGGATAATTGTTTTTGTTCTTCGTCAATAGAAGGGTGTTCTTCATGGAGATAGTGATATCCTCCAAATACTCTCAGGTTCCACACAAAGAGAGATTATTCCAACCCAATTAAAAGAATGTCATGTCTTATTTTAATGTTTGAAAAGTAAATTCAAATGAATTAAAAAGATTTTTAAATTGATAGAAGGTGGAGGGTTTAAAATTTAAAATAAAGGAGGTGGCTTTATTTAATTCAAAGATAAGCTAAAAAGGAGTTGAGAGGAGCTAAAGGTTTGGTGCTCGTGTGGGCCCAAACACATATTATCCTCTCATGGGAGGTTATTTGTGGTGTGGGACCCACATCCAACTCCTCATTGGAGGAAATAACCCCCTCAAAAAAATAAAATTGTGTAACAAAACAATTTTATTTAATTTATTATGAAATCCCCAAAATATAACTTTTTCCTGCATAAAATGCAACCGCGGTAAGGGTCCCCTTGAATGAATATCGGACCTGTGAGTTCATTGGTGTCCTCAAATTTCAATTCCGACAACCAGTTCAAAAGATAGAATAACCTACATGTACATTTACTGAACGTACCCGAACAAAACTTCAGAAATTGATTCCGAGAACACCGGGCCTTAGAATCCAGCGCTGTCAGAAACTGCAGACTCGTAAGATTCGAATGAATTTCAGAAAAAAAAATCATGAAATTTCCTGGTCTTTATAGAAACCATGAATAATCACCATACACAGTTGAACAGATCCAAATAATCCTCCCAATGATGGTACAAAGATGAAAGGAAAAGAAGGAATATAGAGATTACACAGTTAGAGAGATTCACCAAAACCATATTGAAGATCGAGTGTCAAAGGGTTTAATCTCGGTGGAGTGGAGGCTCCCAATATTATCTGGGATGAGTTTCAGTTCAAGATCTAAGATGTTTGGAGAAGGATTCATGACAAAATAGTCACTTTGCCACTTTTACAGAAAGGAATCATCCATTATATGAAGTGAAATATAATTACATTCCCCAGAATCCATGATTTAGATGCAATCCAAAAAAAATCCACCTCATATTTATAAAACTATCTAAATAATTCATGATGTCAACCCATATTTCACGATGATTAACTTTCACATCATGAATCACCCTTCATGGACTGTTTATAGAAATAGTTTCATGGCATGTAACCCTGTTACACTCCATGATATATTTTTTCTGGTTGTATAAACCAAAAAATTATTATTGAAATTCCAACTAATCAATGACATAACTATTTTAATTATACTTTCAGTCTCAATGGAGGAGAAACTCATGATGGGGTTAAGGGAATACCTGATAAAATAGTAACGATATATTAAAAATCCTTGTATAACACACACACGGTCAACACATGTGTTGGAAGCTAACAAATATTAATATATATTAAAAAAAGTCCCACAAAATAAAAATATTATATACATAAAAGATACATAAATATATATATATAAATGTATATACTGGTTTCCATCTGAATTATCTAGAGGGATATCAAAAAAAGATTAAAAATAATAACCATCTATATATATCACAAAAAGCATTCATGGTACATAGTTTCCAAATTTCCATTAGTTGCTTGAAAACAATACTCTGTAATTACACACACCACATATAGTTATTATTGATGATTTGGTATGATATCCCTCTAATTTTGGGCCATTTATTTTAAAAGGGTCATGACCCAATGTTGTAAATGTATTCCTTGTAGAATGCATGTTGGGTCTCATTACATCATACAACATTAAAGTGATCATCCATCCTCAACTATTCTTTTATTAAATAATCTGATAAATACAATAATAAATGATTTCAATTTTATCAAACAATATATATTCTTTCAAAATGTATTAGTAATAGTCAACTCATTCATAAAATTTTAAAATGATGTTATAATGAAATGAAAAAATGGAATATGATAGTATTTCTATAATTTTTTATCATTATAATTCCAAACAAATTCATTCCATTATCAAAATATTAATAGTTTACCCATCCACCATAAAATATACATTTATATAATAAATCCAAAAAATAACTCTCTATTGGAGAATGTTTTCATATATATATATATATATGATACTAAATTCATCCTCCAATTTTTGAATCTATAGTCACTCTAATAAGGGATAATATCTACCAATTTTTAGGGAGTTATATATCATATATATATATAAATTACAATTATCCACCCTATATTAGGAAATGTTTTCAATTATAAGTGACAATCTAGTTTCATTGAAGTGCATATTCCCTGACATAGAACATCCATTTCAAGGATCAATGGATACTTGTAAAAAACATGGAAGCAAGTATTTAAATGTTCAATGTGAACAAAATTACCAAAAAACTTGTCATGATAAGTCATCAAAATAAATCATGTACATATCATGCACAATTAAAATATCACTATAACAAGATTCAATTCTTCAAGTAAATTTACATATTCATCTTAATGAATTTAATATCATATGTAAATAGTAAAATTGATATCATATAAAGAAGAACTATATATTATTAATAAGTATGGATTTTCTCCTTAAAGTATTTAATAAAGACAAATTTATAATTTGTCAATATTGATTCACATAATAATTTAAAAATACACTTGAATTTTCAATAAAATCCACCTGTAAATACCCATGACTTTTGGTTCATAGGGAAATTTGGTTCATAAATAATATTGGTTCAATTTATAATTTACCAATCTCTATATGACTAAATACCAATGTAATAAAACCCAAAGGCCTTATGGCCGTGGTTGGGACTGCTCAACCAATGAGGACACCCAATAACCCCATATGAAATGGTGTTTATGGAAGGATCATAGAAATGTTTTAAAAACTAAAAACATGAATGGAATGTCATAAGACAGTTTACCAATAAACTGTATGTATCTAAATTATAAATGTTACATATTAATGTATTAAAAACCCAAAAACAATTATTTGAATTATATTATGGTTCTCACATCCCATTATTTTAATTGTAAAGACACGATATTGTTTCATATGAATAACGACGCATGGTTTATTATTGGATTACACATTAATACATGAATAATTAATAAAGTCCTTTTTATTCAACATTGTTATTTATATAACCTTCCAACTAGGTAATATATAATATAACCAATTCCTCAAGAATATCCACACAATGATAACTCAATAGAGATACAAAATGATCCCCCTTATAAACATGTTCAGTTGTGAATATGTAAAACTAAAATGAATGGTATTGCACAAATTAGTATTTTATGAGACATAATATTTTCCAAAATAATATTTTTTTTATTTTCATTATAGGGAATCATGAATTATATATACATATGGATATCCATATACCAAATATATTTATTGAATCCTCTATATTCTACATATATGAGAAAAAGTCATGGTATAAATTTTTGAATGAATCCATTGAAGGAAGTTAATTTATTGACTGAAAGAACAATTGTAGATACAGAAGAATATAATAGAAATGAAGAAGTCCATTATTGTACTTCATAATGATGGATTCCAAAGGCCACCCATTGCTAAATCATATTTTAGATCCACCTATATTTGTATCTAAATCCAAGGTATTTGAGTGAGAAACTATCATTTTCATTATTTATGTGAGAAAGAATATGAATCCACAATATATGGATAAAAATTAATTAATTTCTAGAATTAAATAGCCAAAATGTAATCATTTTATTGTGTTTCCCCAATGGCCTGCTGTGTTTCTTTTATAATGACTATGAGTATTTGATGGCTCCAATAGAATCATTATACCTTAAGGACCCCCATCGTGAACTCATTACTATTCAACTAGGTACTTTGTTGTTTTAAAACCACATTCCCCTTCACTCAATCATCAATCCCTCTTGAAATAAAAACACCCCCATTAAACATATAATTTTTTTAGAAATATTATTAATATGAAAATCTTTTTGTGATAACTAATAGTTAAATCAATGGTTCATTTCAAATCTGAATGTGTGGTGAGAGGGATGGAGGATGTGTTTATATATATATAAGTGAGAGGTATCCCACTATATAAAATATTAAATACCATATTTTTTATGACATTGGATTTGAATAATTTTGATTAAATTACCTTTTACTAATTTCTTATTAAATAATATTTCCATATTAATCAATTTAATGCACAAAAAATGTAAAAGAAAATCTAAACACATTTATATATTTTAAAGACTAAAAAATATACTTTTAAAGAAAATTTTCATTTAAAAATAATTAATAGTTTTAGAAACTATATATATAATTTTAAAAATAATAAATTTTCCCCGTATATACATTTTATATTATGATTTTTTACAATATTTTGGACATAATAATTTCATAATTATTTCATAGAAAATAATATGCATAAAAATTATATTTTTCCAGTCCCCATGAAGTTAATATTTATTGATAAATAACTTAATGTCACCCTATAATAACAATTTTTTTATAATTGTAATATTTTAATTCTATTTCCTGAAATTCTAATTCAATAAATTTAAAAAATAATTAAAAAATTAAATTATATAATAACTAAATAAATTTTTATCTATAATAAACAATATTTATTTTTTATGAGTGGTTAGAATTATGTTTTTTTTATTGTTTTTTTATAATTATAATGATTTAAAATTATAATTTTTGTTATAATTTTTTTTAATATTATGTATCAACAAAATTTAGATTTAAATAAATAAATGAAAGTTGAGGTAAATATTTTAAAATGAATATTATAAAATTTTATTCATTTATATAAAATTTCTTTAATTAATTACTAAATGATACCTCAATTTATATGATTTATATTAATTAATTATTTTAGGTTAATTATTAATAAATTGAAAATTTAATATATTCGAAGGTCTAGTTTCTATTTCAATGAATCATTATTATTCGAAAGATATATTACCTTTCTGATGGTCATATAATTATTACACATAATGAAAATACCAGTTATTAGAGTCATGATTCATTAGCCCAATTTTTTATCTAGGGTTTTTATATTTTATTTAATAAATTATATGTTTTTTAAATATTTCATCCTTACAAGTTTTTTCTACATTAAATTATATTTTACTTGTACTATAAATGTAATAACTATCCATAAAAATTCAATATTATATTTAATAAAAACTATAGTTAAATTTCTTTTGTTCCAAATGACTATTTTTGTTTAGAGTTATGGAGAGTTCGGACATAATCCTTACATAACAAATCCATTATTAAATAATGTGGACCCTTCAAATCAGTAACTATTTTCTTTCAAAAATAAAATTCATTTTAAAATAAAGTGATATTTATTTTAATAAAAAACCATCATTACATTCAACTTATCTTATTATGTTTTTCCTGAACTTGCTAATACATTATTATATACATTTTAAAACATGGGATGAGAAAAAAAATAGAAGGGGGCATAGGAAATTTCTTAGCACCATGAAAAACATGAAATCTCATGTAATAATTACTGTTATCATCAATGATAATTAAGCATTTGAAATAAATAATTTCCTCAAAATCAAATTCACTTTTACCTCAATTTAATCATTAAAAACCCATTGCATGAAAATAAAAACCCCTTTTGGAATCAAAGATATTCATCTACGTAAATCACTTTAAAATCATTATAATTAAAATAAACATAAAAATTATTTCTAATAAAATTTTCCATCGACGAAATTCATTAACCAATGCATTATAGAGACACAGTGGAGCTTACCCTTTGTATAATCAATATCAGGCCCAACTGTTATTCATGAGCTATAATTTAGCTCAAAACCTCAAAAAAGTTATATCGATCACATTAAATAGAAATGATGTGGTTCAATAAACTATGTAAGATATATCCATATCAACCAATTTTCATATATAATTATAAAGAACCAAAAAATTATTAAAACATTTTATTATTGATATTTTTCATCATAAAACCATTTATAAGCTCTTTTAAACCCAGATGAAAGACCTTTTTAGATATTGAAATACCATTACCTTTTTAGAAACACATTTTGAAAAACAGAACTAAGAAAAAGGATAGGAGTGTATTTATATCAAGAAAAAAATGGATGATTATAGAGTATTAATGACATAAATTTATTTATGGTTGTGGGAAAAGTCATTTACTATGTATGTGTTAGAATAAAACATTTCTCTTTTCTTTTTTTAAAAATGTCAATATTTTATAAAATGATTCATTTTTTGAAAACCATTAAAGTGATGCCAAAAGAATCATAAAATATCATCTAATATACATTTATTTTAAAATTAAAAATCCTTAACATTTTTATTAAGAATGACTTGGATATAAATTTTTTTTTATAAAAATTCCTTTACAACTTTAAAAAAAGTTGTGTTTTAATTGAATAGTCTATTACCATGAGTCAAAGTCAACATGAATGTTCTTTATCAAACTAAATTATAATTTTTATTTATTTATTTATATATATAAGAAAATATTTTAGGATAACAATTAATTTTATATCATATTTTAAAATAAAATATGTAATCTATTATTATCACACATGAGGTTTTAATGAATTTGGACTTATATATCCAAAATTACATCAGAATTATTGCTCTGGTAAAATTGTTCCATAGATAAATATATATATACTAATAATAATGAAATAATGATAATTTTTATACATAAATTGAAATTTTAAAATCATTCATAAATTATGGTATGGGAAAAATAATTAAGTTGTGATTATAGACACAATACATAGTCCATACACAATAGTAACGTTTCCATTTATATTGATCATTATGGAATTAATTTAATTAATATATTACATTTCCATAACATTAGTTATATAATAAATACCAATTTAAATCATCATATATATATATATGTATAAATTTATAATAAATTTTATTTGGTTGAGAAAAAATGATCATGTCACATCGTGAATGTGGTAGTCCATACGTATGCTAGAATAACATTATCATTTTATAGTGTATGAAAATAAATTTTATATTATAATTTTATGAAGGTGAACTTTTCATTAATATCATATTTGTTTATTACATATCAAATATAATAATTTTCTATATTCTTATTTCCATTAATTAAAAGTGTTAGTGAAAAACAATGCACATCATTTTCTGAGAAGCTAGTCTACCGTACACAAGAGTGATGTTATATTATACAAGATGGAATTGATTTTAATAATTTTTATGTTATATCATAATTAAATAAAAATTATTTCTATTTAAATATAATAAAAATATAAAATTTAAACCAATCATTATAACAATCTATTAGTGCTAATGATGCAAAACAGATTACATTGGTTTGCAAGGAGATAGTCCGTCATAAATGAGAATGACGGGTACATTTCGTATATGATTTAAAATTAGATGGATTTAGTTTATTACATCAACATAATAATATATCTATATATGATGGATAGTTTTTATGTTAAATCAACATAAATAATGAAATTTTTATAGACAAGGAAGAATAATGTACGTAAAAGTGATCAGAAACCTACACTACCTCTTCTTTAGACAACCTCGTTAAATTGGAACCATAAATAATTATAGGATATATATATATGTGTTTGTGTGTGTGATAACAAAATAGTGGATTCCGTTATTTAAATGGAATTAATGATGTTATGTAGGATTCTCATGGTTTAGAAGAAGAGATTAAAGTCTATGAACTCGAGAGGAGATGGGGTGGACATTTATAAGTTAGGGAGAGGACACACATGGTATTTTCCAAGTGAAAAAGATTGAAACATCTATATAACATTAAATATTTATCCATAATGGATCATTATTGGATGAAAATTAGATAATGGTAAAAAATTATGTGAATATAGTATTACATAAATGTTTATCACATTTAATCCCATATCATTTTTGTTAAACACTATGAAAATCTATTTTTACCATAGTAATTTTAACTACTTTTTTTTTAACATTTATTGTGACCAAAAGTAATTTGGAAATTATTATAAAATATTCATTATAATTATATAAAATATTTAATCCATTTTACCAAATTCATTTTAGGAAATTTGATGACATTATTATAAAATTTAACCTACATAAATGATGGAATATAATAATTCCATGAAAAGTATTTTTCAAGAATGATATGAATTTATATTAACTATATGACTGTTAAGTAACATTATATGAATTTAAAATAATATTTATAGATAATATATATATCTAATTTTATTTGAAAACATTCTATTTTTTGGTATTATTAAATAAATAAAACGGAGATACATTATGTGTTTTAAAATAGTTATTACAAAAAACAATTTCTTAAACCAAAAAATTAACTTATACTATATTTATAACTTTTTTTATTAAAATTTATATAATTAAATTTTATTTTAGTTACTAATACATACCATACATTAAATAAAATAAAATTAATATCAAGAATTTTATATTACATAATATATTGAAATTAAATGATTGTTTTTCCAAAAATATAAATTTTCACTATTCAATGAAAATTCAATAAATTATAGAGAATATGAAAAACTAAACATTACATAATTTTTTATGATTATATATAAAATTGATATCTTTTATTTGAGTACATTTTCTGATTATTTTAATAATTTTTACAATAATTTCACATGAAAATCTATAAAAATTATTTTTGATGAAAGCATATTTTAAAAAATAAAAGTTCATTTCACAAATATGAGTTATTACTTTATAATAATTTATTTAAATATTTATATTTAATTGTAAATTTATGTATATTTTTTATAAAATTCATAATACTATTTACACGGGAAATTTTAGCATCTACATTCAAACTATCATATACATTGAAAATTGTTTAAGCTCTATGTTTTCTGTTGAATACATAATCGATCATAATATTATTATTTTAATAACTTTTTGTGTTTCATACACCAAAAATTAATATATTATTTTCTCATAGTTTGATATTTATCTGATTATTCAATGTTTTTTTTAATTAAATTAACATTCTTGAGGTCATACATTGTAAATTTTTTTAATAAAACCCCCTCTTCGTGAGAGTGAAAATCATGTATGAAGATCAACTAGAATAACACAAACTAGTTTTCAAAATCATATTAAATAGTTGATATTTAAAGATATCGAATTAGACGAAATCCAAAATTCAGAAAATAACTATAGAGGGTGAAATTGTTCTTTGATCACAAAATGTGAGTAATCCTGAGAATGCCATCATCTAACATACCATAAACCAATGTTGGGTGAAAAAAACCTTCATTTAATTAGAAATAAATGTAATAGGATTACATTTTATATTTGAACACCCCTTTTTATGGGGTTAGAAATTACATTCTATTTAGATTAAAAATATATGGACATATACTTACATGACGAATTTTATTACATCCATTAAAAAATTTTCACCACATTCTCACTCTTTTTCTGCATATAATGATTTGTAAAGTAAAATTATTTATTTTTAATGTTAAAAAACCTACATATAATAGATAATATATTCCCCAAAAAAATAAAAAAAATTTCCTCTTATCTATTAACATTTATAACAAAAAAATGGTTTACATAATGTAAGAGGATTTCTAATATGAATAAAAATTTATTTAAAGAAATATGGCATTACAATCATTCGAAAAAACATTTAAACCCATAAATTTGAATAATTATACTATTATAACTATCATAAAATTTCTAAAAAATATTCCTAACTTATATTTAAAACCAAATATTAGAATGGGTTGATCACATAATTATTAGATAATGATTCTATATTTTTTCACTAAATAAAACCAATAACATTTAGTGTCTCTTACAAAAATATATATTCCATACTCATAAAGCCTTTAATATATACTATATATTTCCATATATAAAACAATTAACAAAAATCGACAGTAAAATTATATACTACCATTTAGTCCAAAAATAAATTATGATAATTATCTATTTAACATAATTATATAACTTTACAATAATCGTGAATATCTTCCATCATAAAAATAAACAACTAATCAAGAAAATAATATTTCAAACCCATGGTCATCTATAAAATAAAGATTATTCTTCAAAAGGAAACCTAATATTTTTTATCAAACAAAATAACTAAATTAAAATATGTCATAATAATTAATAAATCATATTGAATCGTGGTAGACACAATATAAGTGTATTCATTTAGGTTTGTCTTCAAACCCCATGTCCATGAAGGATGAGAAAGGTTTTCTATTTTCTAAAAGTATTCCATAAAAATTTATATAACATTACTTAAAAATATGGTGAACATCCCAATGAAAATGTATTTTAATTATCAATGATCATATATTTTCCATTGTTTTAAATACATTTATAAATATTTCTATAAAATAAAAAGATATTTTTTCACAAATTATATTTTACTTATGTTAAACATAATGTCAGATATGTAATAATGTTTTTCAAAACTCAATAAATGACTTCAAAAATACAACATTCATATAAATAATCAAAAGAGTAATAATTAATTTAATGATAGGATCACCCTTAATTCGACAACATTAAAATATCTTTTAAATCGTATGATTTAAACCCATTAACCACTAAATATAATTAATAATTCATTAACTATTATTTTCCATATTATTCCTTAATAATTCCTCCCAAAAATATGAATCATTTTATAAGATTAAATAATTTAAAACATATTGTTGTATATAATCCATACCTTCCATATAACACCTATAATTTCATTATTACAAAAAATAATGGAAATATGAATTTCTAGGAATATATTTTCTCATTGTTTTTTATCCAATTATTGAGAATACCCCTATTAAACAACTTTCATAGTCCCTATACTCACCATACTTAAAAAATACCATTGTTACAATGTGATGATTTTTATTCCATTTTATGGCGTTAACTAAACACTTCCCCTTTTCCCTTGGTATATTGTTACGTTAATTCCTTCTTTACCACATAAACATCATCTTCCAAAACAATTAGGACATTTTTAATTATATTTTTTCACACAGTCTTTAGACAATTCCCATTGAATTTGTTTGGTTTTATGATCTCTAACAACCAAAAATACATGTATCATTATTTCTCCATCATTTTCTTGTTAGTAAACACATATATATTTATGTATATAATAATTAATTGTGATTACCTATTAATAATAACCATCACACTTTTTAGTATATATAAAATTCCATACAGTTTGTCATTCATACATCCTATACATTTTCTTTAACATCCATTTTTACATTTCATGTTTCTAGATCCATAAATTCAATAAAAAATACTAGTGTGGGATTTTCAAATAAAGTAAAATAAACTAGATTATTTTTAGGATAAATACAATAACATCATTAAACATTACATCCTCTAATAAAATCTACGTATTTATAAAAAGTAACTATTATTCCCCTTTCTATAATAACCACTATGGTTACATATTATTTTTTACATTGAACCAAATAACAACATTACATCTAAAATTATCTAAACATTTTTTTCAATAACAACTAAAATGGTTGAGCCATTAACATTATATATTGTAGTTACATTGAATTATAATTCAACTTCATACATTCCCAATGATCTTTAGGGTTTATATTTTATAAGATACATGTCATTAGACTTACAATACAAACCCAAATATATTTATATTATAGAAATATATAAAAAATAATCATTTTCACACAACATAAAAAATTTAAAAACAAAACCGGAATCATTTCCATGATAAATATTCATGAATACGAAATGGATAATTTTGTTGTCATTACCCATCCACATACAAATTGAAAAAAATTTAATATGGGGGATGATCCCAAAATGCTCAGTATGGGACATAAAATATAAAATCAATTTATGTAGTAAAGAAAATTAAATACCATGTAATCATTACGTTCATCATCAGTGATCATTGAGTGTATAAAAAAATTCATCAACATGAAAGAGAGAAACTATTTTCTCAAGGAAAAAAATTAATAAAACCACATTTCTTAAACTGAGACCATCATATTCATAAAACCTTCTTAAATACAATCAATTAGAAAAACCATATTTTTTACAATATAATTCAATAGATAACATAATCTCTTCCAAATACATTATAGAGATAAAATGGTTCTCACCCTTCTTATAATCAATATTTGGATGATACATTTTTAGGATCAAGAATACGGATCAACCCATCATATAACCTATATAAATCTTACCCTAATAGGGAACTACTAGTCATATAAATTTTATCAAACATATACCTGATTCATATATAATGATAAATTATGAAATAATGTACAAAACATTTTATTCATTCAAATTTTCATAATAAAACCGATTAAAATCACATTAGAATGCATGTGAAAATAGTTTCTGGATATTAAATTACTATTCCCTTTTCAAAAACCCCAAATCAATAAAAAAAAAATGAAGGGTTATATTAATTTAATGATAAAATAAAACTATAAAATGGAATCCAAAGATAAAATTATGTATATCGAAGAAGGAAAAGCCTTGTACTTTTGTATTCATTAAATTATAACATTCAATTCATCTTTTTCGATCAATATAAAAATTACATAAAAAGATTAATATTTTTAAAACACATGAAACATAATCAAAAAAGGTTTAATGTTTTATTCAGAATCAATTTATTTCCAAAAAATATTCAAAATGTTTTCCCTATAATATGCTCATGAAAGAGGAATATTTCAAAAATAAATAGTTTTATAATATTAAAATGATGAATTTTAAAAAGTGTGATCTTTACTATGTGTGTGAATCAAAAATAAAATTCATTATGATCATAGAAAATAAATATATGTTTGTTATTTACAATCTGAAAAAAAATCATATTATATTGGTCATTTTATTTCATTTATTACCAGCATATAGTCAATTATTCAATCAATTATGGTAACTTTAGATGATTTGATAATAGTCAATTTATATGTCTAAAATTACATCAAATATATTACTATGAGAGAAATATTTTTCATTTAAAAAGGTCCATATTAATAATTATAATTTTATTATAATTTTAATAGATAAAACTTACATTTCCAACAAATCATGAATCATTTTTTTGAGAAATAAACTTTTCTATAATGATATAGATGGTAGACCATTCATACAAGTGTGTAATATTTCAATTTTCAATGATCAATATGGAAATAAGGAATGTAATGTTATGTCTAAAAAGAACTATATTCATATTATAAATAAAATATTATTTAATTAAATATACATATAAATTTCACCAATTTTATTTTTTTATGAAAAAAGAATCACATCCCTTCATGGATGAGGTAGTCCACAAATGATATTATAATTTTTATAAAAAAGATATAAAAAGATATAATATATGTTCGGAATGAAAACTATTTCATTAATATCATTAGTAAGTCCTATATATCACATATAATCATTAATATTTTACATATAAAATTTCATGAAAATAGTTAGGAGAAAATGAATCACATTTCTCGGCAATGCAATTGTCCAACGTACTAAAGAGATAAATTATCTAAATAATTCATTGTAAGAAGGTATACCTGGAGTCATAATTAAATATGTATAAATAAGTAAAAAATATTATATATAAAAATTTAATTAATCATTATCAAAATCCATGATAAGTGATGATATAATCTTTTTTACATCATTTGGGTTAGTGGTATTCCCTTATTCACAACAATGGTGGATATATTTTTCAATTCAAGTAACAGGATATGGATTTTTAATATCAGATTAACATAATAACATATTTGTATATGGGATATATTTTTGTAATTATATATCAATAATTTATTAAATTTTTATCAATGTGGAAGAATAAATATATTAAAAATTATCGGTTAAGCACAATAACTTCTCTTTAGACTACCTCTTTAGGTTAGCACCAAGAGAGTTCATTGGGTGGATTATGATCAAAAAAGGGGATCTAGATCCTGGGTAGATATGTAAGGAATGTATTTAGGAATTTTGTTTCTAATAATAAGGACAATGAAGGCGTGGATATGAATTGATATTGGGTGTCCTTTTATTTGTGGGCGAGAGGACATACATGGAATTTCTTAAAAACATGTGTACCCATGTTTTTAAATGGAAAAGGGACCATAATTGACTATAATAGATCTCTAGATGAGATATGGTTTCAATATATCTGGGATATATATTTTAGAAAATTTTTTACTTCATTTTAAAAATTATATTTTTAGTTTTACCGTAGATATAATTTTTTTTAGTGTAACTACTAATACATATTTTTAATATATTCATTCTTATTTAAAACAATTATCATGAAATTATTAAATAATATAAATTTTTATGACCCAAATTGTGAAAATTCGTTTTAGAAAATTTATTTTTTATAACTGGGACAATATATTTCAAAATATAACACATAGATTCGAGGAAAAAATGGTTTTCAAAGAACCATATTTTACCAGCATAAGATTATTTTATATTAACACTCAAATAAGTAATGACCCTTATATGAACTTAAATTCATATGTATAGATATAAAATATCTACTATATATATTTTATGATAATAAAGATGTTATTATATATATATTTATTATAATAATTCTATTATTTTTCTTTTATAGTCTTTATTTATTCTTCATATGTTGGGTTCGATGATGGTAAATATATTTATATTTATTTTAAAAATTATAAGAATGACACTATTAATTAAACATAAAAATATTCATGTATCTTTATTAAATGATATTTGTCTAATTTGAAATATCTATGTCCCTCAATTCTTCCACGCATAATAAATTTCAACAATTAAATTTCAACCTAAATCCATGTAATACAAAAATTATTATATTTTTGTGGTATTGCATCGTTAATTAAATACATTTCCTCCTAAAACATATGATTTATCAATTTCATTCTTATAACATGAGTTGTTTTTTCAATAATTATCATTATATTATCTTTTAATTTAACCATATATACATTGTAATAGTTAACATGGTAAAACTATACCACCACTAAATTTATCATATATGAGGGATTTATAATATATATCTTCATGATGAATTTATGGAACCAATTTTGTACATTAAATAATTTTTTTGAATGGAATGTCAATAGGAAAAAACTCTATTGTTGTAAATAATTTAAACGGGGCCAATGTACCTATTACATAGTTTTAACTTATCGCAAAAAAAACTCCATTACATAGAGATAAAAAACCCAATATTGGATACCTAAAACAAAAATTACCATAAATTATTGTTTTCATATAATTTATATCCTCTTTATTAAACATTTATATATTTCAAAATAGATTCTACATTGTCTATATTATATTTTCAAATTTATAAACCTAATATATAACACTATATAATATATTCCACAAATGTGAGAGATTTATATTTCTCAAATTTCTGTCTTGAAATAGTTTTATAAATTTATAGTGATTTTAATATTATATGTCATCTCAAGTAGACGATGTTATTGATACGATAATCCTTTATTGTCCCATGTGGAAGCTCTGATCATGTCTTCAATAATTTTAGTTATCCTTATAGACTGCTCATTTAACTAAATGTGACGTATCAAAATACGATTATCTAATTTTGAAATTCCATTGTATGTATAGATTAGAACAATGATGTGACCTTTTATTCATGATAAAAAATAATTAATGGTGTTGTTTTATGTGGAATCAAAACATTAATGGTATATATTGGACTATCACTTTTTTGTGAATTCTTCTTCAATGATTATGAATTGATATGTATTGGAAAAAATATTTACCATATCCAAGATAGAATTTCATGTTTTTTATATCTTGGGAAGTGAGGTGGTGAATTAAATGTTGATGATTTCGAATTTCCATTTTTGTATAGTAAATAGTTGGACTATCCTGTAATACTTCTATAAATTGACATTATATTTTTTATTGAAATATATTTTATGTATATTCATTAATTTCATTGAATATATAATCCTAGTATAATTTTTGAAGGATATAAATATACTTAATTGTTCACATCTTTATATTGGTAATGGAATTAATTGTCTAAGACTATATTTCCGTTATCCATTATCATTGGCTCATGTCAATCTCATATTGATGTAATATATACATTATAATATTATAATTGGTATATTTTTGTGTGTTTTTTACCATAGAAAATCTTTCATAAATAATTCAAGGAATGCATTACTGCTTCCAAATCTAAATAATGTTTCATAATATTTTTGAAAAATAATAATTTCCATTAAGATGAGTAGGTCATCCATTTATGATTTTCTATAAGTACATTATGAATAAATTTAAAAAATACACAATAAAACCTACCAATAATGATTTTAGTTTATTCATAGGTAAAATCAGTATCCTTTTGTTAAAGATCATTAATATCTGTTCATATTCATCAATTAATATATTTTATTATATTTGAATTTATCATGGTAAGTTAGTTTAAATTTTAATAAAATGTTCTCTTTAACAATCGATATTTCCAATCGTGTATATGGATGCATTCAGATCGCCATCCCAAATATTTTTCATGTGTGTTCATTCATGTACAGAGTATTTAAGATTTTAAAATATCTATATTCTATTGATCAGATTCCTCATGAAATTGATATATTACATATGAATGTCATAATTTTTTACATTTTTTTGTAAAACTAATAATTTTAGAATAAATATAATAAAATTATTAGGTTTTATTAAATATATTCATTATAGTTGTAATATGTATAAATTTCATATTTAATTACCCCAATATAATTGTATCCCTTATATACAAATTAGATTTTCATTATTCCTAGGAATATATGTTGATAAATATTTGTTTTTAATGAATTCACATTGAAATAATATTTCTCATGTCATATAAAAAATAATTAATTTGAAATACCCTATAACATTTCCATCAATATATGTTTTCTAAATCGATGATCCCCATTTTATATTGAATAATCCCTATTTAGTTGAATAAAAAACAATAAATGTGTGGAGAATGATATATGTTCATCATCATCATCTAGTTAATCCCATGAAAATAAATTATCAAAAGCACTTCACATACATTATCTTTAGAAAGAGGTCATAGGAATCTATAGAGGTGCATTATGGGGTATAAAACTGAATCCATGATTTCATGTTATAAATTATTCATGTTTTATACTTTCATTGGCGAACTTTATTGGGAATAATTTATATGAGAGGTGTTCAAATTATATTTTAGTTGTAGAACTCAACTTATCAATATATTATAATCCCGTGAATATGTTAGGGTAATACATGATAAAACTCAAACACTGTAAAGACCTAGAAATTTCATATAATTTTGTTTAAAAATATTTGGGATTATTATGATTCTGTAAAAATTAAGGGAACCTGACTTTGAGGCTAGGAGAGCCTGAAATGGAATTTTGAGATTTTTTAAGATATACTCAGAAAATGGTAGGTGGTGTTTTCTTTCTATTGAGCTAGTGCTCAGATTTGAAATCTGAGGGCACTGTTGAATCTGCAGCACCGAGATTTTCTTAAGGGAAGCCTATCATCGACCGAAAAGGGTTGGACGAAAATGAAAATTTCATGGAAATTACCCAAAAATAATAAAATAACTAAAGGTTATTTTATTTTTATTTTTTTGAAAACGTTGGACAAAACGTTGTAGGAATATGGTGAAAAGTCAAGAAATTTACTGGCTTGACTATTTTTTGTGTAACTGTACCATTAGAGGAAATTAAAACAATGTGTAACGAAACTATTTAGATAATTAAAGAGCTTCATTAATTATAGTCATTAATGAACATCATTAATTGTGTGGTGTGTTGATTCTCTCATCCCCTTTATTAAATCTGAGCTCAGTCTTGGGTTTTGGGAGATCTACGAGGGGAATATCTGACGAAGTGCCAAAAAATTTCTAGTCTGAAGAATACCATGATCGAGAGATTGACATTGTGGGGAATCAACAGGTGTCAAAAAAGTGTCAATGAACACCTTTGGACGTGTACACTACCTACTCTTCGGCAACACCTCACAACAAATACAAGGTATGGGGTTTATGCTTGCTTTCTCCCCATTACCCCATTACGCATTATTATGAAGAACACAGATCAACCGTCTAATGGGTTAATCCATTTTCGTTCTTAAAATGCTGGAGGATATTGCTAGATTTTCTTTATGGTAGTTTTTTCATATATCTAGTCCTTTCAGTGTTATAATTCCAGTGCGGATGGCGAGGGACAATCGAAAAAGGCCTGAACCCTCCACCATTTTTAGTTTTGGTTGCATATTTTGTGGATGAATGGAATTTATGGTGGCATACGATGATACATGCTATGTGCTTGATGGAATTGAGAATTTCTTTCAGCCTAGCCAGAAGTCATAGGATGAGGTTCTCCCAGGTGCTATGTCTGGGTGGTGGAGGTCATAGGCAGGTCGATCTGCGGCACTAGAGAAGGCTCACACCAGCAACATGCCTAGGTGGTGGAAGCTGTAGCCACAATAGGCCACGACTCTAGAGGAGGCGCACCCTGGTGGCATGCATAGGGGGCGAAGAAGTTGTAGCCACAATGGGCCACATTATGCTGGAGTTTTGCGGTTCCAATGTGCTGCCACATGGAGGATTCAGCCCACAGAGTGGGTTAATGCGGAAGGTGCGGCCAGTTCCACCAGCTGCATTAGCTATTTCTGGATGCGGATATGCCGCATCTGGGGAAATTGTAGTTAGACCGCAATCATGTATCGGTGTGATCCTGTTAGGCCATGTCACTAAGGGGTTGGACAGAACAGGGCGGCCAAGCGGCCTGTGCCTACAGGACCCGTGGGATGAGCCTGCAGGTCCAGCGGGCTGGTTTGACCCGGTACGGTCAGACCCAGGTCGTGTCGACCCATACTGGGTCAGGTCGGGTCAGTTCGACTGGGGCAGACCGGACCCAGACCCCTTTCGGCTGAATTACATTTAATTGGGTGTAACTGCTAAATTGGACATCCTTTAGAGGAACCTAAAGTGGAACTAGAACACATAGGATGAGGCGACCCTTTAGTGATACTTCACGTGGATTTTGGAAAATGATTCATTTTATCCGAGATGGATTGTATCAGAATCCAACTGCGACCTCAACACTAAAATTCCGATCACATACAGACCGAGCATCCATTTAACAAACATTCAATTGTGTTTGAACCATTATAATATGAAAAATAATCGGGTTATTTCTTTTTAAGACTTCGTGATGGTTTAATTAAGATCGATGTCTTGAGGAGAAGTTCTCCCGAACGTGCTATGTACGAAAACCGACGATTGGATAAGATATGAATACTGATGATTTTCGAATCTGTATGACTTGATGGACTTGAGGGAAGACCCTCTATGTGAAATCTAATCCCACAGTGGGGAGCACCTCTATGTGACATTGAAGACCCACAGTACTTGTTTAGAGGAGTACTTAAGCAAGCCATTTTGGATAGTGACTATGTGTGACCTAGTAGACACACGGTACGCGATGGGATGGAGTACCTAAATAGTTCAAGGATAGTGGGAAGTGGCTTTGTGTGACCTGGAAGGCCCACTGTACTCTATAGAGGAGGAGTTCTCTAATTATCGAGGTGTTCGACAATGTGACAAGTGATGCTACTTTTACCACATTAGAATACACAATGTGTGAGATGTCATTGCTTTGTGCATGTGATTGAGATTAATCTCTGTTGTTTTTGCATCATGGATATCTAGGATACCTTCATTGGTCTTGGGGTCCCTGATTGGTTATTTTAAACTCACATTTGTACTGGATTCACCGACACCTTGTTGTTTCTTGTACAGACGACATACATCTTTGACGGAGACTTGGTGAGTGAGAACATGATGGTGTATGGAAGTGATGGTAGACATGGAGAGCTATCGTGAAAATATGTACCTACCCTTATAGTATGATCTGTTACAGATGAAATCATGATTTGTTTTCCCCTTTTTATGTTCTTACATTTTTGTTGGGCTAGTATTCTTGCCACTTTACTTTCAGTTGTACTTGTACTCAGTTATTCAGTGGTATGTTGTTTCCATTTTGTGTGTTAAGACATGATTGGGATGTGTGTATGCATACAGGTACCCATGAATATGCCTCCCACTTGTAGGTTGACTCATTTGGAGCCAGTCTCCTTCCCCTGTCCATCAAGAGGCGGGCTTTGGGAAGTCACAACATGGGCCCTATGGGACTGGTCATCACAATGTGGAATCAAAGGGAAGCCAGTTCCCGATCAATGATCTGGAGTTTTTGTTTCTTCTTAGAGCAATGGTGATAAATGTCATGAGCCTAAATTTCAGATTCGGGGTGTCCAATGTTGGTTGGATGGCCAACGTATCTATATATTAGGACATTGAATTCTGATTTTCAACTCAATAGATGAAAAAAATGGTTGCCTAAGTGTCTTGTGATTTTGAATATGATTCAACTCATAAGGTATAATGTTCTAACTGTGGTAAATCTTGATCTATCATAGGATGCCTCTAAATGGATGACCATCATAGATCCTAATACGAGGTCGTGAGGATAGACCTTCTAGCGATGAGTCCCATGTTGTGGCAACATTGTTTTAGATTGCCCCACCGGGTGGTGCACTAGTGCTCCCTCCATTCGATGGTCAGAATCTACTACATGTTGTTCCAGTAGCGGACAATCGTAGGGTCATTTCCCTATATGAATTTCAGAGATACATAACTCCCAGGTTCAGGGGAGAGATGGATCCTCAGGACACTGGGGACTGGATATAGGATGTAAAGTTGGTCTTCCATAGATTGAGCACACCACCTTACTAGATGGAGATATTTGCAGTGAGCCTTCTATAGGGATTGGCAGGGAGATGATGGATCATGACCAACTAGATGCACTATGGGGAAACAATCAAATTGTTTGAAATAGAGACACTTTTTCAGGATTTGTTTTTTATCGCAACATTGAGCTATATGCGCATTCAAGAGCTGCTTCACCGACAAAATGACATCATGAGAGTGGCCCATTCCTTAGGGAGATTTACTGACCTCACCCTATGATCCATATACATGGTGCGAGACCCTTTCTTCAGGGCTCGATCCTACCTGCAGTGAATCAGGTGGGAGATCATGGCTTTGGTAATGTCTCTCAGTATCACTACACCGGACGGGGTGCTGGAGTGAACCCTAATGATGGAGAGATTCATTGGGAGCAGATTCTTGCAGCTACAGCTTCTTGTAGACCCTAGGATTCATAGTATTCATCGGTAAGTATATAGCAGACACGTGGGCCCAAGTAGGCTAGGCCATTCAGAGGCTGGTCCTATGACTTAGGGTCAGCAGTGCAGGGCTCCAAGGATAGAGCGGGTCAAACATGGGCTAATAATTTCTTTACATGTGGATGGTAGGGACACATGACATGTTGCTACCAAACCCACTATAAAAATGACTAGAAGACGGTCAAGGGACCACCCAAGAAATTTTAGAGGATCATATTTGGGGGTCCGTAGGGTGACAGACATGGTAGAGGTGTAGGCTATGTAGGAGGTGGTGGATAATGATTTGAGGTTCTACCACTATCACCCCTAGGTGATCCACCCTAACCACAGGGAGAAGGTGGACTGGGGAAAGCACAACTCCCATCAGTAGAGTCCTACAACCACATTGCATCAGAGATTATTATAGGTATTATCTTTTTCTCTTCCACTCTAGCTATAGTTCTTATAGACATAGGTTCCAGACACTCTTTCATTGCCATGACACTTTTTCAGAGCGTGGTAATTATGATGGAGTCATTGGCTCGATCCTTACATTTCGATACTAATGTGTAAGAGGATAAAACAATTACAAAATGGTTTATGTAGTGTGATATCACTCTACGAGGTGAGTGTTTGGGCTGGGATCTTCTAGTAGCAGCGTCGAGGACTTATGATGTCAAATTGGGTATGGAATGGCTATCCATAGTGGAAGATAAGATCGAAATTTTTAGGGGCAATGCGTGGTGTTCCCATTAGGATGGAACACGATTTCCATTTCCATTGTGGTGGAAACCATTATATCATAGGATGGGATCTCTCGAACGAGGGTGCATCTGATCACTAATCAGTTGGCTCACCTAACACTCGGTGTAATAGAACTGAGGAGTCTGAACTATTCTATAGTGGAAGATCAGTATGCTGATGTCTTCGCTGATGATGTTCTGGGACTACCTCCCCTTAGATAGGTGGAATTTTATAACAACCTGTACACTGAGATGACACCAATATCCACACCAGCATATCAGATGGATTTTGTGGAGCTTCATGAGCAGAGGGTACAATTGGAAGACATACAAAGGAAGGGTTTCGTAAGGCCTAGTGTTTCTCCTAGGGCATCCCCAATTTTTTTTCCCGTGAACGATGATGGGAGTTTGAGGATTTGTGAAGAATAATGGTTCTGGAACTAGGAGACTGTTAAAAACAATTATTCTAAGTAGGGGATCGATGATCTCTTTAACAGTTGAAGAGTGTATGATGGTTTTTAAAGATATTCCTCAGATCATGAAATCATCATTATGGGGTATGGGATGAAGAGGTACTGAAGTTATCATTTAGATGTTGGTATGGCCATTATGAGTTCTTGGTAATGCACTTCGACAATAACAATTCTCTCGATGTGTTCATGGGAATCATAAACTAGGTCTTCCAACCAAGCCTCGATCACTTTTTGGTAGTCATTGATTGATGAAATCTTGGTGTACTCAGGATCGAAGGAGGAGCACGACACACACCAATAGATAGTTCTAGATACACATAAAGAGCCACATATTTATTCCATGCTCTCTAAGTGATACTTTTGGATACAGTAAGTCCACTTCTAGGGGAACATTATCTTAGAGGCTGGAGTTCTAGTGGATCCAACAATGATATTGGCAATTTTTTCCTGGGAGCCAACTTGGAGTGTGAATGAGGTGCAGAGTTTCTTGGGATTGGCTGGGTACTAACCGTGATTTTTAACTAACTTATCTAATGTAGTTGCACCATTGTCAGATTTGAAGAAGAATGTATAATCTTTCTTGGGGATATAGAAGTGCCTGTAGAGTTTCCAGAAGCTGTGGTAGAGACTAATGAGTTCCCCCCTCATGAGGCTACCAGAAGAGGTTGTTGGGTAAGTGGTATACTGTGATGCATAGGGGGTGGGAATATATTGTTTCCTGATGCAAGAGTGTGCTCTGATCGCCTAAATCATGTGGAAGTTGAGACAACACTCACAGAACTATGCTTCCCATGACCTGTAATTAGCAGAAGTGGTATTTCTGAAAAAAGTTGTAGAGTCACTTCTTGATGGGTGAAGAGTTAATTGTTTACTCCGATCACTAGTGTCTTGGGTATATCTTCTAATAGATGGACTTGAACCTGATACAAATGTGATGGAGGTATGGTCTATAGTTACTAAGTGAGGCGACAGAGTAGCTAGCTACATTGTAGATATCCTCCATGGATAGATATGGAGTATCCAACCTTCGGTCAATGAATGTCACTCCAACACACATTCAGTGAGTTCGGAAGTCTCATCTTGGGGACATTTACTACAAGTAATGACATGATCATATATCCTCTGGATAGTCTTCTAAAGTATTTTATGATGGTGTGGAGCACGTCATCTTCTTAATAGTATACACCAGGATACCAGTGATACAACGAGATGAGGTGTTGAGGGAGATCCATACATACCCTTTTTGGTTACATCCTGGATTGGGGAAGATGCACAAGACCTCTAGCATCAGTACATGTGGAAAAAGATGAAGAAATCAGTGGCAGTGTACGTATCACGAATCCTCACTTGCCAGAATGTGAAGGCTGGTCATTATGTACTTGCAGACTTAACTCATCCACATGAGATTCCAGAGTAGATGTCGGATAGTATATCGATGGACATCATGATAGGGCCACCACGTACGTCTATAGACCAAGATTCCATATAGGATATCATTGAGTGACTCACCATGTCAGACAAAATTCTTCCCATCAGAGATCAGGGATCTATAGAGAGAATGGGATGTCTCTACATACATGAGACAATACGACATCACAGGGTGCCATCGATGATCGTCTCAGATCGTGACACACATTTTTAAATCCCACTTGTGGAAGGGATTATAGGAGGATTTTGGGACTCAGATAGACATGAGAACTATCTTTCATCTAAAAATAGAAGGTAAGACAGAGTTAACCATACAGACACTCGAGGACATGCTCCATGTTTGTATCCTTCATATTGGCCATAGTTATGAGAACTGCCTTCCATTAGTGGAGTTCTCTTAAAACAACAGTTATCACTCTATCAACGATATGGATATGTTTGATTCCATGTATTGGTTACCATTCTGATCACCACTATGCTGGATAGACCTAGGTGAGTTAGCAGTTTTTGTTCCATAGTTGTGCAGACTACCACAGAGAAGGCTCCGATTATCCAGGTGAGGATGAATACTATACAGATCTACCAGTTGTTGTATGCTAATTGGAGATGAAAAAACATGGGGTTTGAGGAGGGAGTCCATGTCATGCTATTGGTCTCACCCCGATGAGTATTACATAGGTTTTCCTAGGGCGACAATCTGTTTCTGAGATTCATTAAACCATTTCAGGTCCTCCTCAGAGTAGTTGAGGGGGCATAGTTTCTAGATCGTCCCCCAAAGATGCATAGGGTTGAAAATGATTTCCATGTGTTATAGAAGAGTAGGTATTTTCATGATCTATTACGCGTTATTGACTGGGACAAGCTGGATATCGATGATGTGGTGACGTTTGTTGAGTTCCCAGTTGAGATAGAGGATTGAAATGAGCAGGTCCTTTGTGGGATATTGATTCCACTAGAGAGAGTTTGTTCGCAACATGAGAATCTCCAAGACAGAACATGGAAGCTAGAGGTTCAGATACAGTCTCAGTACCCCCATTTGATCTACTAGTTTTATTATAGCTTTTGTGGAAGAAAAACCATAAGGTGCTGAGAATGTATAGACTGAGTAATGCAATATAATTTTTTAAATTTATTTGGGATTTTTATAAATCTGTAGAAATTGACGACACATTTTTCTATAGCCTGGATATCCCAAAATGGAATTGTAAACTTTTATTAAGGTATATTCCAAAATCCTCAGGAGGTGTTTTCTATCTTTTGAACTTGTGCTCGGATTAAAAGGATGAGGTAACTGTGGAATATGTAGTGTCGAGATTCTCTTATGGGAAGCATGAATTCAACAACAAGGGTTAGAAGAAAAGGTTAATTACATGGACACTACAATAAAATAATAAAATATCTCAATATTATTTTAGTTTTCTTTTTCTTGGAACCTTTGAAAAATATTTGTGGGTCCGCGGTGCAACTTCAGGCCATTTAATGGATTGGATTTTTTTAAACGCACCTTTGTGGGAAATTAGAAAAATGTGTAACTGCACCATTGAGAAAATTAAAGAGGATTAATAATTAAACTCTTTATTTAACCTCATTAATTTTGTGGTGAATTGATCCCCTCCTCCCCTCTATTTAATCTGAGTTGGGTCTTCGGTTTTGGGAGTGAAATGAGAGGATGGTCTGATGAAGTACCAATTACTTTCCACTCCGACGAAGAATGTGATTGAGCGACAGACTTTGGGGGAATTGATGACTGATGACATGCACCAATGAAAATAATTGGACATGTACACTGCCTATTATTCTACAACATCTTCAAAAAAATAAATGTAATGGGGTTTATTATTGATTTCTCTCCTTTACCCCATTCATGATTATTATTAAGAACACGGAACAACGGTCTAATAAGTGGATCCAGGTTTTTTTAAATGAGGGAGGATATAGCATGGTTTTATTTAAGGGATTTTTTTTACATTATTTAGTCCTTCTCATGTTAGAATTATAATGTAGGGGGTGCAGGCCAAATGAACAAGGTTTAGACCCTCCAATGTTTTTAGTTTTGGATGTGTATTTGGTGAACAACCAGATGTTATGGCAGCGTGCAGAGGTAACGACCACGTGCCCGATAGAGAAGAGATGGGCTGCCTGCCCAGCTGGTTGCTGCAGGAGGAGGCACTCACTAGAAGCGTGCCTTAGTGGCAATGAAACCATGACTGTGACGGGCCGCGGTGCAGCAGGGTGGTGAGCAAACCACAGACGCGATAGACCACAGCGCGCTGAAGTTCCTCGACGCCAGCATGGGGCAGCATGGAGGAGTCAAACCACAGAGTGGGTTAATGCTGAAGGCGAGGGAGGGTCCACTGGTAGCATGAGCAGGTTCCAGATGTGGAAAAGCAGCATTCGGGGAGAATTGAGTTGTCCCGCAACCGCGGGCTAGGGTCATCCTGGCAGGCTGTGCCCGTATGTCCAGCATGCCGGACCCGTAGACCATTGGGCCAGTTCAGAACCAACCAGGTCGGGAAGATCCAGGCCCAACGAGTCGGTTCAACCTGGTAGAGTTTTCCCGTTGTCTGGTCGACCCATACCGGGTCGGGTCGGGTCAGTCCAACCTGTGTAGACTGGACCCCGACCCCTTTTGGTCGAGTTACATTTAATTGGGTGTAACTCATAAACAGGATGTCTGTTTGATGAAGCATCTTGTTGACATGCCATCCATTGCAGAGGAACATTTATAACATAACATATCATCATTTTATTTCTTTGAGATAATTTGTGTTGATTAAAATATGACTGATGGCTTGAGGTGCGGTTCTCCAAATCACACTACGTATGGAACACTGCGATTGGATGAGAACCAATGAATGTATATTTTTGAATCTATGTGACTCGACGACCTAGTGGGAAGCACCTTTCTATGAAATGGCTGGCCCATGGTAGGGAGAAGCTCTATGTGTCTTGAAAGAGCCACATTACTTGATAAGTGGAGTACCTAAGCAGGCCACGGTGGCAAACGGCTCTATGTGACCCGGGAGAACCATGATACGCGATGGGGAGGTGTACCTATGAACATAACAGTTATTGGGAAGTTGATATTTATGCCCCTATTTTCCCACTATACTTGATAGAGGAGAATATCTCAATCATCCTAGGTGTTCGACAATGTGATTGGTGATGATACTATTACTACACTAGAATATACCTGCTGTGAGATGTCTTTTTTTATTATGATTGAGATTATTATATATGGATTTTTCCTCTGTGGAAATATATGAGACATTCAGGGGTCCTGGGGTCCCTACTGGGTATTGTTATAGTCTCCCCTACATGATCTTCACCCACACCTTGATGTGTCTTGTGCAGATGGTGAGTAGAATTAACTGATACTCGGTGAGCAAGGACATGCAGTTAAATGATGGTTACAGTTGATGTGGAGAGCCGAAGTAACGATCTGTACCTTCCATTCAGGTAGGATCCTTGCCAGATGACCTCAGGAGTGGTTTTACCTATTTGTATTTTTTTATTTCTGTCTATCTTATATTCTGTACCAATTGCTTTCAGCTGTACTTTTACTCGTGTTTTTAGTGGTATGTTGTTCCCATTTTGTGATTTGGTACAAGATAGGTGTGTTTCAGTACATATATCCATGAAAATGCCTCAACACATGAAGGTTGAGGCCTTCGGTGCAAGTCTCCAGCCCCAGGACTTCCAGAGGCGGGCCTGGGGTAGTAACGGAATGGGCCCCAGGGGATGGGTCGTGACAAACACTATGACACAATAAATTTGGAAAATCATTTCAATTTTCCCATTAATTGAGAAATATATTATTCCTATAATTGAAGTAATAATTGTTCCATATATTCATTTTATTGATGAATCTTAATTTCCCAAGAACTATAAATAATAAAATAATGGTTTGGATCATTGTAAGATATTCCCTTACCTAAAACATTTATATTTATTTTTTATAATTGAAACTATTGCATCACATATATTTTATCTATTTTATATAATTTACAACAACTTGGAATGTTAGAGGATTCTCCCCAAAAATATTAATTGTGGAATTTTTATATACTTTATAATAAATTATTGCATGAATGTGTTTTTTATCTAACAGAATAACAAAATATAACTCATTGAGTTGTTTTAATGTTTATATAAATCACGAATGATATTTATTGGTGTGTAGAGATAGAATCAAAAAATTTATACAAAATTTAATATTTAAGAACATGATGAGCTTCCATTACTATATTTTCATAATCTAGAATAGTTTTATTGAGAAAATAAACACCTTATTACCCAATCATCTCTTCAGGTGATGGTTTTCAATTGTTTAGATTGAACATAAAGTTATTGAAATGAATTAAATATTTTATTGTTTCGATGGATTAGTATTTAGGTCAAGTTTTTGGGATTGAGAAGAATATTACATCCATAAATCATATTGATATGGTTTCTTATATAACTTTATTACTAATTATAATGATTCCCATCATTTAAAAATTTGATGAAATCCCTTTCTTAATAGATATTGAATCTATGGTACATCCTCTCACTATTTTTAAATGTAATTAATTTTATATTGATCTATAAATTACCCTTTTATTGGATCATTTATGATTAATACCCATTATTTTATTCTCATTATTAGTATGAAAAGTTGATTCTATTTTCCAAAGGTATATCTACACATGGATTGAACATACATCTATTTTCTTAGATCTATCAATCTATCAAATTAAAATTGAATTTATATGTTTTTTCAAAACTAAATATTTGGATAAAATTTCATTTGGGGTTGATGAAAAACATATTAGAAAACATCACAATCAATTTTTTCATTGGATGACATAATTTATTTTCCATTTATTTACAAGATAATAAGTAAATACATATGAATTTCAATCTTATCATTTAGAAGAAATGATACATTAAAAAATATTCTTTGGAATCATAAAATTTCATTGAGTAGATAAATTTATTTAACAAGGTAAATTTGATTAGTGTAAACAATAGATCATACTATCACAAATATTAATAAATGGCCAAATTCAATTTCTATTTCATGGATAATTAGATAACAAATAATATTTTTCCGAAATTATTTATAAATTTCCCATTTATTAAAACATTATTGGATCCCCAAAGGAGTCCATTCATTAGATTATATAATAAATAAAAACTATTCTGTCATAATTTTTCAGATTCATGTGATATATATTGTATAATTTATTATTCATTATAACAGTTAATCTGGAGTGTATTTTTATTATGTTTCTATCATTCAATCCCGTCATTTTGGTTGTCTCATTAACTATATTTTTTTATTTATCAATACATTATTGTTGCAATTATTTATACTGTATCCAAACGTTTAACTGAAAAAATTAATAATAAAGAAGAATAAATTAATTTTCCTATAAAAGGAAGTCTATTAACATATATATAAAAGAACTAACTTTCTATAATATACTATATTATCACTATGTACATTTTAATCCAGTTAATGTATATTGTATTCATATTACATTCATGAACCTAATCAAAAAATAATTATTTTTCCTTCCTAGTTTACAAAATACATTCAACCGTATCTTATAAATATAATACAAATGAAAAAAACAACTTTAAAAACATGATAATTAGTTTTCTTGTGTCTTTGTTTTACCTGTTATATAATAAGTTCTGTTAAAAAAAATTAAATCCTCATTCATTTTACTATTTATATTAGGATCTAATATATCATCATAAAATTTACATTAAATGAGATATCATGAGTCATTATATAAAATAAATTGGTCATCCCTAAATCTTTGTATGGGGATAAAATTGGTGACACATGGGATGAAGAATCTTAAGATTTAATCATCATATCATGGAATGTAAACTGAGAAGGATTATAAACCCCATTATAGAATAGTAGAATATCAGGATTTATATCTTACTATAATTATTATCATTAAAATAATATTTATTTTGCATAAATAATTGAATTATAATAAAAAATATATGATGAGGAATACTCCCAATTCAATGTATCATAATATTCTATGTTCAGTTTAGGTGAAGGATACATATTGTCTCCTGTGGTGAAAGAACATGAAAATAAATTTAGGGGATTTATAATTATAGGAACATGAATAAGATTATTATAATTCAAGAATAATATAGTATAAATACAAGACATATAAACCAGGATTCAATTATAAATAACACATTAGTAAAAAAGGGTATCATAGTGAAGTTAAATGTCTCTGTTAAATGGTGGATCATATAGATACCAAAATAAGAATAGAATATATATTATTAGATTTTAAATAGTCATAATAAATATATGAAGTAGTCTTGGATAAATAAAATCCACTAATGTTATCATATGTGATGGATCATCTATATACTAATTTATGATGAATTTTTGGAATAGATTAAGTATATGAGATCGGTTTGGTGGAAGTGAGTTTTAGTTGGACACACATCTAATGTTTAATATTGTTCCGATGTAGAAAATGTAACTTGGACATTTTTTTACCATCTCAAAAAAAAACTACTCCCTTACATAGAGATATTCAAAAAATACAATGTATTCTTTTATAAAATTCAATATCCATAAATTTTTGTAAACATGACAATTGCATTATGTTTTTTCTACATTGATCAATTTTATAAGATATTATTATTATTTAACATATTTATTTAGTTTTAATCAAAATGTGTTCTATTTATAACATATTAAACACATTTTGGAGTAATATAATTCTCAAATTGAGGTATTCAAATAGTTTCATATAAATTTTACAGTTCCAATTAATTTTTTTGAGATCTCTTATTGTGGATTTTATTGATCCAAAACTACATTAATGTCTAAAAATAATAATCTAAGAATATCCTCAAAATGATGAATATTACCTATTAGTTGACCATTTTTTAATGTTGATTTATTAGAATAGTGTATAGCTTAGTGTTAAATTATTTTTGATGTCTCCCTTATAAATTGAAATTCCCATGAATTAATAATCAAATATAATTAATGTTTGTTCAAAATGTGTCTTCACAACAACTGTTATATATATTATGATTTTTATTATGTGTGATGAATTCAGAAAAATTTATGATTTGATTTGTGTTGGTCAGAAGATCCACCACATCTAATATTTAATAATTTTTATTTTTTATATTTTTATTATATAGGTGATGAATTGTGTGTTGATGTTCTCTAATTTCCATATTCAAATGGTAAAATGCATCATAATCCCATTAAACTTGTATAAATTAAACAGTAGTTTACATTTTAGAAATAAAATTTATAAATATTCTAAAATTTCATTCAATATATAACCCAAGTAGATGTATTCTATGATAAAAATATTCTTCTTTATTCAAATTTAAAAAATTTAAATGGATTGAATAGACAATGTCTATATTTACATTATAAATTTAAATTTTCACATAAAATTCTCATACCATGGGAATATAAACAATAGAGTATAATTATCTTTATATTTTTGTGTCTTTTTTAAAATAGATGAAATGAATCCAAATATTCATGTAATGTTATACCTCTACAAACTCTTGATCATGTGGTACTTTTTTTACATATATGCATAATGATTAATATGTTATTGTATTCTCAATATGTATAAGTACATTACAAAATTCATTATATAAATAATTTTCTTACACTAGATGTATACCTATCATGATTTTAGTATATTTATAGGCATTATGTCTAGAATATTATTAAACATTTTGAAACTCTATTTATATTCATCATTCATAATTTGTATTCTATATTGATTAATCTTGTTTGTTCATTTGAAAAACAATGAGAAATTTATCTTTGAATATCTATAATGCCACTATAGTATATGGAAGATATAAATCAACCTTGCTAATATTTTTCATGTATATTAATAAATATATAAACACATTATATGAAATAAAATGTATATCTTCATTTGATCATGTTCCCCAAGAAATTGAACTATTCTACATATGAGTCATTTTGTTCACTTTTCATACATCAAATTATTTTATCATAATTTTTTCAAAATATTAATGTATTAATCATTGTTTTCATTACATTTGGAATATCTATGAATCCCATGTATTTTCTGTAGAATTGTTTTTTACATTATATATGAAAAATATTTTCATCCTGCCCATGAATATTTTTTGAGTGTTTTTTAGGAAAAATGGAGACAATGTTAAATTATCATGTCCATATCATATACACAATGTTTTCCTGGGAATCTAATCACTATTTTTAAATAATTCTTAATATAATAATAGATTATCTACATGTAAAATATTTTAATCCCTATATATTTTTTTAAAGCATCATAAATGTGTGGAAAGGGATATATGTTCTTTATCATTATTTTTTAAGCATATAAAAATCAATATTTACAATAATTTCATAGAATTAATCCTGATAAAAATGGATTGAGAACAAATAGGGAAACATTATGCTGTATAAAATCAATAAATTTACTTTCTAATTGTTAATTATTCGACCCTATTAGTTCCAAGGATGAAATTTTTTATAGATTAATTGATTTGGGGGGTTTTGAATGTATAATTTATTTGGGGATGTCAAATTATCAATAAAAAATAATACCCTAGATCTCTCTTAGGAGTACACTCCAATATTCCATCATAATTAGAAAATCTACAAGGATAATCCATTCATTTATTTTTTATAGTTGAGAATTATATTTTATTCCAATGGAAATAATATATTTAAATTTGATGTTGTTTATAATTTTTATTTATAATTTTCCTTGAAAATAAATTTAATTAGATGATAGTATGGAATATATATGTTATTTACCTCTCTATGATATTGATATTAGTAATATATATTGAATATAGGTCAATTATCTATTTTTAAAAATATCCATTGAAGATACTTTAACCATGTTAGATGGATTAATACCTACAATAATTAATTGTGGAATATTTCCAAACATTACATTACAATATTTATCCACAAGAGGTTTTCACCCATAAAAAAAATAATGACTCAAATAATGGTTTGACTGTTTATAGTGAAATTAATAGATACAGATTAATGTTAAGATAAAAAATCAAATATTATATTAACAATTTAATAATTAAGAACATGTTGAACCATCATAATAATAATTTATAACAACAAAAAACATGTTGCCAGAACATAAACAATCCATTAATTACTAATCATTAGATATGGAGGTCATCAGAATCCTATAATATTTATGATCTTATTGAGTAGAATTAAATATTTTATATATACATTATTGTTATGATTATATCAATTGGTAGGATTGATAAGAACATTTTGTACATTGATCATATTTATTGGGTTTTTATTTCACTTTAGTAATAATTGTTTTCAATATTTCCCATTAAATACTTTTACATTATCATTATTCAATGGAGAGAGTTTCATGGTAAATTCCTCCCTCAATTTTAACAATGTTGGGAATTTATTATTATACCACATATAACCCATTTCAGAATAACCTTCATGATAAAACCACAATATTCTCTTTCTTTCTTTACTCAAAATATCTAATTCACATTTACCAATCTCCATATGAAAATTTATATAAATTCATACTATTTACTCATTTATATCAATCTGTAAAATAAAAATGAATCTTATTGATTTAATTTTTTGGAAACTATACATATGGCTAACATTTAACAAATGTTTCGTAAAAAAAGTATAGAGGAAAAAATAAAATAATTTATATAATTTCTTGTTGAAACTGATTATATTTTCCAAATTTGACTAAATCCAATGGAAATTCATAAGAATTTAAATATAAATTATACGTGAAAAAATGTTATTGAAAAATATTTTCATGATTCATAAAAATCATTTTAAATGATTATTTCTTGTACCATGATATTCATTATATGTATCCACTGTAAAATTATTATCCCTTATTAAGGTACCAACTAAAATAATCGGGATCATATAAATATAATATTAAAACATTATATATAAAAAACACATAAAAAATTAAACTAGTTGTTTAGAGACTTAGAGTTTTTAGATATATAATAAATAGTGTATAACATAAACTACATCCTCATTTATTGCAATATTTATAATAGAATCCATAATATCATTATTCATTTCACATTTTATGGGACATATTTAGACAAATAATAAAATATAATTGTGATCCATAAAGCCTGGTATTTGAATAAAAATATAATTTGATGAGGGGATTAATAATAAGACTCAATTGTCATAACACTGAATAAAATGAGAAGTATTATAATACTCAACCAAGATTTTGAGATTATCCAACCATATATCATAATGGAGTGGCTATCATTATCAAAATGTGAATTTGAAAATAACATAGGAAATATCATCACAAATATAAGTCTTCGCTCAAGACCAAATGAATGTTACATAATGCATTAATATCTATGTATGTGAGCCACACATAGTTTCTCATTAGGTTTGAGAGTTTCCCAGTAAAATTAGCAGATGTATATTTATATCCCCATCAATTACATCATTATATTTCATGCATATTTTTTAATATGAAATATAAATATACATCACGAGTCATCATTAAATAAACCCTAGAGTTATAAATTTTTAGCATAATTAATTTAGATGCCAATATAAAATAGTGAATTAAATAGATGTAGAAAATAGGATGAAAATATATCATATTATATTTGTAATGGTAATTATCCACATAGAATATAAGGGATCACGTAATGAACCAAATAATATATATTGTTAAAAAATAGTTTATGTAGATATATAAAAAATGAAAATAAATAAGTTCTCTTTATATATTTAATTTGTTTTGAAATAATGTTATAGTATGAAGGTAATGATATATGTCATAGTATCTAACGAGAGTATAGAGGTGAAAAAATAATATAGATTAATCCAGTTAATATGATATAATGAGAAGGAAAATATATAGAGAGTTTGATAAAAAAATATAATTATTTCTATGATAATTAATGGGAAAAACAACATACATCGTCTTTAAATATTCATTGAATGGTACAAGTACATTCTAGATTTTATTTTTATATATTTAAATTTTTTATTTATAAAAAATATTATATTTCATTCATCTTTATGATACTTTTAATATAATTTTCATTCAATTATAGAAATTTTTTGTGTTAATTGTTTTGAATTTTTAAATTCTCATGACCGAAAATATGATTTCATGAAGTTTTAAGTGTTGATATTTCTTTTCAAATTGTATTAGAAAAACCAAATGATTCCATTTTTATTTTCTATGAAATTATACATGCAATGGATTATAAAATTTTAATAGAACATTAAATTTCATTGAATCATTATCTATATATATGTTTTCGAAAATTTAAATGACCATTATTATATATGGTTAATAAAATTATTTTATAAAATTTATTAACGATACATAATCATAAAAAATATACAATTCATAAAATTATTATATATTATATAATTAAATCAAATTTTAGGAACTAAAATCTAGGATAGTATTTCAATATGAATCATAGTCACTCAAAGTCTTAGTTTAAATCGACAATAGTTAAAAGAAACACTCAACAAGATTTATATTGAGTAGAATCACTAAAAAATAATAATTTTGTATTAACAATATATAATAATTAAGAAAATGTTCTTATGATACTTTTAGGGATGACTTTTATTATAAAAGTTATAAAAGATGTATAAAAAAGAAAAACATTTTGTTTTAAAACATTATATTTGTCCTTTAGTTTCCTCTATTGACATAGTACAAATCCTCCATACGAGGCATACCGGGATATAATAGGGAATTATGAAGGTGTCCAGGGGTTTTTTGAAAATTATTTGATCATAAAATTTTTAAATGGAATGTTATATTTTAGTGAGGAGGTTGTGGGGTTGGATGTACATAAATATTCCCTTTGGGGATTTGTATTTATAAATAAAATATTTATTAGATTATTATTTACATTGAAGACTAGGAATAGTATTTTTTATTAAGATATATTCAGTGGAAAATAATGAATTTTGTATTCCTTAACTCTTCAAGATCCTCCACACCAAATAGGTTATTACAAATATTTAAGCACTAGTAAATAATCATTTATTATTTTAAATTAAAATATAATATATATTCATATAAATGAATTTATTATAATGTTTGTAATTATGGTATATATCCTTTTCTATTTTCATCATGAAATACATTTTATCTTCATGGAACTATTATTTTAATTTTTAGAAATATTTTTAAAATTATTATAGAAGAAAACATAGAATATTTTTTAACATAAATTTTATAATATAACATAAAATATATATTTTAATAAAAATTCAATGAAATTCTTCCTAAGAAAATTTTACCACGATCCATCTTAAAATAAATTTAATTTTAATGAATTACAATTATATATAATTTAATGTGAATGTTTAATTTAGATCCTATAATATATATATAACAATAATTTTTAATAGAATAAAAATTATATTCATGAATTCATAATTACTTCAGTATTATTTATTTTTAAAATTTTTATTAGAATTTTATTTAATTATAAAAATGTTATTTAGTAAAATTAGATATATATTATGAAATTATAATAATTTCATTTAATCATGAAAATTAATTGTTAAAAAATATTTTTAAATGTAGTTTTGGAAAACTAAATATTTAAAAATAATATTATTGAAATTATTTGTGAATCAATTTCATAAAATTTTAAAATATATTAATTTATATATTGTGGGTAAATATTAATTTCTAGAATCATTAATAATCCAAATAGTTATGTTACTACATTGAGGATCAACTGTTATTTTACTAGTCATATAATTATTATTACTTCCATATAAAAATTATAATTAATTTTTGGTTCATTCAATTCATTTTATATCCATATTAATTAACATGTATTTATAAAATTAAAAACATAATATTATGGATTTATTATTTATGTACTTCTAGAATTGTGATATATCTAGATTCCAATGACTGAATGTATTTTTAAAACCATATAATGCTAACAAATGAATATTCATTATCCAAAAAACTCTGTAGAAAAAAAATACACATGAATAGAATAGAGATGAAAATGGTATATTATCCAATATACGGAACAATATCCAATAAGAAAATATTCAAGAATCTTGATTAAATTTTTTGTTCATGTACCCAATATTAACATACATTACATGTTGTTTGAAAAGTAATATAGACCCACCAAATCCAAATTATATATTCCATTATCTGAAACCTAGAATAATATAATCTACAATTTTTTAAAAGAAAGGGATAATTAACAGGCGATAAATTTTACCAAAAAAATATTAAAAAATGTTTAATATCAAATTACATAACAGATAAACCAAAAATTACTCAATTTAATTATAGAAAATATATTGAAAAATAATTTTGACACTTTCTATCAAAAAATATTAAATTTCAATTAGATGAAATGTGATGAAAAATAGGTATAAATGTACATTTTAATCAATTAAAAGGACATAGATAAACTATTTCATCAAAAATATATTGTAATAATGAATTGAACACAATAAACCATTTTAATATTACCAGATGTTTGTTAGGATATTTCTTTAAGATCATCTCAATACATTATCTATCAACCATTGCTCAATTTTTTTATGCTTTCCTAAGCACCAAGCCAACAAGATTGAATTAATCAATTAAACATTTTGGGATAATTTTTTTAGGTTATAGTTTCCATTTACATTACATTTCCATTGGTAAGAGTTCTAGTTTTTCTATCATAGATAACCAATATTAACTCATAAAATATTTTCATTTTAACTAATAAATAAATCAGTTGTGAAGAAATAATTCATTTAAATTCAATTCATCAATCACTATTCAATTTCCCAATTTCACATCTTCAAATTCTATATCTTTTTTTAAAAATATAATATGTTTTTATCATTTTCATGTATTTAAAAATCATGTTTCCTTAAAATTTCTTTTTCTCAAGAATCATCACCAGTTTACGTTTCATTTAAGTATAGTTTTTCTCAAAATCAACCCAATATTTTCAAATCGGTTGAGAAATGTTTTTCTTCGATGATTCTATTCATTTTTAATATCAATAATAGTATCATATCAATTCAAGGAACAAAAATCCATTGAAATTTAAATTTTAAGGATTAAAGTAGTTAGTCTTCTAGGTTTTGGTTAAATCCTTATAGATTCACATACCATTCGACGCATGATAATTAAATAACACTAAATGGGAATAAGAAATTGATATCCAAAGGAAAATATTATAAAATACGAATATATTTAATTAAAAAAATTATTCTCTATTAACCATCATCAAAAATATGATTATTTACCACTATCTATGATAGTGAGAGAGGAAGTAATTACACTTCCCAGTCAATGAGGTTATATTTAATTAATATTTATCAATCACATCAACTAGTATATCGATCTAAGAGAAAAGATGTAGGAGGAACGAAATTATCTCTCATGGGCCTTAAAAATATAGAGGATAAAACTATGTCTGTTTAAGTGGAGTTGAAAATTTAAATATGAGTTTCCAGACATTATTTACGAACATTGAAGAGATAAACTATCCGTAGAAAATTCTTAAGGACATAAACATGGTTAACACAAATTACGTGCATCACCATGCACACATATATAGATTTTGTAGGGACATACATAGATTTTCCACTATACTGGACAACATGCATACAAAAAATTCATGATCATATATTCCTTGAATAACTTCCAAAGGGTTATCCCATATTGTTTTATCTAACAGGTCTCTTAATTATGTACCCACCTTTAAATCGAAAAAAACGATATATGTTTCCTAGAATGGTGCACATGGTTTTTTCAACACATATTCCAACCATTTTGAGGCCCAAAAACATAGAAAACACTAGAAGCCTCAAAAAACCATAAACATTGTTATAACTAGATGATTTGAAAAAATGTTAAAATTTATTAAAATTTTGTAATTTCATGGTAAACCTCCACACCATAAATGGTGTATGTCCACATATGTATTATCACGAAAACTCCATATCAAAAATATGAGGCCACTAAACACTCATCAGTGCATCCAACTCCCATATATCATTTAATTGAGACCCAATAAACCACATAACTAAAAATACAGGTATGAAAATTTTATGATAAAACTGCACTATTGAGTCATCAATATAAACCTGATACTCATTCTTAGATAAATATGGTTCTGCTGTAAGGTCCTCCTATCAAAAATAATATGATGGTCCAGATAGATTATTTTTGAGAAATGACACGTGAAACTCATTATGAATTGTCCTCATCTATTCTGGAAAAACCTAATGGTAATACACCTTCATTTTCTTCTTGAGAATAACAAAAGGAACCAATTGTTCTTATAATAACATTCCTTATATTCCAAGTTATTATTTTTCTAAACAAGTTGAAAATAGATAAATGTATTGGTCACAAAATAAAAAAAACAAAAGAACCTAAATGAATATAATCATTTGACATATTTTTTCATCGATAAATCAATATTATCTAATTAATAAAATGAATCTTATTTGTATTATATTGGAAATAACTAGACCCATCTATGGAAGGATCACTATTCTATCACCAAAAAATTAGATACCTACATTGTCAATTGTATAAGGATCCAAAAGTTTCATTATCAATGGAAGACTAGTAAATATTTTTTATAAAAAACATCCAAAACCAAGTGCTCAACCCAATAACAACCAAATTAGAGAATGATTCAAGAAGCATGCATTTATTATTCTTTGTTCTTCATTTAGTCATGAAAACTATATTGGGATGATATTTCATGACGAAAATAACCAATAATCCAATAACATACTAGAGGCCAATAAAAAATTCTTATGTGAAATGAGGTCATCAATATAAAACTATTGTACATGGGAATCCATGCAATCTAACAATCTCTGGTACATATAGACTTCCCAATCCTTCTCCATTAGTAGTATCACAACATGTTAATGAAGCAATTTTCATGTATAAACCAATCAATTTTTTGAAGAATGTGGGGCCTGGGCCAAAATACAAATTCACAAATTATTATATAAAAAGTGCTTACATGAGTGAAAAATATGGGATCATATTACAATATTTCACAAAATGGGGGTGAAAATTGTCTGGGAGATCATCCAGCCATGAAATATATTGACTTACTCCTTTATTAGTAAGGCCATCTGAAACCATATACACATCATGATACATATGAGTGGTAATATGGTTTATTTCATTAAGAGAATGAAGTAAATTCATTGAATGAGTAGTTATCGACCAAGAAAGATAAATCACATCATTCCAAATCACTTGCAATGTGGTAGCGAAATCAAATATATTCCATATGTTGTCCCAAACATAGTGTTTAGAAAATGAAATTTCCTGGATCTTAGTCATCATTTGAGCCTATAGAGATGATGAAATACCATAACATCAATGGAATCACGTAATGATTTTACTAATATGATTCTTGAAGATAGAACCACATCATTAGGGGCCTAGATTTCCTTCAAAAGTTCTGTCCACATTTACTTTAATTGAGATGGAGAACAATGGTTTCCAAAAAACATCAAAACTACGTCTCGCATAGTCAAAAATTCCATCTACCCATAAAAGTAATATAATCAAAAATCCTTTCATAGTATTTTTGTACTATCCCTTATAAATAAAAAAAGTATCATGAATTGAAATGAGGATCCACATCCGATCTATATTAATATTGAGTGAGATGACATTGTGAAGAATTTCATTTCAATCATACTATATCACATGATGATGCTGAGAAACTATATCAAGACATTAGTTCTTGATTTTTTGGGAGTTATCCATATCTACACAACACATTGGGTGAGCTTGTATAGAATCATGAATCATCCATCTGCATTCAATGCTGTCAAAAATATAGTTCCAAAGAACATTGGAACTAGCGAATGAAAGAGAAAATTGGTTAGCATCATTTCTATGTTGATTACAGAAGTGGCATTTTTAGAAAATGGGGATTCCAAAAGTTTTCCGGAAACAATCAATGGGGATCCTGTAGTAAGCAATACGTCCTCTAAGTGCAATTCCTGATATCATTATCCATAGCTTATCAATGTCTGCAATCAAACTGAAATCATTTCCAGTGTTATTAAAATTGTGGTTATAGAAATTTTTTGTTCTAGCATACCATTAGGTTAATTCTCCAAGATTTATAAATCATATGTTTTAGAAAAATGATATTTTTCAATAACATACACATCATTTTTAGGGAGAGTATCTTGATGATAAATAATAACATCCCTAATAGTTGTATTTATAATTTCTGATGTTTTTTCAGTAGGGATCATTGAACATATAGAAGAACTAATCTAGTTATCCAATAGGATGATCATGGAGGAGTTCCTAGAAACCATCCATATAGATTTTGACATAATATTTGCATACACTTTATTAATGGATGGCCAGATCGAAGAGTATAGAACATTCATGCATCCTTTCTCCAAATTATCATGAAATATTTTTTTTCTGGAAAGCAATATAAGGAGTGTCATTGTGATAAAGGTTTTATGTATGTCTATCTTAAAGGGCCTCATTATAAATATTTATTTTTTTAATTTCATGGACACCTTTATCCAATGGTTTTCAACAAGTAGACCATGGTATAGTCACCAATTTCATATCTATAGTGCAACCAATCTATAAAAAAATTTGATGTAAACATTCATTTATTTTATTAGAACAAAATGAAATTTTTGAACCATCATAAATTAGTCCATTTTGGGGAGAATTATAGACTTGAAAGGGCATATTCTATTCACTATAGATAGATTTTTTCTATTCCAAGAGTATAGATGACTATGGATTTGATCCACAATGTTAATGAAATAGTTAGATTCTGGATTGCCCCAAAATCAGAGTGCACCAAGGTATGTGAAACAAAATGAAACTTTATTATTTATTAATTAATTAATAATACAAGAGATTATATTAACAAAATAATTTTTCCCAATGATGATTGAGGACTTATTTTAGATGATGACATGACCGAAGTTATCCTCATAGTGAGATAGGGGACTTTTGAGTGTTCGCATGTTTTTTTATCACCTTGTAAGAACATAATTAGGCCATTGAAATTTAAAATATTCATGGGGGAATGCACATTCTGGGAATCATAGATGGGTTTATATTTATTTTGATCGATAAAGTGAGTGGTAAATCTACATAAATAATCCTCATAATTAGAGAAAAAGATAGTATAAAATGGAAAACCTTGTCTGAAACCATTAGTGCATTTGAAGTAACCTTTGGGAGGACCATTGAATAGGATATATGTAGCATATGAGTAGAACATAGTTTCAATTCTAGTTATAAAGGAGTTATTGAAACTAATTCCATGAAGTATATTGAAGATAAAAATCTAGCCCATGGTATCAAATTTTTTTCTAATGTTATGTTTTATTGCTATATTACCACCTCTATTTTCATTATATAATTGTCTATTAAAATTAGAGGCTATAAAAATGCAGTCATGGATGAATCTACCATTGTTAAAACCATATTGCTTCTACAAGATAATTTTTTCAGTCCTGGTTGAAATCCTTCTTGGAAAATGTTTGGTGATGATTTTATATAGAGTTTTAATAAGAGATATAAGTCTCAATAGATAAATCTAAGATGTATTATCTACCATTGTTATCAATAAAAATAACTTTTCATTCATCCCATGGTGTAGAATTACACTAGAAAAGAAATATTTGATATATTTTCAAACACCAGCCTGAATGAAATTACAATATTTCTATTAGATTCCATTATTTAATACATTAATTCCCATGGAACTATCATAATTCAAGATAAAAACAATATCATTGATTTAATGAAAAAGAGGAATGCCTAAAATAAAATATTTATCTTCTTCATTGACAACTACCAGAATTTCATCATGTAACAGATCCTTATTGATGCTATGGACATTAATGATATTTCAAAATATGAGATGACATGATTTGAAATATCATCTTCAATATCCAAAAAATTTCCCCATCATTGAGTGGGGTTAATGGTCCGTAATCTTATCTGATTATTTGAAGAGAGTTGTAGAAATTGGTGTTTATATCACCATGAGGGAACCATTTGATTTTTACAGCTTCTATAGGGATGATAACATTAAATGTGAGAAGCGAGTTGAGTTTCATTGAAATATTAATTTCATGATTCTTATCAGTTGAGAATTCAGAGTTGGTGTTATTGTTTTGAAGCTGATGATGATCATTCTCAAGAATCAGGATTTCATTTTTAATTTATTTACATTTTGATGTGAACATACCTTTATGATTTTTTATGTTATTTTATATTTAAAACAACATGTGAAGGAATCATTGATATGAGTCAAATATGAACTAATTTTTTAATGAAATTAAAAAATTCATGGTTTGAGAACGTCACATTGATGAATCTGAAGGGTAGAGAATGGTTCATTATTTTGAATGAAATAGTGGCCATTATTTGATGGTGTTCAGATTGAATCATTGGAAGAGAGGTCATAGAATGTGTGTCCCATTTATCTAAATCATAATCATTTGTGAAAACTTCATCCAATTTGTTGGATACCACTGTATTATATCGTTTCCATTCTAAGTCTATATGGCACCAATAAGAGTAATTTCATTGTGATTTATGTCCTCAATTTCAATCTTTATCTCTCTTATATTGACAGTAGATAGGGACTGTCACATCTTCTCACATAATCCAATGATGGAATTGACGTCTCTAATAACAAACCTAGGGTTATGTATGTTATATCCTATATAAGATAGGTCTGTCCAAAGAGGCCTCCTTTCATGATATCAATTCATTGGATAAACAAAATAACTATGTAGATGTGTTCAATCTAGAGTAAAATCACAGTTGAAAATTTTCTCAAATACATAGAAAATATTAACCTTTTTCAAATATGGTTGCATGAAAATATAATGAGTTCCAATAGTGGTGATATTTTGAATCTCACTTCTAAAAGAATATCCATGCTGACTGAAATGTTGTAAATTAGAATAAAAATTTATCTTGGGTTCATTAATGATCAAAATAAAAGGGAAATGAATGTTGATAATTCTATTTCTGATAATAAAGGTTTCATGGTTGGAAATACACTGATAATTCTAGAAAAAGAAACCATTTCTATCTACGATTTGATTTAGGATGCCCCTTTTTCTTACCCTCTGAGCCCTTTTGTCTGGATGATATTCTGAAATTTTTGGGCCTGTTTAGGCTGCAGTTTTTCTCCTTCTTACTTTTAATGGCATAAGGAGAGATAACAGTAGTACCATAATTAAAATAATATTTGGGAGGATCCTACATAACATTTTTAAAATATGGGATCATTGGGTTAGTAGTCAATACATTACATTAATCCTCATTATGAAAAGAATATAAAATTTTAAAATTTGAATATAAATTATTGAATTCAATATTGGTGGTACTTACTATAGAGTGTGAATCTACTTATAATGGAGTTGAGGTACTTGAGTTTTTTTATAGGATCTTCCTACAATTTATCTTTGTCCATGGTTCAAAGGGTTTTGGATCAATTATTCCTAGTATCAACCTTAGTGATGTGTTCACTCACATCACCCAATGGTTCTAGTGTCATGATATTTACTAGCTATGTGTCTCTACCTGAACCAAATAAATGAGAAGCATGTTGTCAAAAGACCTTATATTTTTCAACCTTCTTAACATCATAGCATTCAGGGGAGATAATAGCTTTATTATCCCAATAATCAATTCCTTCATTATCTTCATCAAATAAAGATAAATAGTGGCAAGAAACGGTATATTTTTGGAGGTATTCACGATGTCCATACTAGCCCTGATCTCTATAGAAATATGTTTATATTGAGATTTTATGAAATCCATCACAAGTTCCTTTAATTCTTGAAGGGGATAAATATAATTTTTTTATTATCCTCCCACTACACATGTTCACATTTGTATTTACCCAAGAAGTTCTCTAAGGTCATCGACATATGTTTGGTCAACATGGATAGATACACTGAGAGGGGAGGGTGTGAATCAGGGTAAGAATAATTTAAACAGCTACCCATTTTCATCATGTTCTGTTGTTACATGAAACCCTTTTCTCTCTCGCTATCCCATTGTAGAGTGTGAATGATTCATAAAGCATTCACAAGAAAAATAAATTTTACTTGTTTCACCCCCACTGAGCTACGTCTAAGGAGCATACACTGGTGATTTGTCGATGTACGAAATCCTCTATATGAGCACAGTTGTTTACATGTTCAATGTGGACTCGCAGTCCCTCCGGGTTTACAACCATTCAAAATTTGGGGACTCACTACATTCTTCACTAATGTGAGCTCACTACCTATTTAGAAGACCAACACAAAATTTATTGATAAGTAGGTCTCTTCATTATAAAAAACCAGTGCATCTTCCTCTAGATGTAGATGCTCTATTGAAGTTCCACATTCATCCATTGATGAATAAAACTTTACCTAGGGTGTACCAGGAAATCTTCTAACTTTTTCACAGTCTTAGAATGACCTTCACACTTCTCTAAGCCAAGCGTGCTTCTCTACACCTTGGAGTGCTTCTCCAATCCTGGCACACAAGTGTCATCTTACCACTTGTGTGACACACCCTTCACCGACTTGGAACATGGGAGACACACACTCTTTTACACCAAATCCAATATTGGTGCGCAACTATAAATTAGCGTGAATCTTCTGAACATCCCTATACTTGAGCGACCAAACCAGAACTTGTGTAAAAGAACCACCTGCGTGACTGGAGCTCTAATATTACCTAATTGTTGAGCTCTCTTAATAATAATGAGGGATTGGACCTATATATAGAGGAATTTTTGACAACCTAAGCTCCAATACAGAAGTCATTTCTTGGCACAAAAGTCCAGCCTCCCATATCTATGTCACCCTAGTCACCTTGCACGCCCAAACCCAAACACGGGAATCCCTCTTTACATTGCAATTTTTTAATGTTCTGATCAGGTCTATGATATGTAATGAAATTTTTCAAGCTTCGAAGACACTGGTGTGAATGTCTATTATCCAAAAAATCTTTTCTCCAATTGTCGATTTTTATGCCCAAAAAAATATGAGAAACACTATAAAAGGTTTTCACTTTGTATCTGCATTTCTTGTACAACCTCCAGATCATCCTTTCATTTGTTGATGTTCCTCAATAAATCATGGATTGTTAACATCTTCCCTTTAATATGACAAGTCACCATGAAAACCCCCTATGTTAACAAATATGTACATTGTGGTCTACTTTGTCAACAAACACAACATGGATGCCCACTTTTCCAACTGACACAATCACCCCAAAATTCATTGATGATACCTTGAGAGGTTTTCTCCCAAAAATATCCCCATTTGGGTTCATTGAAAAATATTCTCATAAACATTATCTACAGATTGATACCTCATTGATGCTCCTTCTATCTGGTACCACCATTCACCCCTAGAAAATTAGATAGTTGTCAAGGCTTTACTAAAAAGATACATTAATCCCACATGAGTAATTTTGGACATGAGAAATAAGAGTAAATGTAAATTTAATCAATGAATCACTTCATTTCAGACACGAACTATTGACACCAAACTAATATCAATTTCTAGACTGATTCAATTGTTGACACCACACTAATACCAATTGGTGATACCTGGATACCTTCAAACACCATTTCAACACCACTCTCATGCTTTTATCATGGTAATCAGCTCTCGTGATATCTAGTATTTGATCGATCACTTCTAGAATATTCATATTTAAAAACACTCCAATGATCTCATCGATCTCCACCTATCTTGTTTCTCCACTTTTCAGCTTCTCCCTATATCTTTGACTAAGAAATTTTCTCCCTTCTTTATACACAGTTTCTCCCCCTTTAGGAGTAAATATTTCTCCCCCTTTATCAATGAACTGAAATGTCAATCTCCAATGGTCTAGGACATTCGATTAAATATAAATTAGTGCAATAGAGAAAAACACTCCATACCTCATGGGGGGGGGAACATCCACACTTATTCAAGTGTATACGTAAACTAAACTCCCAGAGCTAGTCGATGTCTCTCATAAGCTTCTTTGGTAAAGGCCTTTGTCCGAATTTCTGCAACCTGTAGGCCTGTAGGCACATAATCCAACATCACGATTGTTTGCTCGACCTTCTCTGTGATAAAATGATACTTTATCTCAATTCTCTTTGTCCTAGAATGATGGAAGGGGTTTTTGATGAGATTTATAGCACTCGAGTTATCACACTGGATTCCGATTAAAGACCTCAATTCTACTCCCATATCGCCATGATGCTACTTCATCGAAAATAACTAAGTGCATGCTTGAGTGTCCGCAATATACTCATCTTCTCTGGTGCTCAATGATATGAAATATTTCTTCTAACTCAATCTATAAATACACTATCCACCAAGATAGAAATCACCTCCTGACATTATATTTCCTGTCATCTACTGAAAAATCCCAATCTTTTTCAGTATTTCCCAATAACTCTGACTATGATTTGTCACTATATATCAAGACAAAATCCATCGTGCCCTTGATATACCAAAGTATTCATATCACTTTAATCATGTGGCTTTCTTATGAATTTAATTGATATCACAATTATTGAAATGTGGAGAATACTATGTTAGGCCTTCTCACAGTCAAGTACAATAAACATCCAATGATTTTCCTATATTCTATGACATTAACTGCCTTAACATCCTCATATTTGGATAGTTAAATCTGGGAAGCAACCAAAGTCAACAACTCCTTGGAATTGTCTATTCCAAATCTCCTTAGAATGTCCTTATCATATTTGGATCGAGAGATTTATGTACAATTCCTTCCTTGTGAGACATGTAAAATAAGAAAAACATCTACTCTCCAATCATTGACATTTAAAACTCAATTTTTATGAATTCGGGAAATTTTCTACACAGATCTTCATCTGATCCTACAATTATTATGTCATAAATATAATCCAGGACCATCATCCTTTTATTTCTATTGTTGTTTAAATACAGATTTTAATAAACTCCCCCATGCTAGAATCCATGTTTCTTCAAATACTGACCTAGCCTTGAGTACCGTGCTCTTGGACCTGACTTCCCATACAACACATTCTTCAGTCAACAAACCTTGTTCTCATCCTCATGAATGACAAAACCATCCAGTTGTTTGATATACACTTCTTCCTCTAGAACCCCATTCATTAATACTGATTTTGCATCCATCTATTACACATTATACATCAGTTACATAGAAATGGCTTGGAATAATATGATTGTCTCCATCATTGCAACTAGTGAAAATGTCTCATCAAAATATATTCCCTCAATATCGGAGTATCTATTTCACACTAGTCATGATTTGTTTTTCATCTCTATTCCATCATCATTCATCTTCTTGAGATAGACCCATTTAGACATGAGGAAATTTTAATCTCTTGGCCTTGAAAAAATCACTGATGTCTGATTTTCTCAATCTGGTCTAGCTCTTCATTCATAGATTGAACCATGTTTTCATCTATAGCTACATTATAAGAAAATTTAGGCTCTACCTAAGATAAGAAAGTTATATGGTGTAGATATTTCATTATTCTTGTCTGAATTGGAGCTGGCTAATAACTAATAATATTCTTGTTTTCAATTTCAGCTTGACTTTTGGGATTTTGTGAATATACATATTTTACTTCCACATGCACATCATCAGTATCTTATTCTATATAAGAATGAGCCACATCTTCTACCCCTATGTTGTTTTCCACCTCATCACATTTGTTAGGAAATTGTTCACTGTGCAATTTAATGCACTCTTCATTTTCTACTACAGCGACATCATTTCACTCAACTACATTTCCTAGACTTTTTTTTAATAATTTGTATTCATTACTTTATCATGAGTTTCCAAGGAATATCCCCTCATCTCCATATGTCTCAAATTTCCTATGTTTCTCCTTGTTGGGGATAAATCAATTACATCCATATATTCGAAAGTGTTTCACTGTTTGATTCATTGCTTACAAAATATCATAATGATTCATTCCGTCCTTCGGACACAACAGAGCCATGTAAGAAATCTAGACTGTTGTCAATACTGCTTCCTTCCAAAATTTCTCTTGAAGTATTTTTTCTATAAGGATCATTCTATCCATGTTGTTGATGATCTGATTTCTCCTTTCAACCACTCTATTCTATTTGGGATTTCTCACTCATGAAACTTGATTCCTTATCATGTGTTTCTCAAGATAGTATTCTACCAGACTATTTTTGAATTCCGTACAATTAATAGTACGAAACGTGGGAATTTTCTATCCGAGAATCTGTTCGCACTTCCTCTGGTACTGTTATATGCAGCTAAATACGTCATACATAAGGGCATTAAAAATACCAATGAAAATATACTATAGACATCAATGAAATGAATGCAGTACCTATTTCTGTCAATATCTCTTGTTGTGATAGGTGCACAAGCATCATCTTGCACCAATTCGAGCATTATTATTGAATTCTATTACTTTTCCTTATTTGTAATTATGATGATATTCTCCTGTTGGAATGCATCTCACATGTGATTACGGTCACATGATAGCATTGTGAGGTCTATTGAATTGTCAAAGCTTACCAAATCTTTCAGGGATGGTTTACATTCATGACCAATTCGTTTATGCGATAGCTTGTTTTCATCCTCTAAGGGAAAAAAGTCAATATCTTCTTCTCCACTGACCAGGTATAGATTTCCCTATGTTGTTTTTTCCTGTAGAACTACTACCTCATCTCTTCCTTTTATGATACATGTATTTCTATTAAACATTATAGAATGTCTTGAGTTACATAGTTGACTGGCACTGGGAAAATTGTGACTATGGAAATCTAATACTAAGACATCAGAATGTATCATATCTTTTCCCCCCAACCTGGTCCGTCTTGACCCAATAATCTTCAGGACTTCATCGTTTACAAACATGAAACCTCTATCTTTGTCATATTTTAGGCATGTAACAAGATCCTTATTAACAATCATGTGTGACGTGCAACTGCTATCAAGGATCTACACACAAAAACAGTTTGATGCTTTAAGGGAGACTTCTGCCACCACTGACTTCTCATCCTTTTACTTTTTGGTCCATATTTTATCCTTTACACTTGGTATAGATTGATACATTTTATCTTTCTCTGTGTATGATGTACATGATTCATTTTTCAAAGCTATAAATTTATTTTTCATTTTCTGCTCACCAATTGGATTATTTATCTGATACTTCCAATCATTTTAATTCATCTGTGGAATATTCATTGGTATGGTTGATGTACAGAATCTATCCTTGTTCCCAAATCCTCCACACCAAAAAAATGTCCTTCAAAAAATGTTTTAGAGAACTATTTTATGTTTCGCTGCCACCTTTTTTCTTGTGTCCTTCGACTTCTCTTGGATATGGAACACATGTATAGAGAATGTCACATATTTCCACGTAATAACACCTGATATAAGTCACATTACTTCATATCACTTCTTCTTTACGAGTTCTCCCTTTGGATATCTGAATATTTTGATTCTTCTTTATGCCCATGTCATTCTTCAATCATAGAATGGGTGCCTATGTTCTATCTTCAAATCTCACATCTTTTTTGTTTTCTATCATTCTGCCAATGTCCTTAGCATCTAAAAATACTTGATGATCCCTTCCTGATGAACCACTATTTTCCAATTTCAGCTTCTTAGTTATATGAGTGATCTTCTTTCCTGATGTCCCAACATGTGTCAAGAGTTTTTCCTGATCCTTAACCTTTTTTTCAAACCGAAAACTTCTCCTTCATGTTCTTCAATACGAATAATCTGATATTTCTTTGTGTTATTCAAGCCATCAATCTCTCTTTTCGATTCATCAATCATGATTTTATACACAGTAACTAATTCTGAGTCCTCTGTTGTTGATGAATTGTGTTTCTGAATTTCATCCATCATATAAGACTTCTCTTCTTCCTGATTATGCATATACAGATTGGCTTCATTAACTACATGGTTGAAATACTTTATTTTGTCACAGCAAACATCTCTATCCTCAAGAGAAGCCTCAAACTCAGCATGAAAATAAACACTTCCATAAAATTCTTCTTCATAATTGTCTGTTTGTTCTTTTTTCTTGAGTACTCATAAAAACTGTCACCTTAGCCTTTTCTCCACGATCATTGCACTTCTCACTCCCTTCAATCTTATCATCTTATGACTCATCTGAACAACCACATTATTGTCAAAGGAAATTATTATTCTTAATGAAATTTATTTTGATCTGTTTCATTCTTTTCACACAGTCCAAATACTTCTTCATGTGAATATCAACATCATCCTCATCTTCTTCATGCAACTTCTTAGGTAACCTTGTTGCAGGATGTCTAATCATTCCACATAGAAATCATGATAGTAGAAGTTTCCCGTTAAACTTTCCTTTTCCACATCGATGATTTGAGGAATAGAATGAAATCACTGCATCTATCTCTTCTTCATCATGAGAATCATCAATGGTGTTCTTATTCATGGCCTTAAATTCCTCTTCTTTTGATTTTCATTTTCCACTACATCTTTATCATCATTTCTCATTTCATAACCAACATGGGTGCCATGCAGGTTATCCAATGTTAGTTCTTTCGGGTATTTATCATCTAAAACAAAAAAAAATTGAACTGAACTATAGATGATGTTTCCTCAAAATTTGCTGCACAATATTTATGTTTTCAATAACTTCTCCCAGACCACATATGTCTCCCACTATAACCTTTTCCCTATTAAATAATTCATCATAAAACTCATTCAGGTTCATTCTCAAATATTTATACTTGTTCCACATCACATTCATCTTTGCCTCTCTAACCATTGTATCTCATTCATATATATTCAATAGATTTTCCCACATGGCATGTGATATTTTATATGACATCAACTTCGTATAGATAGAATTGGATTGGTCTCCCCCAAAATCATTAATTTTCATGGAATCAACATCCAATTCTCTACGCCTAGCTTCAGATAATGCACCACTATTAATATCTAATTTTATTACATGCATTACTACTATAAACACATCCATTCCCAATGATTGGATATACTATTTCATCCAATTCATCCATATCTAAACATTGATCCTATCGATGATCGAAGTCCCTTTGTGATTGGTGACCTCGATTTGAGGGTGAAACAAAGATATCATCATTTCCTTATGACACCAAATGTTACATCTACAAGGCCATATACTTTGAGGTTGGTGTGAATCAAGGTATAAAAATTAAAAAATTCCCCCTTTTGATATTGTTTAGTCGTTATACAAAAATCCTCGTCTCACCCTCCTTCCCATTGCAGAGTATGAATGAGTCTTAATTCATGCACATGAAACAACAATTTTACATAGTTCGCCCTCACTGGGCTACATCCTAGGAGCATACAGCTGTGATGTTCAAATATACCAAATACACTATAAGTGCACTACTGTTTACAAGTTTGAAGCGGAATCACTGTCCCTCTTGGTTTACAACCATTCACAATTTGAGAACACACTAATATTTCAAGTGAAATGAGCTCACTCCTTATTCTAAAGATCCACTCACAGTTTATAAACATGTTGGTCTCTTAATTATAAAAAATGATTGTATATCCCTCTATATTTAGATGTCCTTTTGAAGTTCCTATTTCATCCACTGAAGAATAGAACATTACCACGGGTGTAACGGGCAATCTTCTATCTTTCATGCAACCCTAGAATGACCAGCACGCTTCTCCAAGCATGGTGAACTTCCTTATGCCTTGGTGCACTTCTCCATTCATGGCGATAAAGTGTCACTATAGCACTTGCGTGACCCTCCCTTCTGCAACTCAGAACACGGGTGACACACACCATATTACGCCCTAACCAATATTGGCTCGAAATTAGTAATTGGCGTGCAACTTCTGAAAATCATTACACTTTTGCGACCAAACCACCACTTGCGCAACAGAACGACCTACATCACTTCAGCTCTAATTTTACCTAACTGTTGAAGTCTATGAAAAATTAGGAGGGGTGGGCCTCTATTTATTAGAATTTGGGTCACCCTGAGCACTGGCATGCATGTCTTCTCTCGGTGTGCACGTCCAGCCACCCAAGTTTCTGTTTCCCTAGTCACCCATTGCACCCAAACCAAAACATGGTTTTCCCACTTTCCATTTCCATATTTTGATGTTCTTATCATGAAAAACCTATGGAAAACATGTTTCCATCCTTCCAAGGAACAATTTTGAAAGTACCTTTTTCAAAAATACATTTCTCCAATTATTGATTTTCAGTCCCAAAAAAATTTGGCAAACACTAGAAAACAACGACACCATGTATCTTCTCTTTTTGTACCACTTCTATATTTTCCAATCCTTTTTCGTTGTTCTTCAATATATCATGGGTTGTTAAAAAAATCTCATAAACTCGATATGTCACCATGAAAAATTCCTTTCTCAATAAATTTTTACATTGTGGTATGATTTGTCAACAGACACAACATGGAGGACCAATTTTTCAACAAACACAATCACCTAAAAATTATTCTATAATAACAGGATGGATTTTTTACCAACAACATATATGTTTTACTCACCTATATTTCATTCTACTTCTTGGAGGATTCATGTATATCATAATTTGGGTCCTTTCCTTTTTTACTATTTCTCACTTCTTTCCATTCATTAACCATTTATTGAACAACCTTTTTCCTCACCACTATAAAATTAGATATTTTATTCCCAATAATCATATATAACAACAACAAATGGGGTTTTATCTGATAAAAAATAATTAAATCATCATTCTAGCCCTTATTAATGAAACATATTGAATTAGGATGTTTTTATTCAGGATTATATTCCACCATAACCGACAAAAATAGGCCATGTTCTGCATTTATGGTTCATAGATCTATCTTATGTAGTGATAGACAAAAATATACAATGTCATTCATGAATTTGGGATGAAAAAAATGAGAGTTGAGACCATTCATTCTGACCAATATTGGTGACATTTGTTTCACATTGGTATTGGGTTTAAAAGCATATTTACAATCAAAAATCCAGATTAAACTATTTTTTAGATATATTTTACCAGTTTACAATACTCAATAAAGGTCCCCCTATGATTTCAGAACAATATCAAAGTAACATCTATCTATTGGCACAAATTTAAAGTTAGATATACAACAATATTGAGAAATTATAGGATTTAATTCCATTAAGGTCCACTGATGATCACCGTTCATGTATGATATTTGACCCATGATGGAATATTTGAAAATATGTGCATGTTGTTGGTGGGAATCTGGGTTTTATTCCACTGATAATTCACCATCATCCAGATTCATGAAAAGATGAAGTTATGTTTCATTTTATTTAAACATATATATACCTTTAAAGGAATCTAGAAATGAAACTCTTTAATATATACCTGCAAGTGTTTGATTGAGAGTACCCTCATTGAGGATTTCTTTTTTCCTTCATTGAAGGTTCATTGATTGAACTGGAGTGTTCACAATCTGGGAAAAATGTCACCATTATATACTAGAGTAAGAGCAGATACTAGCATAGATCAGGAATCATGCAGTGATTAGGGTTGACTATTCCTGAGTTCAAGATGACACTCGAGGCATCTCTCCCTATTCAAGGATCTTTCTAAAGGTATTTCTCCAAGAAATTTGACTATCAATAGAAATGATAAACCAAAGTTATTGAATGAAAAAAAGTTAGAGGAAAATGAGAAATAGAAATCCATAGTTTTTAACCTTTCTCCTATATGTAAAACTATCCTTTCTCTATCCCTATCCAATGTAATTAAAAATCATGTTCACAAATCCAACATATGACCTGAATATAGCTAATGAAGAAGCATCTTGAATGTCTAACACAATGGATGGCATGATCATAAAATCCCCAAGATCTCATCCCAGGATTCATAACACAAAACTAAATCTTCATGGAACTAGGAATCCCATTCCCTAATCTAAAATAGATGTTGGGAATCCATGTTGACCTTGAGATTCTACTTCCATCCCATGATTTCCTACAAATTATTTTGGAAAATATCATATCATTTAACTAGTGAGTTACCTTATCATCCTCTAAACTCATATAAATATGTCCATGGGATAATGGTATCCTATTCTATCCATTAATCCTAGATATTTTAAAAATATAATTTTGGGATACTATAGTCGTATAGCTTATCAAATAGCTCTGTATCCCCACCTTATGATAACCAAATAACTAATAGTGGAGTGTAAAAAAATAAATCGCCAGGACTACTCTGGCTCTAATAATATCCCAAAGGCCTCATCATCCATCCAACCACAAATTCGAAAATACTAAAAACTCTAAGATTATGAGATTTATCATTAGGGATAGCTAATACCCAAACAAATCAACAAAAACCAATAATACCAGAGTAGACTACCTCGTAATCATAAGATATATAGTGAAGAAAACATTATTAAAAAAACAATAAGTCAAATAGTACACCATAATAGGAGATCACTAGACCAATCTAAAACATATCACGTGCCTGCTCAATGGAACCACTGATAGCCCCCCAGCTGAAGCACATAGTACACATTACGAAGATGAGAAACTATGTAAATCCTCACCCGGAATGAAAACCCACAAAAACAAACCATATTGCATGGACATTCATTAAACAAGTCCCTATGACCAATCACAGCATCCACACACCAGCACCATACCATATTTGAGAACCCATTATATAGATCCACCCCAAAGACTACAATTGGTTGAAATCTTTGGAAACCAGACCTAGAAATATTTCAAATAAATTAATAATCTCATAAAAATTACACATAATTCTCCCTTATTAAATCTATACAATAAACCCAGAGAAATGTCTCATTAATTTCTTTTTCTAGAGTTATCAAAAAATAAATACCCTACCAAGAGACTCGAAACAAACAACCTAACCGCCAAGAAGATCTTGGGAACACTACCTACAAAGGATCCAACTTCCATACTTTATCACTAAAAACCATCCCTTCATCCCCTAAATTAAATAATCATTCCAAAACTACAACATAGGTGGTAAAATGATTAGAACAGAAAACTTACTAGTCCAATTATGTCTTTAGGGTAGAAATAAAACAATTACCCATTACTCAGAAATTTTCATAGTGTGTACTTATGAATAAACAACATGTTCCCTAAACGGTACATGAGGACATGTACTTTTATATAGTCTGGGATCACTCAGTTTCTACGTGTATAATCAGAAATATGCACATCATATACCAAATTACTATTACATAGTAGTGCCTAATCACATGGTGTGTCTGCCCATGCACCTGGCCAGAAGTCCAATCTCGCCCCATGTTGTGTACTCATAGTACACAGAATGCATCCTCAAATGTCTATTTACCAATGTAATGTTTTATATATCGGACAACAAATATTTGGGGTAATCATATTGTATAGGGTATGTGGTTTTCCCAACACCACCTACCCATTTAAACAACCATATGCCTATGTACAAAAACATAAACCACTAGAAGAAATGTAATTAATGTACAAAGATTGTGATTATAAAAATTTCATCATCCTAGAATTGGATACACACATAGTGTGTGTAATAGAAACTATACACTATGTGATCATGATTCAATGAACATAAGTCCCTCTAGAAATCCCAAAACCCAATATTTTCCCAAAAACAACTAGATCATCCCACTAGGGATTCCTGTAAGCCCAATGTCAAGGATATACCATAAAAATATCACCTAATAGGATTTATGGAAAAATAGAAAAATAGTGTAACCTTCAAGATGTAATTATCAATTCATTGGAATCATTCTCGTTCTGAAACTATTGCATGATGATCTAACATGACACTTGCACCGTTGAGGCAACACCATCTCTCTCCCACTATCCCTCTCCCTCTATATCACAATGGTCGTATTGTCTCTATCATCTCCCCACAATAACTTTTGGTTGAAGAACCCACTATGGAGGGGAGTACACAAAAAATTGGTGGGGGTATAGGGGGAAAATAATGATGGAAAAAGAAATAAAAATAAAAGAAAAAGACATATGATAGAGATAAAAATCGAACCCAGTCATTCCTATTTAACAAACAATAAGTTATTCCATCACTATGGAATGAACCCCATCTCAAATTCATAATTCATATCCATCAATACAAATAAAGGCTATCATAAATCTGACATTTAGGAACAATAATATATAAATAGTTAGATATTAAATATTTTCCCAATATTCAAACAACATGGAATTTCTACAAACTCGTATAATAAGGTAATCACCATATTTCAGGACCAATAGAGTGGTCATAAAAATTATATCATATCTTGTGATTTGATAGATTAAAATTTTTCCCCTTGAAGTCAATCTGAGAGAAAAAATGTTAAATTTATCACATTTTACCACAAACTATCACAATATATTTTTTTATAAGATACCCACCATATATAATTTCGACCCTTTAGAAACCTAATTTTGTAACCTACCACCAACCTTATCCCAAAATATCAGTGTTATCAACGAAACCCTGACCTCCCACTGACCATCCATACCACTCCCATGACACAGAACATGACTGATATTAAAACACAAATAATATGATACTCCATGCCATTTGAATATCATTATCACTTCCCCAACAAAAACATAAAACTACACATTTGAAGCTCTGTATATAAAAAACATAATAAATAGATGTGGGAAAACTGCCCACACCAGAGTGCAACACCAAACAGTAATTAACTCATATTTATAAATCCACATGAAGAACATATATTCGATAAATGATCGACCTAAAATGTGAACCAAATACCCACAAAATCATATAGTTAACTCCCCATCATATGGATTATATCACACCCCTTCTCAAATGATGACCTCCTGAACCAGCCAACACTAACCCTAACCAAAGTTTGAATTCCCTATCAACATAGATTTAGTTAAAAATCCATCCCACCAACAAAATCCTCCTTAAGATAGAGTGATACTATAAAATCTTCTAACATAATTTCATGCTAAAATGTTCCATGACTGAGAAAACATTTTATAACATTCTTAAACGCATTGAATAAGCTACTCACATTGGTAAGTTCCCTGAACTATAGATACCTAGTAAATCCTTTTCAAAACCATGTAATCTCCCTCATTCAAATATCATCCACACGTCCAACCTCTACATGAGGGTCAATTAAAAAACATAATTTCCTAACAATTCTACCCAAATTGTTACAAAAAATAACCTCTTAAAGACTCCAACCAAATATTATCTTTCTAACCCACTAAGAAACTATGAATCCAATCAAAAAACAAAAAAACACACAGTTTTCCACCTTCGGAGACCATTATATCTTCATCCACACAACAATGCATCTAAGGGATACCAAATCGTCCTTGAAACATGATCCATACCCTAGAATCCCCTATGATTCATTTCCTTAATAAGGGTTTATAAACCATCAATAGAGCATCAAATATTCCACACCAAACTACTAGGGATAACACACATCCTAGAATGAAGATTATTTATCAACTCCAAGAGAGAAAACCTCTCCAAAGAATCCACAGGGGATTATATTTGATTAAATGATCATGTGACTCTATTTGTTATAATTACACTAATTAATTATATGATGAAACACTACATAATTATATGAGGACACATAATCAACAAAACCTTCATAGTCAGTGAAAACCAACAATCACATAAATGATATGTGTAACCTACATTCCAATAATTATGAATAAACAAATGCATCTTTTCATCATGACAAGACACAAAAACACACGAATCATGAAAAACAAGAAACACATGTGCATCACTGAAGGTGAAAATAAAGAAATCATAACCATTATGACCAAGAACATTAATCCCAAAACCATGATATCGTAATCTTGATTCCATAGTAGGTGTCAATGATTCACCATCCTGATATCCATCATAAGATCTAACTCCTTCCAAATATTATTTCTTCCAACTCCCTAAATAATAATTAAATTAAAATAACCTCACACTCATTCCAATTTTTGATAAATAATCTATGGTCAACCAAAACCCTATTTCGGTCAATCCTAAAACAAGGCCACATGAATCCCTCATAATATACCAGTGGATTTTGAAAAGCATTGATTTCCAAAAAGGATACAAAGGGAGATTTTCTACCTTAGATCATAGTGAAATAATAGATTAAATCAACTAATGATTTACAAATCGAGGAACATCATAAGTTTCATAAATAGATAAATTAAACATAAAAATAATGAATTATGTGTCCCATGAAGAAACAATGAAATATCATGATGAAACTTATTCACATGTGGGAAAACCACATAGGGAATAAAAATATTGAAAATAAACTAAATTATTGTCAACTTCTACAACAAGAGAGACCATATAACAAATATCTGTAACTATTGAATAAATCCCTCCTGAACCTTAGACACCACACGATCCATCACCCTTAACCATTCATTATTTGGCCTCTACCCATTCTAACACATCATGGGATAACCATTTAAAAATACTTAATGTATATACATACATTGAGGTCTGTGTGCTTTAGTGGTAAAAAATCCTTGTATTCCACACCAATGGTGGACCTGTTATCTACTGTCAGCTAATATTCATAAAACACCAATCATGTCAATACTATTTGAACATGAATACCCGTATAAGAGATAAAGAACCAAAAATTGAATAATATAAATAATATTACAGACATTGATTTTGATCCAGAGAAATGTAGGTAATATAACACTCTAGTCACTCTAGGTAGAGGAATTGTGATCTGTATATTGCACATGAACAACAAGACGATAATTTAAATTATCAAGAATGATATATGAATACAAATAAAAGGACCAAAATGAATGACAGTCCATATGATACCATCCCAAGAGTAAAAACATTGAACCACTTCTATTAAGATACAGGAATGTGAGGGAAAATATAAATTTGTGGCATGGTATCCCTATTTTCCTTAGGAGTATAATACAATTCCTAGATGGCCTTCAAATCAATTAGGGAGAAATAGAACATTCAACAAACTACTACGAAAACAAACCCATCCCCAAAATCAAATAAATCATATTCTAGTAGAATTGTTGTTTCTGAATTTCATAGACTATATATAGGGTGAAGAAGAATAAATATATGTAAATAATCCATATATAATAATATCCAAATAGTATCATATCTCATAAATTCCATGATATGAATAACCCCAAGCATCTAGGATAACATTACTAGGAACTAGGGTCAACTAAAACATGCGCATATGAACCAAACCCACTGAAACAAGCCACAAACATCATGGAGTCCATCCAAACATTTTTTTACATTCACAATTTGTAAATATTTATCTTCCACAGGAAACCCTACATGGTTTCCTCCAAAAAACCAATCCTTTGGAAATTAAAGCTTAATGGAATCTTTTATGATCCCCTATATCAAACACACATATCACTATAACAAAATGGAAGCCTTATTACTACCATGCCCATAATGAAACAAATGGAAACACTAATCCTACATTTGCGTGCCTTAAAAAGGAATGTCACACCAATCACCATATTTTATCAATGGAACACGTCCATACATAAAATCCCATGATGTTGATCCACCCAAAATGATGTTATTAGTCCAGACCACTGGATACCTATCCTAAACCTCAATAAAAAATGAGGGTCTCAACCAACAAAAATAATCGTTTTTGCTTCAATAATAAATCCATATATCCTCATACAATCTCATGTGAAACTCTTATAACAAGGTGGTAGTCTTGCGTAGACCTAGGAAATGTTCTTTCAACCCATACTATAACCCCTGGGAGTTTTCATTGACTAACACGAAAAAGGAACCGACCTTCCAAACTAACATAATCCAAAAAACAATAATGAATCCCTATAAACCATTAAAAAATTACCCCACTATGATATTCATGGATAGCCTTTGAAAATGGACTACATACTAGTCCAACTCTGACTATTGGGAACGAATACACACACACCAACTTATAGGAATATTTGTATGGTGTATACATCTAAGTACATAGTGTGTACCATAATAGTTTCACTTAACCATGTACATCAACATAGACAGGGAACACCTTGGGTATTCACGGGTAGTAAATCATGTGATCAAAATATACTCCGATATTGTTACATGGGCATGACACTTCACATGGTTCTCGCTGCCGAAGATCTCAACCACACATCCATTTAACACTACACAACGTATGCTCCTAACACACGATATGTAGTCTTAAATTTCTTTATACCCATGTACCTAGTCAAAAGTCCAGGAACTACTACACAAGGGGTAACATGGGTACATAGATTGTACGTCCCATCTTTGAATACCCAGGAACAATGACACATGGCCTAGAACTTATCCCAGAACAACTAAAATGATTTCACATAATGGAAATAATCTTTTATTATAAAAATATAATTTACTATGATATTAAGATTTCAAAATAAGTTTTCATTAGACCACATACCGTGTTGATGGGATTTGTAAAACAAAAATATCTCTAAAACAACTGAAACTTCCTGATTCCCCTAAAAATACCAAATCATACCAAGACTGGTCCCCAAAATTCCAAAATATTATTTGGGACATAATAAATCACTGAGATTGTATATTGATAAAAAATTAAAAAAATTCTACGTATTATAGGAAATCATTGATGTATCAGTCTGATTCACAATCAATAATAGATGTACAATGATCTTGCATGACACAAGCTCAACGATGGAACCACCTTCTACCTCTCACCAACAACTCTCCCACTCCACTCCCCCTCTAATGTTTTGCCTATATAAAAAAATAAAGGGTAATACATGATATAATAGGGAGGAAAATGAAAAAAATTATGAATGTGAAATGAAATAAAAAAGAATATAAAATGAAAAATAAGATAGTCAAGTAGGGATCACATCCCGACCCCATTTCACGATTATGATAATTCCATATCAAGGATGAAACCCCACATCCTTAACCCAATAGAAATGTGTTGTTTACAATATTAAATATTATGTAATAGAATTCAATGAACGATCATGAATGAATTAATGATGATTAATTATTTATATATTAAATATTCTGCAAAAATTTAACCATCTTGATGTTTCACCGTAATCCTATCCTAGTGTAAAACCCCAATTTTGGATCGAATGTAGTGTACATAAATTTTATTCATCATCTCTTCATATGAAAAAATGCCATCTTACCCTTGTCATCATGTCTAAAAAAATTGAAATTTCTCAGGTATTTCACAAACAGTCACGATGCCAATCATGACATACATCTCATCCCATACATGGATGGTAGAGTCTTCCAGAAATATCATAAAAAATAATCTAGTTTCCAAGGTGAAATAAAACTAGGAATTATTGTTATCCACTATCATAACATTTCATACAGGTAAATGGATTTCAGAAGCACTCCCTAATCAATCGATATACTCCAATGATAACGACAAGTTTGTGATAGAACCCCCCCATAACGAGCATCAATGATGACAGAAAATTCATACATGAAAAAATACTGAATAATAATATCAAGAAGAAATATTGTCAACTAAATTCAAGAAATAAAAATAACATTTTAATCCAACAATATTCATAAATTAATGCATTACATGAGATCCATAATGTACATATATTAAAATATTTCATTCTATGTCTTCAAGGAATTTTTTATAATCAATGAAGAAATAAAAATATTATCATTAAAAATTGTTGAATATAATGTCAATGTAATGAGGAAAATATGTATTCTATACATCTCCTGTAGTGGATTTTTTTTATTTGATGATATAACACAGTCTATTATTATTGACATAAATAATATACTGTTATCATATAAGTTAATGTCCCAATATCATATCTTAATAAACTATAGTTCTGTAGTTAAAATAATTTGTGTTATATCTCCTCTCACCGGGCCAAAATATTCTAAATTATAGGCCACAAAATGATCACCAAGCATGAAAATGTCAAGAAAACCATAACCCATTGTATTAGAAAAGGCCACATAGCAAAAAGTTTACATTTCTAGAGTCAACATTATATTTTAAGTAAAAAAGGTTTTCAAATACATAATATTAATTATAAAATTTTTACTCATACATGAACATTAGTTCACTCTGATTTAGAGTTATTATAAAAGAATACATCATTAAGATGAAGTAGTGTTGGATCATGAAAACATTTCAGGTTATTCCCATGTAATAATAGCCTTCAAATACTTTGGGTAAAAAAATTCCACATTCCTAATCCAAATTCTCTAATATTTTCACTTCATGAAATTATAAATTAAATTTTAATAGTTTGAAATAACAATAGATATCTCCCAAAAGTTTTGGGGCAGCTCCAAGATAAAACATATAATATTTCACATTTTTTTGGTAAACCATTTTTCAACATAAAATACCCCGAATATAGAATCATTATAAATTATAAATAACATGTTAATTTTGGCATAAGATTTAAAGGATCGTAGTTTATAAAAAATAAGTAATATGCGTATTAATGTGGCCATGACTACTCTAGATAATGGTCTATTAGTCATTAGACTCCTTGATTCAAATATTTTTAAAACGAACCCGATGATCAAAATTTTAGAACCATTAATAAAATTTCATCTCTTAATATTTAAAAAATAATCCAATATAATGGATAATTTTACTTTACTATGTCTCAATTGAGTTTTCAGAAATCAATTTATTGGAGAAGGGTTATGTTAGCGTTGTCTACAAAGGTGTGGGTGTCCTGAGGGAGACACACATAGGTAAATTATGTGTTTTAAAAAACCATAAATTTTGGTATCTAAATCTATTTATTTATATTGTTCCATATATTTATATGGAGTAGATGTAGGGTGGGTACTGGGTACCAAGTCAATGTAAAACTCTACCCCATTTACTATTGGAAAGATAAAATATTCCCATGGAAAAATGTTGAGAAACATGATGTTCATTGAGGCAGGATACAAATGACACATCTCTTGATCAAAATGAAACAAATATATCATATATCATATAATTTTATTTGGTTTTATAAATCCAATCGACCTTAGGAACCATTCTCCCTAGAAAACACGACATACACATTTAAGGGTAGTAATGTGACCCAATAATGTGAATAGACACACTAGGATTTATCAAAAATCATCTAATCCATCCCAATAATGAAATATATTTGTTTTATATGAAGGATCCAAAAATCATAGATGATATCAATATCCAATAATGTCAAGGAAAAAATAGGAATTAAAAATCCTACACTCTTCTTATTCAGAGGCGTGCATATATAATCATTAAATAAGGCGTAATATTTGTATATAGTTTTAAGATATTTCAAATCATTTTCATTATGAAATAATAATATTCACTAGTTATATATAGATATGTCACTAAAGATGAAGATATAGTGATGATAGCTCTCACATTCACCGGACCCACATTAGGATCATTGGAGATTCATCCACTATTTGTATAAGCTTCATCAATGATTTTTGTAACCAGAAATCATAATATATTGAATCAAATTACATAAAATTTGTTATTATTTTTGTTTATTTTCCCATTCCACCATATTTCTCAGAAAATGATCAAATGAAATTCAATAGGAATTCTCAATGACTCCACAAAAAAATAATATTTGATTCCGTAGTACTCAACCAGTTCGAATTACATATCATTGGATATTAAAAAAAATAGATAGTACTATATTTTATCTTTATAACAATGAAATAAATTAATGATTATTTTTAATATCGAGCACTATGGACGTGTGAGATTCTAGTGCCTGGTGAACTGAAAATTAATTTGATATAAATATTAAATGTATTTATATCTCATAGTAATAGTTTTTCAAAAATAATGAAATATATCTTGATTGTAGTATAAAATTAGAAATATGATACCACCTGTGATTCAATGTATTATTTTTTACCCTAGGTGCAATCTAAAGTTGATCTCTACAAGACATTTGTATGAAAAATCCATTTGAATGAACATCTAAAAAAAATTATTAATTAGTTTATTAAATGACCTAAAAATGTAACACACCAAGCTTCAATGGTACTCTTCTCTTTAAATAATACATTAGAGTGTGTTGTACGCAACTTCGAGATTCTAACACCCCACGACCAATCAAAGTAGCCATTATTAATATTAATACCCAATTTTAGAAATTTTATAAATATTATCTTCAAAATTGACATCATTTTTGGATTTTGAATATCAAAATTATCATAGGATGAAATTTTTGTACTTTTCAGATAACTTTTATATTTTGATGAACAGTGAAATTTATTAAATTTTTATTAAAAACAACTTTTTAAATCTAAATAATTAATAGTGTTAATTTATGAATTTGAGTGGTTTTAAAGTATATTTAGAATATATTTTTACCATTTAATACAATTTTGGTCATTGGACATAATTTCAAATTTAAACCGGACATAAACAAGTGTTAATCTTTTGATAGTTATTATCTCTTAAAAACACGCTTTTTTTTACGGCGGGAATTAATTTTAAATAAATTTCTTCCACTTCTGTGTTTTAAATTTGAAAAAATGGACTCCATATTTGGAATCAGTATTTCTAAATTATGTAAATATGTAACTTTTATTTTTAGACATTTTGAATAATTACTTCGGTAAATATTTTATTTACCATGGTTAAAGGGTAAATCTGGTAAATAAGGGTAAAACAAATAATTTTATAATAATAATAAATTACCCTAAAACGTGTCTTGACCCTATTGGGTGATACATGTCCGACCATGGGCATCTTTGGGTCGATTTTGGGACCCCATGGATCCACTTGTAAATGATAATGACACATTATATTAATTAAGTTAAATTAAATACAAAAATGACATAAGCCTATATCTTTTAGAAAAACTATTTTTACAAATGGTTATATATGCTATATTTTCGACTATAAATATTCATTAGAAATATAATCAGATTTCCTACATAATGGTATTTTATTTATAATTTTTAGACAATAAAAAATTTAATTTATTTATGACACAACGATGATGCAGTAATTACCTTATTAGTGAAATATTAAAATAATTGATATTATAAAAAAACAAATAAATATAATTTGAGACATTTAATTAATCCCATGAATTTTATCGGTTAATATTACATGTTAGGATTGATTTAATTAACTTTTTTAGAAGTAGTCATTATGTTATGATTTTCCCAAAAATCAAATACAAAAATGTGTCAAAATTGACATGAAAGAGTTTTTAAAACAAATATTATATTATTAATTAATATTAAATTACTAAAATATACGGCTCAGCCAAAGGACTTTTATCATGATAGGTGTATCATTAATGTACCACTTGGGGGGTCTCTTGGTGGTATATAGTATGTTTATTAAATATATAATATAAAAATACAAAGTGACATGGTATGTGTCAAACAAATTAACAAAGAGTTAAAACAAACAGATAAGGTTAATATAATGACTCAAACCTGTCTAAAATATATTGGTTGAAAGTATTTAGACCCATACCCACCTTAGGCTTTTAATTATACACTTTGGAGCCAATGTAAACCAAATATGAATTTATTATAAAATAATACTTTAAGGTTTTCCTAAAGAGCCCCTCCTCCCCCTTATAAAAGGACACCACTTATAACCAATTCTTCACATCTTAAAAGACATTTGTCTCAGCCAAAATCCACCCAAATATCCTCCCAACATCCCTCACTTCAACCAAGAGGCCTTATTTTGATCATAAATCCAATCTATTGAGCCCTTTTGATCAAATCAGAAAGAAGAACCTGAAGAAGAGGTAACGTCTTCACCACCCTCTTTAAAGTTACTTTCTTCTTCAACTTCTTCTTTCCTTGTTATTTCCATTCTAAAATAATAAATAAAGAATATTATATATACTGTGATGTTATTATAATTATGGATCAAACAAATTCATTATTATAACCATCCCTTGAATGACAAGTCACCATACGTGCGTACGTACGACCTACCGTCTCCATGTTGTGGTGTAATTGTTATTCAATATATTATTATTTAGATGGGTATAATAATGATGTATAAATCATGTAAATAATAAATATAACATGATAATGATTCTGTCTATATGATATACCATCAAATTCTATATTCTTCTAATATGAAAAGAACGATATTGTCGCTTGTGTGTATGTACGGATTACCGTCTCCACGAAAGCGATGAGATTCATTCCCCTTCGTATCCTTTCAAGACTAAATTTTATTTGATGATTAAAAATAATATTGAAGGACTTGATATCATTCTATATATGAATAAGTTACAACCAATCCATAAAAAACATGGCTTATGTAACAAAACATATAAAATAAAATGAGTAAGTTAACACCCGAAACAAGGATAATACTAAGATATTATCAACAAAGCAATATTAAAAGATCATATATGATATCATATTAATTTATATTATTCTTGTATAATTTAGTAAAAATTATTTCACCATTATACAGGAGGTTAACCAACCCTCGACCAAGGAAAAGTACAAGTTAAGTGTTTATTTCACAATATCTTCATTATCCAAGGTTGTTTATACGTAATTATCTAATGGGACCTCTTTATCATCCACATCCATGTTTCTTAAACATGTATTTCAAAACATTCTTACTATTTTAAATAATATGTTTTAATGTCATTTATACCCTTGAGTGACTTTTTATAAGAACTTTATAAAGGAATCATTCTGTCATTTTCCAAACAAGGTCCTTTTTAACCTTTTCGACAGAATTAAGGTAAGAATTTCTTTTTTTAACTTATACGGAGGATGTGGTTATTCTTCGCCATTTTACACCTTTGAATATTAAAAAATAATATTATAAAAATATTTTCAAAAAAAAGTTTTTCTGTAGAATTATGTGACATTTAAATGATTTCAAAAAAAGAGATATTTATCTCAAATAGTTTTGATTTTCATCAATGCCAACATCGTTTGATGGATTTTAAGTTTATTTGAAGTTGATTTGTTATGATACAAAACTTACATAATTGTATTGAAGGTTATGTGATATGATTGACTATTGATGTGTTATTTTTATACCATTCTTGTTTTATGGAGAAGGTATTGACATTTCGTATTCTAGTTTTAATATGAATGATTATGTATTGTTTAAACCTATTCATATGAGGAATGCATTGGTCTTAATATGTGACAGGTGGAGCCCACTATAGCTCCTTGATACATCAGTAGGTCTCATTAGACAAACTAGTGTCTTGGTACGAGTCCTTGACAAAATATTATTTGTTGTCTTGGCACGAGGCCTTGGATACGTGGTTATGATAGTCTGGAATTATACATTTCGTCATTATAAAGTGGTTAATGATATTGCATGTGATTATTTGACTAGTAGAATATACATGTGAATAAGTAAATGGAATTATTTATTTTTATCTTTGCCATATTATGCTGAATTTAAAGTGTAAAATGGTTTTGTTTTAGTTATACATTGCCTTAATTGTTTATGTTTATTTACGAAATTTTCTACTATATTTTTATCCATACTGAGCATCTGACCTCCCCCCTTTCAATGTTTTATTTTTCCGAGGATGTAAAGTAGTAATTTATGAATGACCTTCAGGGATCATATGTGGGGATATGAGTGTGGAATATAGAGACTATGTTGTTGTAGTTTTCATTTTTATGATGTAATGTAAGACTTATGAATATATATAGTGTTTCTAAGGCTACTAAACTAATCGATATTTCGAGATTTGATCATTCTTGTGATCAAGACAATGTTATGTAATAATGCACAGACTTTGGGTAACTAGTGTCGGGGCATTACAGTTGGTATCATAGGAGGTTTAGTACAAACCATGGAAGCTAGATTTAGATAATTGCTGAATAGAGCACATACACCTAAGATGGACATTGAGGATTAGTATAGATGAAAATCCTAGAATTTTGGTATTGTAGAGATTTTTTGAGTTTTCTAAGCAATACATTTCTGTCTGGATATGAGCAGGTAGAGGCAGCACTAGAATAGATGTATCGAGGGGTATAACCTGAAAACATCGCTTTGATCTAGACTCGAACGAGAACTGGTGCACGAAAACGGGCCTTTCTGCACTCTTGTTTACAACACTCCCGGGGGATATGCTTAGGATAAGTCTCATTTTCATTACGAACTATTATGAAGGGTTTATGAGTATATACTTCCTCAAATAAATTTTTTATGATTATGGATTATATCCACAAATTGTTCAATTTATGTTAAGTGTTTTACTAGTATGGAATTATGTATATTGATTAGTAAACTGATCTACTTTATGCTATTGTTTAGAAATGGTTCCTAGTTGAAGAAATGGAAACTGTATCAATGCACGCACCCCATGTAGGGAATTCCCTCCTCGTCAATATTATTATAGTGGAGATGGTGATATAACTAGTGCTGATCAGCTTATCACCATACTGGGACAACTCACTCAGGTTATGAATAACAACCTTACCCGTATGGAGCACCCTGATCCACAGCATAGAGGATCAATGTTAGATCACTTCATGAGGAAACAACCACAAACATTCAATGGGATTACAAATCCATTAGTAGGTGAGAAATGGATAAGTTCTCTAGAGGAAATATTCCATGCCTTGGGGATTAATTAAAGGGAAAAGGTTATCATGGCAATTTACCGCCTCCCTGGAGATGCTGATCAATGGTGGTCATTGATTCAAAAAATGAAGGAAGATGATGAAGTATCAAATATGGAATGGAGGGATTTGAAAGAGATTTTCTTAGAAAAATACTTTCCTCGTGACCATCGAGAAAATATGGAAAGGCAATTTCTGAGTCTGAGGCAAAAGGAGGATGAGAATGTCGCAAAGTATGAGGCTAACATTACAAGGTTATCAAGGTATGATGGAGATTATATACATAACCCAAGAAGTAATATTGATCATTTCCATGATGGGTTAAAACCATTTCTTCATCAAGCATTAGTCTCAAAATCCTTCTCGTCATACGAAGACATTGTCTCATGTGATATCAAGACAGAAAAGGAAATATCTAAGACTTATGACTTTAAAGAAAAGAAAGAGAATAAGAGATATACTGATCATTCTGGAAATTTAAAGGGGAAGAAGGGAAAAGTTGAAAACCCATCCTTCGGTAAATGTGGGAAGTAACACCCTGGTACATGCTTAAAAGGAATGGGAGTCTATAACAAGTGTGGTGAAAAAGGCCACCAAACTCATGATTGCAAGGGAAAGAGTGTTGTTGTCAATGTGGAATGCTATAATTGTAGAGAGATGGGGCATTATGCAAATGAATGTCCTATGTGTCAGGGGAACTTGCCTCAGAAAAGGGCAAGGGATCAAGGCCAAGCTTATGTTATCACTACTGTTGAGGTAGAAGCTTTGAATGACGTGGTGGCAGGTAATTTAATGGTTTCCTCAAGTTTAGAAAATGCTTTATTTGATTCTCGATCATCACGTTGATTCATATCTTTCTAGTTTGCTATGAAAATTAGATATTTCCCATTTGATTTAACAAAGGAGTTTTCAGTTAAAACTCCAAATGGAAGTATCATTACAACAAAGTTTTGTGAATCAATCCCCATTAGAGCACATAAATGTTCTTTATCCACTGATCTCATTGTCATACCTATGATTGAGTCTGATATAATCCTCAGTATGGATTGGATTTCAGACCATGATGCGAAGATTTATTATAAGAAGAATGTGGTTACGATTTATGATGATGATGATAATGAACACCTTATTTTTAGAGTAGAATTATCACCATCTAATTCCTATCTAGATCCACCCACATTAGAGCAACTAAATTCAATTATTGGGGAGGAAGAGAATGAAGTGACTATTGGTGAGGAAATGAATTTTTAAATAGAGGATGTACCTATCATGAAAGAATATGTAGATGTGTTTCCAGAATATTTACCTAGATATCCTCCAAAATGAGAAATTGAATTTTCCATTGATTTAATTACTGGTTCAAGGCCTATATCGAATACCGCTTATAGAATTTCCACTGTGGAATTAGTTGAACTAACGAAATTACCAGAGGAATTGAGTAATAAGGGATTTATTCTCCCTAGTTTTTCTCCATGGGGAGCCCCAGTTCTTTTTTATTAAAAAGAAATATGGATCCATGAGGTTATGTATCAACTAAAGGGAGATCAATATTATAACAATAAAGAACAAGTATCCCCTACCTCACATTGATGATTTATTTGACCAACTGCAAGGAGCTCAGTACTTTTCAAAGATTGACCTTTGATCTGGATATCATCAGTTGTGTGTGATGTAGGAATACATTCTGAATACAACATTTCGAACAAGGTATTGACCTTACGACTTTACAGGAATGCCTTTTGGATTGACTAATGCACCCTCTGTATTCATGGACCTAATGACTAGAGTTTTCAAGGAATATATCGGTGATTTTTTGGTGGTATTTATTGATAATATCTTGGTATACTCCAAAATCTACGAAGATCATGAAAATCACTTGAGCATTATCCTGAATACTCTTAAGAGACATGAATTATATGGGATGTTCAGCAAGTGTGATTTATGGCATCAGTATATTTCTTTTCTTGGACATATTGTCTCTAAGGATGGAATCTTTGTTTATCCTTCTAAGACCAAGGCAATCCAAGAATGCCTAGCACCGATGAGTATAACTGAGGTATGCAATTTTATTGGTTTGGCAGGGTATTATCGACGTTTCGTCCAGAATTTTTCCCGATTAGCTAACCCATTAACGAAGATCACACGTAAAGGGGTTAAATATGTCTAGACAAAAGAGTGTGATGAATTTTTTGAAGAACTTAAGAGAATATTATTCAATGATCCTATATTGACTCTACCATCGGGGAATGATGGGTTCGTTATTTATAGTGATGCATCAATGAAATGACTTGGATGTGTCCTTATTTAGAATGATAGGGTTATTGCCTATTCATCACGAAAGCTAAAAATTCATGAGCAGAACAATACTACTCACGATATTGAGTTAGTTGCTGTAATCTTTTCTTTGAAGATATGGAGACATTATCTCTATGGTGATAAATGTGAGATTTATACTGATCACAAGAGTTTGAAGTATATTTTCTCACAGAATGAACTCAACATGAGGCAATGGAGATGGCTTGAACTACTCAAGGATTATGATTGCACGATACACTACCACCCCGGGAAGGCAAATAAGGTGGAAGACACTTTGAGTATAAAGGATCATGGATTTTTGAACAAGATGAGAGTTGAAATGGATCATATATACATGGATCTAGTAAATATGGATATGGGAATCACCATAGAAGGTGAAACATCAATGCCTTTTCAAAATGGTTCCCAAACCATCTTAACTAGAAAGGATAAAGAGTGCTCTGGCCAATGATGAAGAGTTTAAAAAGAAGATTAAAGCTGTGAATGATGTGTGATTGAGTGACATTGTGTATGAAGATGGAATTTTTAAATTTGGGAGGAGACTTTTTGTTCCCGATATACCTGATTTAAAAAGGGAATTGTTATATGATGCTCATAGTTCAAATTTCTCTATACACCATGGGAGGACCAAAATTTATAGAGACTTGAATGAACATTTTTGGTGAGGCAACATGAAGAGGGAGATTGCTGATTTTGTGTCAAGATGTATGGTTTTTCAACAAGTGAAAGATTGAAGGCAACAACCCGGTGGAGTATTTCAACCTCTTCCCAAACCTGAGTGAAAATTGGATAATATCACGATGGACATTGTCATGGGACTACCAAAGACTCATAAAAGGAACGATGCAATATGGGTCATTGTTAATCGTCTTACCAAGTCAGCACATTTCCTTGTTATAATGGAGGATTTACCACATGATCGTCTATAAATACTATATATTAATAAAGTTGTGAGACTTCATGGAGTACCCATATCGATTTTCTTGGATCGTGATCCCCGTTTTACATTAAGATTCTAGAAAAGTCTTCAGAAGGCCATAGATACAGAACTTTGCTTGAGCACTGCTTACCACCCTCAAATAGATGGACAATCATAATGAATTATTCAATCCTTAGAAGACATATTGAGATCATGCTCACTTGACTTTCTGGGTATGTGGGATAAATATTTACCTCTGGTAGAATTTTTCTATAACAATAACTTCCATTAAAGTATTCATATGGAACCATATGAAGCGTTATATGGAAAGAGATGTCGCACACCAACCTGTTGGGATGCGGTTGGAGAAAGAAAACTTGTAGGCCCAGAACTGGTGGAGGAAATGATGGAAAAGGTAAAGGTAATCCAAAACCACATCAAAGAAGCTCAAAGTAGGAGGAAGAGCTATGCTGACAACCGAAGAAAGAACATGGAATTTCGGATGGGAGATCATGTTTTCTTGAAGGTACCTCCATGGAAGGGAGTTATACTTTTTGTAAAGAAAGGTAAATTGAGTCCCAGGTACATCGGAACTTTCAAAATTCTAGAACGAATTCGGGATGTAGTATACCGTTTGGCAATGCCTCCAAATCTCTCCAAAGTTCACGATGTGTTCCACGTATCACTGTTGATAAAATACATGCCTGAACCAAAGCATGTACTCACCTATGATGAATTAGTACTGGAACCCAATATCTCTTATTGCGAAGAGCCCGTCAGGATTCTTGATACGAGAGAACAAGTGCTGAGAAATCGGATGACTCATCTGGAAAATTTTTTATAGAGAAAATATAAAATGGAAGAGGCAATGTGGGAACCTAAGGATATTATGATAAAGAACCACCATATCCTTTTTATGCAGTAATATTTTATAAATTTCGCAGATGAAATTATTTGAAGGAGGGGAGAATGTAACACCCCAAGCTTCCACGGTATGCTTTCTTTGAATAATACAGTAGCGTGTGTTGTATACAACTTCGAGATTTAACACGCCGCGACCAATCAATGTAGCCGTTATGAATAGTAATACCCACTTTTCAAAATTTTATAAATTTTATCTTTCAAAATGGACTTCATTTTTGGATTAAGAATATCGAAATTATTCTAGGATGAAATTTTGGTACTTTTCGGATAACATTTATATTTTGATGAACAGTGAAAATTATTATTTTTTTTAAAAAAATTAATTGAAATAATTAAAATTGATAAATTATGAATTTCAGATTTTTTAAAGTATATTTATAATATATTTTTACCATTTAATACAATTTTGGTCATTGGACATAATTTCACATTTAAACTGGACATAAACAAGTGTCAATCTTTTGATAGTTTTTATCTCTTAAAAACACCCTTTTTGTTTTGACAGTGGGAATTAATTTTAAATTAATTTCTGCCACTTATGTTTTTTGAATTTTTAAAAATGGACTCCATATTTGGACTCATGATTTCCAAATTGTGTAATATGTAACTTTTATTTTTAGACATTTTAAATAATTACTTCGGTAAATATTTTATTTACCATGGTTACAGGGTAAATCCAGTAAATACGGGTAAAAAATATTATAATAATAATAAATTACCCTAAAACGTGTCTTGACCCTATTGGTTGTTACATTTTAAAAAATGGTCCTCATGGAGTCGATTTTGGGACCCCATGGATCCACTTGTAAGTGATAATGACACTTTATATTAATTAAGTTAAAGTAAATATAAAAATGGCATACGCCTCTATCTTTTAGAAAACAAATTTTTACAGAGGGGTATATATGCTATATTTTAGACTATAAATATTCATTAGAAAGATAAAATGATTTCCTACATAATGGTATTTTTTTATAATTTTTAGACATTAAATAATTTAATTTATTTATGACACAATGATGATGCAGTAATTTACCTTATTAGTGAAATATTTAAGTAATTGATATTATAAATACCCAAATAAATATAATATGAGACTTTTAATTAATTAAAAGACTTTTAAAGGATAATATGAAATGTTAGGATTGATTTAATTAATGTTTTTCGAAATAATCATGCTGTTATGATTTCCACAAAAATCAAATACCAAATAGTGTCAAAATATACATAATAGAGTTTTTAAAACAAATATTATATTATTAATTGATATTAAATTTATAAAAATCTATGGTTCGGCGAAAGGACTTGTATCATGATATTTGTATCATTAATGGACCACTAGGGGGTCTCTTGGAGGTATATATTCAGTTTATTAACTATATAATATAAAAATACAAAGTGACATGGTAAGTGTCACTCTAATTAACCAAGAGTTAAAAGTAAAAGATAAGGATAATGTAATGACCCAAACCAATATATAATCTATTGGATGAAATTATATCGTCCCATACCCACCTTAGGATTTGAATTATCCACTTTGGATCCATTAGAAATGGAATATGAATTTATTATAAAATAATACTTTATGTTTTTTCTAAAGAGCCCCTCTTCCCCCCATATAAAAGGACACCACTTCTAACCAATTATTCACACCATAAAATCCATTTTTCCCGGCAAACCTCTGCCCAAATATCCTCCCATCATCCCTCACTTCAACCTAGAGGCATTAGTTTTATCATAAATCCAACCTATGGATCCCTTTTGATCAAATCAAAAGGAAGAACCTGAAGAAGAGGTAACGTCTTCACCACCCTCTTTAAAGTTCCATTCTTCTTCAACTTCTTCATTCCATGTAATTTCCATTCTAAAATAATATCTCTAGAATTTTCTATATACTATGATGTTATTATAATTATGGAACAAACAAATTCAATATTATATCCATCCCTTGAATGACATGTCACCATACGTGCGTACGTATGGCCTACCGTCTCTACTTTATGGTGTAATTGTTATTCAAAACATTATTATTTAGATGGGTATAATAATGATTTATACTTCATGTAAATAATAAATATAACATGATAATGATTCTTTCTATATGATATACCATCCAATTATATATTATTTTAATATCAAAAGAATGATATTCTCACTCGTGCGTACGTACAGATTACCATCTCCATGAACGCGATGAGATTCATTCCCCATCGTATCCATTCAAGACTAAATTTTATTGGATGATTATAAATAATATTTAAGGACTTGATATCATTCTGGATATGAATAAGATAAAACCTATCCATAAATAACGTGGCTTATGTAACAAAACATATAAAAGAAAATGAGTAAGTTAACACCCAGAACAACGAAAATACTAAGATATTATCAACAAAGAAATATTGACGGATCATATATGATATCATATTAATGTATATGATTATTGTATAATTTAATAAAAATTATTTCACAATTATATATGAGGTTATCCAACCCTCTACTAATGAAAAGAACAAGTTCAGAGTTTATTTCACAATCTCTTCATTATCCAAGGTTGTTTATACATAATTATCTATTGGGACCTCTTTATCATCCACATCCATGTTTCTTAAAAATGTATTTCAAAACATTATTAATATTGTAAGGAATATGGTTTAATTTCATTTATACCCTTGATTGACTTTTTATAAGAATTTTATAAATGAATCTTTCCGTCATTTTCCAAACAAGGTCCTTTTTAACCTTTTCGACAGAAATAAGGTAAGAATGTATTTTTTTAACTTATATGGAGGATGCGGTCATTTTCCGCCATTTTACTTTGAAGCTTCCCCTACAAGATTATATGAATATTTTCAAAATAATGGTTTTCTGTAGAATTATGTGACTTTTAAATGATTTCAAAAAAAGAGATATTTTTTTCAAATAGTTTTGATTTTCATCTATGTCAACATCCTTTGATGGATTATAAGTTTATTTGAAGTTGATGTTTTATGATACAAAACTTCCATAATTGTATTGAAGGTTTTGTGATATTATTTACTGTGGATGTGTTATTTTTATACCATTCATGGTTTATATAGAATGTATTAACATTTCATATTCTATTTTTAATATGAATTTTTATGTATTGTTTAAACCAGTTCATATGAGGAATGTGTTGGACATAATAAGTGATGGGTGGAGCTTGTTATAACTCCTCTATGCATGGGTAGGTATCATGAGACAAATTAGTGTATTGGTACGAGCCCTTGACAAAACCTTATTTGTAGTCTTGGCACGAGGCCTTGGATACATGGTTATGATAGTCTGGCATTATGCATTCCGTCATTATGAAAGTGGTCATTGATATTTCATGTATTTATTCTACTTGTAGAATATCCATGTGAATATGTAAATGGAATTTTTCATTTTCACCTTTCCATATTATGCTGAAGTTAATGTTTAAAAGGCTTTTGTTTTAGCTATACATTGCCTTAAATGTTTATGTTTATTTATGAAAGTTTCTGCTTTATTGTTATCCTTATTGAGAATCTGAGCTCACCCCTTTCAATGTTTTATTTTTCCCAGGATGTGAAGAAGTAATTTATGAATGACCTGCAGGGATAGTATGTGGGGATATGAGTGTGGACTATAGAGACTACGTTGTTTTAGTTTTCATTTTGATGGTGTAATGTAAGACTTATGAATATATATAGTGCTTTCAGGGATACTAAACTAATCGATATATCATGATTTGATCTTTCTTGTGATCATGCCAATTTTATGTAATAATGCACCGATTCTGGGTAACTAGGGTCGGGGCATTAAAGAAAGCGTTATAAATACCCTCTTATTAAGATTATAATGGTTTATACACATAAAAAATGTGTGAATTTAGAGTATATATGGAGAAAATCATTGGTGAATTTACATGGAATAATACTCAGTGCTCTGGTCCCAGTGAATCCACTGATATAGAATATAGAAGATATTGCATGGTACTGGAAAATTCATTCATCACAAAACAAAGATACAAAATATTGGTAGGTCTCAAATATTTTAGTTTCCACCCTCTAGTTAAAATTGTTAAATCTTGAAAACCGTGGAGGCTGGATTCAGTTTGTGGTCACACCCTCTTCCGCTGACTATGAAAGACTTGGATGTTCGGAACATTACCGATTTTTATCAGAGTAATCTTGATATTGGGATGGTATTATGAATGTTTATCCAAAATTAGGATTGATTAGGGATTTACATAAATGGTGTTGGGGTTCCTAATTGTATCTTTCTATCCATGTAAACTAGTCCTTGTTCTGCAGTCAACATATCCATTTAGTTGAACACAAATTACCAACATACCAACTCAAAAAACCGAGTCATTAGTCGCATGGAACATTTCTACATGAATCTTATAATATTATTTCCATATAATTTCATTCTTAATTGAACTACCCATATATATTCTTAGTTTAACATGGTATTCCATGTCTATTTTAATTATGTATCAGAAAAGGCATATAGCTAGGATTCAAATTCCAGACATTGATGATGATCTATTGAGTGAGGAGGCCGCAGTTTAGGGGTATTCATACAATACATTTTATCTATTTGGGAAGGTTGTAGTCCCCCACCAATATATTTGAACATTTTAATTTTAGTACATGTTTATGATTCATGTAGAAATATAACACCACATCCATTCTTGCACTAGGGGATACTAGGGTTCTATAGTGAGATATATCCCCCATGTTGTGAGGGATTGGATTGAGTTGGTTTTAAGAGTTTTCAAACATATGTGGATCCTGACAATCCATATGTTCTAACTCACTACATGATCACTTCATAGATATATAGTTGGTTACAGTGGTACCAATGGATGACAGACCTATGATGACAATTTATTTTGAGTTAAAGAGATAAATATCACCAAGGTGTCATGTTTATCTAGACTCCATTCATAGGAGGCTAAGGTTAGACATGATCATGTAGTTTCAATTTCCAACATTAATTGGATCCCTTTGAAAGAGGTTACTTATGGTGAGACCACTTTAAGAAAATTCTATGAATTTGTAGATATCGATAAGTGAGATTATTAACATGGTCTTGTACATGAGAGGAAGATAGACACTTCCTCTAAAAAGATGTATTCCTGTAACATGATTTAAATCTGCGAGGGTGAGTTAGTGAAACCCAATGTGGATAGTTTCATGGCCTGCAGGATGAATTCATTTTAAAAATTTTTTCTGGGTAGTTTGGATTATGATGTGCTTGACCATGACATTGTTGAGGATTGAAGAAGATAAGGTAATTTTTATCCTTTGGAAAAAGGGTCTTCTCGAATGGAGTCTCATGTGTTGTTTGAGATATGATATATATCTCCAATTCTCTGACAATTTATTCAACAGTGTTATAACCCATAAATCCCTATATGAAACCCCTATTTGAGACAAATAGAAACTAGTACATGCCTTTTCATTTTACCCAATGTTGTCAGATCCCATAGAGGGGAACAGGGTGACATAACATTGGGAAGAGATAGATCAAGATGAAAAAACATTAGTAGTATTGGGACACTACAATTATTTCTTAGAATGGATTTCTATCCTACTATCAATTGCTATATAGTATTTACAAATGAAAATGATAATGAATCAAGACTATGTGTTTGAGTATTCATACATTCATAAAGAGTGATTCTTTGGTAGTGAAGGTTGAGCTCATTCATAGGAGGTTCCAACTATTTTATCTATTGACTAGTGTAATCCTTATTTTAGGGGATGTTACGATTTATTATCATCCTTTAAAGATGTTGGAATATATAATATTCTCCCCATTGACATGTTTTATTTTTCTCCCATCCAGAATATGGATATCATCATATACTTCTACTAGGGATAGTTAGGTTTTTTTGAAACCTCATCAGATGAACCCATGGGTTGTGAGATTAAGTGGTGCTATTATAGGGTTTTCATAGGTTATGAGTTGTAACAAATACTGTGATCATCTTGGAATCAATGTATTGTAAACCTATGCGGTTGTTTATTGATTTAGGTGTGTTTTGGATTGTTTTCTACCAAACCATATTACTATTGGGGATGAGTACCCACCCCTATGTATAGGTGACTACATCAACCAGTGGATTCTGAAAACCCAGTTTTCAATGTTTAACATTAGGAATGGTCCTCCAGAACTCCTTATTTTAGAGGATAACGTACCATAATACTATTTCTTAATATATTTTGTTTACATTAAGTTATTTTTGACACCCTTAAGAATGTGGGACGTCATATAAATGTTGTGTGATCTATGTATCATGTCCTTATATCATTCCATTATCAATTTTTAGAAGTATTCTTCATTCTCATTCCAGTATTTTTAGCAAATAATTTGGAGAACATGAAACAAATGAGGATGGATTTATAAATTCATTGATAGTAATATAATCTTGGTAAAATCTCGTAGAGTATGTTGTCGATTCTAGAGGATCATGGTGGACTTATCTATAATTAAAAAAAGTAACTTCATTTACTTGGAAACGAGTTGTTTTTTAGATTTACTGATTAGTACATGATAGAAACTGAGGAAATGTGTATAAGTCTTTTCAGTGATCTTATTTTGAGACTATGTAATGAGGTAATATACTAAGTTGTTTATTGTGATAGCTCATGAACATGACATGGATACATATCGACATAGAGATATTAAGTGATCACATATGATTGTAGGCATTGGAGACCCATCATGAACAACTACATGACACATGAACAATATTTGAATGTTCTAGTCTTCTCTCTAAGGATGGGAGGAATTATCTTACAGGGGAGAACATTTTTATTTACTCATACAATCAATGAATCAGGTACGTATTCACATAGGGAGATATGAACATCATATATCTGATAAATTTGGAACTCATTTATGATTATGAAAGTCAGATAGACTATACTCATAAGAAGGGTAATGTTGTTGAACATTACTTTAGTGATAGGTCTCTATATTCTCTTTTGGAGTAATGTTTTGAGAATTTTGATATTATATATATTACTATGGTAGTGGATAAAGTTTTTGACTATATGATGTCGATGGTTTTGAAACCACCAGTTCTCTATTATACATGAAAATCTATGTTTGAATACATAGACTACCATGTACTACATGTCTATATATTCATAGGATGTTCAAAAAATGGATTCCTTAAATGAGGGTATCATGTAATACATTTATAGGAAATTGTGATAATTATAGTCACATTATGGGAAGTGATATTGAGAGAGTTTCGAACTTCTACTATTTCAATATATCCATTGGATGGGATGAAGTATCAATATCATTTTCAACACTTTTAGTGGGATGAAATGAGGAGAATAAAGGCTAACTTCATCTCTTGGATTCACACATTTTATCAGGCAATGGATGATCTCCATGGTTTTATTGGTTTGATACAGAAATTTGAGATTCCAAGGAGGAAATGGAATGGCGTTTAAATGGACATTGTGGGAGGGAGTCAACAAATTGTGAGAGTCCGTTCTTCCATCATGGTGATATTTGACTAACTAACCTTGTAAATGAACATGTTTTATATTTTGGGGTATTGTTCATTGGAGGGTTTAGGTTAGTTTTCATTGTGGCAGATCATACGACTTCATGGGGTTCCCTTAACGATTATCTTGGACTATGATTCCCATTTGCCATTATTATTTTAGAGTTTCCTATTTGAGGAATTTAAGAACTCATTAAGGATGAATTCAGTTTTTCACCAAAATAAGTACGAGATGATCTAGTGTAATACCAACATATTGGATGATATTTTTTGGGATTTATTATTAAAATATCTTGATGATGGAAGGATCATTTACACTTATTAGAATTTTATTATAAAATTTGAGATAACTATTCTATCGATATTACACATTTTGGGTCTTTTTATGGGAGGCATTTTAGTTCATATTTTGGAGAATTAATATTATTGATGCATAAATTAGTGGTCCATAGATGGTGTGAGTGAAAATAGATAAGGTCCACATGTTAAAACAGTGTATTAGGATATCCTAGAGTCAACATTAATCATTTTTTTTACTTTGTTGGCCCATGGAGTTTTAGTATGGAGACCATGTTTTCCTATGAGTCTCCCCATTATGAGGGATGTGGAAATTAAAACATAGATGCAGGTAATACATAAGAATTATTGGTTCATTTTTTATAGTGGATATGGATGGTGAGGTTTCTTATTTCCTCCTCATACCCCCACTATTGAAATTTGTGTATGAAATCATCACTGACTTATAGGTGATGACATACATTCATGATATTATGCATGTAATTAATTGGGGGCGAGATGTACATCGAGGATGGATCCTCCATCATTGAGTACCCATTGGATATATAGGATTGATTGGATATGACCATTCATGTATGGAGCATTCTGTTAGTTAATTTTTTGATCAAGGATAATATCATGTAAGAGAGTTCCTTGGTATGGGAGAGCCTGATGTCTTCATAATATCTCTAACTTTCTGAATAGTTTGTAATTTTTAAGGAGAAGGATTTGATATAGGGAAAAATATATAGAACAAATTTTGTCTTACTAAAACAATGTTATATATTAAGGAATATTCTTGGGGAAAGGATACAAGGGAGCATGAGAGTATGAGGCCCAATGATATCAGAATTAATTTTATAAAAATGTTAATTATATTTATAATAATAGAATACAGTTCATTAAAAATTATGAAATATCTCCTGAACAGATTCCTTGATCATCTTTGTGAGAATACATAGTTACCTGGTAGATGGGTTTTATTCTTGGGGTATTATAATGTTCCTTCGCACCATGAATTCGGATTTGGAGGAAATTTGCATGTGTGTGGAAATAAAAAAATAACATTATTTAAATATTTTATAAACATAAAAAACTAAAAACACTAGAAATAAACTATTATGATTATTAAATTAGGTTATCTAGAAATACCCTATAATAATTGAGAGGTTATTTGATGACCTTCATTCAAAGATTGACATTGAACAATGCTCACTGATCGGATCTAGGTGAATCGATTGACAACAAAGGTAGTGAATATTACCCACCTTTTCAGAATTTATTTGTCACCTACAATCAATCCGTAGTCGAGGTAGGAATTTCTAATTGAGGATTATTATTTACATTGTAATTTAATTAAGAATTAATTGGGTCCCCTTATTACTTATAATAAATCTAATTCCCTTATCATTAACCAATTATCAAAAAAACTATTATAATAATAATTTATTATTTCTTAAAATATGAAATTATAGTTGATTCCCTTATTATAAATAGTATAGAATAGAACCCTTGGGACACAATGTCTATTCCTATTTTAATGGTTATTTTCCCACACTATCCCCCAGTTATTTCACCACATGACTTTAGGGTTGCAGTTCGAAATTTGGTGTGAATGTTCAAGAAAAATTAAACATAAAAATATTTCGTGTTTGTTGGAATGTTTATCATGATGGAAATATCTCAATTTATCAGGTTAAAATACAAGATTCAGGTGATGATTTTAATATATAAGGTGTTAATGACTGGTAACAAATGACATGATGAGTGGTTTTTCAAATGATCGAGATTCATGTGAATTGAAATAATACTTTTTTCGATCATTGGAGAATGGGAAATGATATCCATATGTGGCCCCAACCAAATTGGAGTGGTCTATTAGACGATAATCAAGGAATAAAAGGTAAATCTCATATCCATGTAGTTAATATAAAATTCAGTGAAAATACAAAATACAAGGAATGCACTAGGATGAACACATTTCTTGTAATTCAATGGTCGTAGTGTAACGAGCTTCTAGGTGGATGATAGTATCAATAGTTGTGTTGGAAACCTATGAATCATGTGACCATGTACTGTTGGTTGGAGATATACATTCAATGTACTTAGGAATAGATAAATATTATAACATTGGAATGTATTTCTACACAGGATTTAATATTTCTAGTTACCTGGATTGGGACACATCTCAGTGCATAAATAGGGGTTGATACGGACAAGAATTTCCCAATGTATATGGGGATGCCCCTAGAGGCCAACACATGTCCTTTTGTCCCAATATATTCTAGGTGTGGTGATGTGGAATCTAACACATGTCCAGATAAGATACATCATGGTGATGAGTTGGCTTCACAAGACTTTTGGGCCCCCAAACACTACATATACTTCCCTCTACCACATCCACCTTTCATATGTCCATTACTGTCACTAGGATTTTGGAATTTGAGTAGCATATAATTTGTTTAATTCTATGTATAATGTGATGTTGGTATTCATAGTGGTTTTTGAGATATGATGTGATATGTTTTGAGAGTAATATTTCATTATGTGTTGCTTGAATATGAGATTGATTAGAAAGGATTATTAGAGAAGGATTGGGTTAGAAACCCCATGTCATACAACAATTTTGGTCTGTATGCTATAATCACTAGTTCGAGTACCACCCAATTGACAGAACTTGGTGTGGGTCCCATAACGTTGTAGGAGGAATCACTTGATGCACTAGGGAATTATCCCTCTAATTTTCTACATGGTACCATATGATGAATTAGTATATAATTATTTTAACATTCTAACTAGCACCCACTACTGCATTTGGGAATGTGTCCTCTGCATCTATGAGTTGACATACCATGATTCACTAGGGCGTGGGTAATTTTACTTTTGAGTGGACCCCTAGAGGAATAGTGTGCGGGTCATCTACAATTTCATGGGAACCCGTGATGGAAAGGTTGTGGGATGTCTACCATTAACATGACCCCCCTGCAGACTAGGGTGTAGGTAACCTACCTTTTGAGTTTCACACCCCTGATGAACTTGGGCATGGGTCCTATACCTTATAAGTGGAATCCAAACCACAAATGACTTGAATTTAGATCTTATACCATTTGAGTGGAACTCAATAGACACACTAGGGAGATTTTTCTATAATTATTGATTTTTCCGACATAATTTTGCATCATTGTGGTGATTTTTGGGTCCTACACATGGAGAATTCCATAAAAAGACACATGAGATATTAGTAATTGATAATGGACTATTGTAAAAAGAGGAAATCCCATCATTCTTGAATGGTTATGAGATATATATCTCATTTATCATTTTATGTGGAATCTAATATGGGAATATATATCTTTGTTGTTTGGTGTTGTTTCCCTCCAAATTTTGGATGATATGGAAACACTAAAAGAGTATTGTATTTATCCCAATTCATTTATCTGGGATCACGTTTGGTTATGCATATAATCACAAATTTGTGGAGTATTTCTACACATTTCAGGATGCAAAATAACAATATAGATATTTTTACTGATTTCAGAGTATAATTGGGATACATGTGTACATATAACTTATATGGTGATCAGGTATTAGAAAAAATGAGTTGGGATCTAAAATCTATTTCATATTCTATTTTTTTTTCCAATTAGCAAAATAATTTTTTTTGGGAATATATTTTTTATTCAAATTTATGATTATGTAGTCACACTCTTTCATTTTCCACAGAGGTTATCACATGCATATTTTTATTCCAGATTTCATTGTTTTTTATTTTCATTCTAATGCACTTATTCAAAGTTAGGGCTTGGTTCATTTATATCTTTATTTTTGGAAAAGGCTCCCATTTAATTTTAGTTATATCATTACATGTCCTTATAAAGTCACCTATAGAGGAGGACTTGTAGTTTTTGATGGTCTGGTCTTCCATAGTAATGGTGGGCCCCGATAGGTCATGTCAATACATGTTATCATTTTGATGTCACAATATATGGTCTGGAAGATTTATAATATCATGATCATTAATGATAAACATAAAAAATTCTCTTTAATTAAATGGAATTATTTGAATTTCCATTTTATTTATGAGGATTTCCCTCTAACATTAACTTACTAGATGGTTCCAGATCATCCATAATAGCATAATCTAAATGATTCTTTTAAGAGGTAATCTTCCACATGATAACATTTTATCATACCTCAGATAAATCCACCAAATTGAATATTTTTTCCATAAAATTGTTATTTAATACAACCATACGAGAAATCAAAACATGTTTTTGAATGTGGTTTGTATATTGTGACACAGTTCTATTCCCTTGATAATGAATTTGAAATTAAAAAGAATTTACCAAAAATAGTAGATTTGGATTGATCATCTCTATATAAAGATATTATAATTCCTTCGATTATATTATTTTGGGGGTCCTTTTCATAACTATCGAATCCTACCACCTCATACTACATTCTTTAGGCATGAAGGTAAAACATTTAACCATTATTTAACTTTTCTTTTCTAATAGCTTAAATTATAACTCAATATTTTTAAATTGATCTTTAACCTCATATTCATAATTCTTACCATATAATTCTTGTGTTTTATATTAAATAAAGTCCTAATCATAATATCTACTTTAATCTCTTTGGTGTTAATCTATTGGTTATGAAACGTGAACTGGTGTAGTTAACTATTCCATATAATTGAGTTCACACACCACTATATGAATAAGTTTCAATTGAACTAGATTGTTTTCATGAAATTTTTTATTAGCATCACCCTATTGGGGTCTATATAGACATTTAATTTTGTGATTGGAACTAAAAAACATCAACCAGAGACATTAAAACATAATAAATGATACTATTATCATCATATAAATTATGATATGTTGAAATATAAATTACATCGTATATAATTTATTTATTTAAGAAGTTGAAACACATAGATCATATTTTATAAAGTAATACAACAAAATCAATTTCTACACGAGGGACGACGTTCCAAAATCCCCAAGATGACTTAATGATCACTAAAATTTTGGAGAAAGCAAGGAACTCTCTCATAAACGGCCCCTTATTTCATCAAAATCTTACCTTCAGCAAATATGGATATCCCATATTGCATTGCAATATCACGGAAATATCTAAAACCCCAAATTAATTCTAATTTCTAATAACTAAAATAACATTGTATATTTGTAGTATAGAAGGTTAAATCATGGCCTAAATGGAAATCCATATCCAAATATGATGGTGATTAACACTTCAGAATTAATAAATGGTCATGGGGGAACAATTTGACCATGCATAAAAATCATAGTATTTAGAATATCTAGGGACTATTCAATGATTTCTCATTATAAAAATAACTCATTATTGATAAATATACCATATTATTAGATAGATATATTAAAACAATTCATCATCCAATAAATGACACAATATTCATCATGATTAAGTTTGATAATCTCTATGTTATGAGTGGATAAAAACACCACTGATTAGCACTATAAAAAACATTTCTACTAATCATGAAGAACCACAAATTAAAAATTACCATTTTTTCATGGAATGGGAATATCCTAATATCAAAAAATCAATGGAAAAGGTAGGTTGTGAGAAAAATATCCAATTTTTAAATCACACAATGTTCCATAAGGAATTCATAATATACAGACAATTTATGGTTAATTTTAAATAATAGGGATAAATTGAGAATCACATTAACAATTACCAATAATGGAAGTTCATTTAATGTAGATGTAAAATATGCAAAAACCAATAGTGCCTATTTTCAAAAAAATAGAAGGGTGTGAATTAATTTGTTTAATAAATATCTTCAATAAATAATGAAATAAATAAAAATCACAAAATTTATATACCATAATGTTTTTCAAATCAAATAATAGGGATACTCATACTACTCAGTCAATAAATCAAGAATCATATAGATTATGTGTATCCAATACTTCGATGATTGAGATATAATCAATCAAAAAACCATCAATAAAAAATCATTATAATTTTATTTCTGTAATATATTCCATCATAAATGTATTTTTTAGTGATTGGAGTCTTATTTAGATTTAACTAGATACATGATGAATACAAATGATCAAATATTATTTTAATTATTCAAAAAATCATGGAAAATCATTTTTTCAAAAAAAATTATTAAAAATTAAAATTCCAAGTACAGTTCTAAAAACTGCAATTAAATTTTAATAGCATGTAATTGGATTTTATCAACATCAACCCTTTAAAAATTATCATTATCTTAATTAACTTTTTTGAAATAATCATAATAAAGTCATTGAATCAATTCATTTTTCATTTTAGTATATAATTTCACAAAATACACATAATTCTTTTATGCATTTCAAAATGGTTTTTATGAAAATATTCACAAGTCATTGTTTATAAATCAATTAAACTAATATATATATATATATATATTATGGATATAATTCTAAGAATTCATAGAGTAGGGTGTGGAATGTACATCACTAAAGATTATAAGATAATTAAAATCTTTTCATTTAGAACTTTTTTATATGGTATTCATTTATGATGTAGAATTTCAATTGTTTTAGAGGGTGTTCTTATACAATGTGATGGTTGGTATTTTTTATTAGTATATTGAATACAATATAATTTCATCTCTAAGAATATAATTATTGTCTTATATGAGGATTTGTAATGTACAAAAAAATCATGTTAATATGAATTCAAAACCATTAAATGATAAAAATAATAATGTATAATAATTTTGATAAATAATGAATATTATAAAAAATATTTTGAATTTAATATACAATCATTTTAGAATTAAAAGTTAACCATGAACATTAGTAATAATATTTTATTATTTTTAAATATATTATGTATCTTATTAAACTAAATTGGGGTGGATAAAACCCATGTTTATTTAATTAGATCATAATTAAATCTATATATTATCAAAAGGCATTCATTACATAAAATATTGGTTTTTAACTATTTAACAAAAATTTATATTATTCCATATGATTAAGGAATAATATTCATGGAGACATTCATTTGGATGACTAAATATTAATATTCATTTTAATAAAATAATTTTCCAACAAGGAAAATTTTATGTTTACATTTTAAAAAGTGAAATTATTTCCTAAAGGAATAATTAAAAATATTTTTTTTAAAAGTAAAAAAATATACATAAAATTTTAAAACAAATTCCTATTAAATTTATGAATTTATGATATTTATATTTAATTAATTTTTCAATCATAAATATTACTTTCATTTCATTTAAATATTCCAATGTTAATGTTATTATTCTACTATTCATTTTGTTATTCAAATAGTCATCTTAATATTATATCAATCATGTTACTACTCGAAATATCACAATCATTTATTCTTCAAATAAATAACTATAATTTTTATTCATCATCATTAATCTAGTTTTCCATTAGATTTCATTATGTAATAATAAAATGTTATTTAATTATTTATTTTTTCACTATACAGTGATTTCAATGACATTGATATATAGATGGGACCATTATTTTATGGATATCCAAATTCTAGTGTATTTGTTTAACATATTTTGTTGTCCATATTACTTTTTTTTATCTTCTATAGAATGTTGTGGTTCCCTATATATATATATATATATATATATATATATATTGGACCATTATTTTATGGATATCCAAATGATAGTGTATTTGTTTAGCATATATGAAGGAATAATCATGGTTTAAGACCCTCTTGTGAGATTCTTGAATATTTACTTTTGGTGTTTTCATTTTGACACAATGGAAATAAATTATCCTAGAATCTATACTATTCAGTTAGGATACTACATTTCCAGTTTTGATAATCATGAGATAATGGGGTAGTTATTAGTATGGTTATGTATTATCATTTAGTTATTGTTAAATTATTTTATCTGGTTAATTAGTCTTATAAAATCAGTTATTTTATCACCATAATGAATATTAAACCCTATATAATAGTTAGTAGCTTCTAGAACATGGGGAGGTGTTCTTGAGGACATGTGACTGACTGGCTCAGGCACTGTTGTATGGTACCTAGTTTGGGAGTTTACAATATTAGTTGAGTGTAATGTAAGAGGTAAATGTTATATTGTAATTAAATAAGAATAATTATTTCATAAATATAATATATGCACTATAAATCCAAATTTATATCTATCCGCAATTGGTGCTAATGTAAAAAGAGATGTATCAGTTCCCATGGTGGTATTCTGTCATACCGAAGATTTACAGTTTCGTTTAACATTTGATAGAAGATGAGATTTATATTCTTCTTGAAATTAACATAATTAAATATACGAATATTAAATTTTATTTTGTTAATACTTATTTATGGTATAAAAATATTTTAATTAGTTATACGAATAAATAATATGAAAATTCAAGTTTATGAACAATTCATCTACATCAGAGAAAATGATTAGGTTTCTACATAAATACATCATAGAAAACATTTTATGATTAATCCATGAACTCTTGTTAGTGGGTATTTATTTAAGGAACATATTTTTGATTATATTTAATGAACAAAAGGGCTCTCTAAGAATGGAAAAGAGAGGAGAGATGATGTCCTTGAATAAGTTGGGGAGGAAACCCATCGGTAAATTAAATAAATTAATTAAAAATGGTAAAGTAATTATGATGAAATTAGAAACCAAATGGATATATATTAGAATTTTTTCTATGAAAAGGTTATTATATTTCAGTAAAATAGTATTTATAACTATTTAATTGGCATTAATATCATTATCATATGGTTTATCCCCCACATTAAATCCATTTAACCTTATCAGCGACCATTATATATTTCAGTTTTTACTATTCATTATGGAAAAAACTAAGTGGTCGTTATTATATAGTATAATTTTGTTCCATATATGAAAATTTATTTTACAAAATTCCATTAATTTATCATTTAGAATAATATTTTAATTTAACCTAATAGATATTATGAAAAAATTATTTACAATGAATACACTATGATTAATAAAATATTTTTCCTACTAAAAGTGAATAAGAAATTTATCCAAATAACCTGAATTGGGTTAATAATATTTTTATTAGTCTAATATTACAACATAAAACCATATAAAAATATAATTAATCAGTTTACACTATTTCTAAAAAAATACACATTTAATAAAATTTCATTCTTTTAATATTATGATTTAGAAAATAATATTCATAGAAAAATTTCAAAATATAACTATAATATTTTTATCATATATGTATTCATAAAATGCATTTTTTTTCAAAAATTATTTTAAAAAATTGGATATACTAATTTTAAATTATTTTTACAAAATGTGATAAAATTGTTTTCTTCAGAAAAATTAATTTTTTTTCCAAAAAACCAGAATTGTTTTTATGCATTGTCTTGAAAAATATTATATAAATGTTATAAAAATTAAATAAATAAAATATAAAATTTTTATATAAATAATTCATCAATATTTTTTTAATTCAATACAATAAGGTAAAAACATAATACCCATATAAAAATAGTTCTTTATAAAATCATATATTTCGATTTCAAATTATTTATTTTTACATTTATAATCAATTGATGACCAGTTGATTTATTTTATAAATTTTTATGAAATTTAATTTCCATAATTAAATTATTCCACTTAATAGAATCCATTTTAATTTATAAGATATGACTATCACATAAAATCATAACATTCTAATTGTATATCACAGTTCATTTAAACACACTGTTCTGATTAATGCAAAAATTCGAGGAAAATGATTTTCTTAAAAAAAATCCAAATTTGATAATGTTTTTAAATTACACCCCCTAAAAAATAATTTCAATTTATGAAATCAATTACTCTAATATAAAAAACTGAGCATACTTTTTCTTTATCATATCCTCAGGTTCTCGTGTACCTTTCTCAAATTATTAGTTTTTCCACAATATTCTAACTGGTGGACAGGTATGGTTTCAAATAATATTATCTATATTATCGGGAATGTAAATTTTTTATTACTCCTAATTTTTATATTTCCCTAGATTGTCAACCTCTAATTTTAATATTTGTAATTTCATAGTTATGTAACTCCTTAGGAGAGTTACATAGAACCCATCGTCAATATTAATGATGTTCATTGGTATCATTAACTAATAAATACAATCCCTTCTAAAACATGAATATTGAATGTCCCAATATACCTAAGTTTTAATTTTACATTAATCCTAAATATAATATCTATTTCCATGGATAAATTAATAGAAACACCATCTGACCATCTTTAAAATCCAATTCTCTTTGATGAATATATACATAATTATTTTCTAAAAATTATGTTTTCCTTATTGTTACTGATTCTATGTAGACATATATACCATTTCATTAGCATTAATAGGACAATACACCTTTCATTCCCCAGCATCGTCCAAGAATTTTATAGTTGAACACTTCATTCCATAGAGGTTTTTGTAACGAACATATGAGTTCTTAATTTAATGATATTGTTATAAGAAACAACACTAAAATATGTAGTTGATTTCTTCCACCGTAGAGATTCATATAAAAATGCCTAAAAAATTATTATAGTGTTCTAATGGATCTATGTAACTGACAACCAATGTATATCTGATTATTATTGTTGAATCCAAAATCAATATCAATAGACATGAAATGTATTGTAAAAAACATTGAGGTTAATTACACATCTAGGCCAAATTCAGTATACTGTGGAACTCTGGGAAACATTACCACATATTAAACATATATCAATAAATGATGATCTTGATAGAAATATGATATAATAATAATTATTTCTAAAAACATTATATTATGATTTATTTGAAATAAATTTCCTTGTGTAATTTTAGCTTTTTTGGGAGTCTGATGACAATGTTTATGGGGAAATTTTCTAATTTCCATTCTGTTACTTGTAATTGTTTTAACATCCACATATAATTATTCCCTCAAATAAAACCTGATAAAATAATAAGAATCGATATAGTTTCTAAAAAATATATATCTTCATCATCACACTCAAGAAAAATTCATTTAGATCTATATAAATCATAACATATTTAGAATGAATAGAGTTTGATGAACTATGAGCCTCATCCAATAGCTCATTTAAATATATTACAGATATAACACCTACATGAATTCTCCACCATATAATTCCATGAAAATAAATATTAAACTCAAAATGATTTATCTTGATCTTATGTTGCATTAAATAATCCAAATTATCATTATCAATTATCACATGGATAGGTGATTGAACAGTCATTTGACAATGATCTGATTTAAACCATTCCATCATGATTCCCCAAAAAATTTATTGTAAATCCATAAATATTATATATTGTGTCGTTCCCATCATTGAAATGATAGATAATCAATTTGACTCCTTCCATCAGCCTCCCTTTTCACATTCCTATAGTGGTAATGTCTTCAGAACTCATAATTATTAATCAACTCCAATAGTATTTTCATGAGAATATTCAAATCTTACTATATGATAATATAATAGAACCCATTATTATTAATATATATCTCAAATTTTTCTATAAAGATAATTCCTCAATAAGGTTAATAAAAAAACTACCATTGATAACTCTAATCATGAGAAGGGTATTTTTTTATATTACTCCTAAATTAAAAGATTTCATAATAAATAACTATATCATTCTACATTATAAAAATCCCAATACATTCATTAATGGATTACAAAATATTAAAAACCCTTCTCTAGATATATGCTATGGTAAAAACAGGTGTGTTGACTAAGAATTTATTTGGATCTATTAAATTTTCATGACACTCATATGTCCGGAGGAATATTATTCCCTTAAAAGATAACATTGTGAGTGTGTTATATAGTTATGAGAAATTCTCCACAAACCATTGATAATATTGAGTAAATCATTGAAAAAATTAGATACTTGTCATTGTGGTTGGTATAGTCTAATTTTTAATAACATTAATCCTTGATTGATATGCATATAAACCCGATCATAATAAATTATGACTCAATAATAAATCCTTTTATTTCCAAATTTCATAAATGGTAAATATTTCATTCAAAATATCATTCCTCATAGTCTTTAGTACAATTATCAAGTATTATTTATAAAATTTCATTATGTTCATATAAACAATAATATCATCAATAATATGTAACAAAATATGATGAAGTTAAACTCAAAATATTGTATTCATAAAATCCATGATGATTATTTGGAAATTAATAAGACCAGAAGTCATCATAACAAATTTGTAGTGTCCACTCATTATATGATATGATGTAATTAGACAATTATCATTCTAATAAATTAATTGATGGTATCCATAATGAATGTCAATATTGGAAACTTATTGATATTTTCACAGTTGAAAACAATTTCATAAATATTAGGTAGTTTATACTTATTCTTGATTTTGATTGTGGTTTGTTCCCCATAATCTATGAAGAGTATAAAATTTCTACATTTTGTCTAAAAAATAGAATAAATGACTCAAATTGTGACCCAATTTTCCAAATAAATCCCTTTTCATGATTCTAATAGAGTGTCTTATTAAATCTTATGAACACACTCAGTGTAATTCTTTGTGCTTCCATTGAAATAAGTATAGAACCATGTATGAGTTCTATTGAGAAATAAATATCCAAATTTAGTGAAAGTCTATGAAACACTTCCAAAATGACTACCAAAAAATACATCATTATAGGTTTATCATCAATATTGAGTTATATCTAACCCAAAAAGATAAACACCCCTGATGAATTCAAATTATGACACGTTATATGGATTTGATTCTCATCTAATATCAAAATTTATCAACACAGTAATTAAAAAACATAATTTGAAAAGTATTATCACATACAACATTCCTAATTTGAATATGTATGTGGTATTTATGTTTAAAAATACAATCCCAGATTAGGATAACATCCAGTATAACTATTGGAAGAATAATGGGGAATGTAGGAAGCACATTCCAGCAAACCATAACTAGATAATGACCATTGACATGATAGATAATTATCATAACATTAGGTGAAGTAAATGAAAATTATAATTCTAATCAATGGGGATGTGAAATAAAATTACTATATATTTTTAATGATATAAGTTAATTCATATAAAAATGATGAAATAGGGTAAATAAATATATTATTTTAACTGTAACCACCATAACATCATCATTATACTATAAATTTCATAGTAAACCAAAAATTGGTCTCATGTCCGTCAATCTCTATTAATTATAGTGATTATTATCAAAAAATTCACTAAAAGATGACAAAATTATGTAGATTTCTTTTCAATATATAAAAAAATTAAATTAATCTTGATCATTAATAATCATCTTCTATTAAAATCATAAATTATTATTCAAAATGAGATTGTTTATTTATAACACCAAATTCATTAAAGTGTCAAACCATGTGGGAATGAAGGACCCTTTTAATGCACTATAAAATGATCAAGTCAAAGCCTATTCCACTTTTTTATGACTTATTTCTACTAGTTATAACTCTTATGATGCCTAACCCACTTATAAAATATATAATGGGATTTAATTTCATGTAAACCCCTACCTCTCTCCTTTATCAAAAATTCCAAGACAGTATCCTATAAGTTGAATTATCACAAGGGTCAAAACTATGGTATCCTCATAATTATTACCAAAGGATAAAAAACAATGATCCAAAACAAAATAAAATGACACATTATTTCTAGTCGTATATATTACATCTCATTTTTTCATATTAATCTCACAATATAATTATTCATGATTCAATGATACAGGTCTATAATGATTAATTTGATAGACATGTAAATATATAGTGAATAATTAAACTATATAATATTCCACTATGTTCCTCGTAACTATATATACTATTAATTATATCATACATAGTAAAATTCATAATACCCAAAGGAATTGAAACATAATAAATGGTGAGATCATACACTTAGTAAGTGTAAACAAGGGTGGTGTCCAAAAAACATGATAATAAAGTTACAATAACCTGATACTAACAATAGTAAAAAATTCCCTATATATCAATGAACATAATCATGATTTATTTATTTAATCAAGGGAATTTATAAGAAAATAATATTAATTTAACCAAATAATAAAATATATGAGAGCACAACATTTTCATAATACATAAATTATTTCTACACACATATTCATAATAAAACACTTCCCTAGTAGTAAAGGATTAATTACATTGTTAACATAGTGGATATTATTCACTCTTTAAACCATAATATAATTAATGGTTTATCACTATGAATATCAAATTGGACTTGTTAACTTATTCAATTTTATTCACACCCCATTTTATTGATATTTTTCCCTTAAAATATCAATCGTATAAAATTTCATTGGAGGAATATATACTACCTGGACCCCACAACACATAATAAAAATTATAAAAATTAGTTCAATTATATCATAAATCATTCATCATACCCCAACCACTGATATTAAATTGTTTTCATTAACATTCCATAATGGTACAACACATATAAAAGAAGTGGGATTCATGATCATTTCATCAATTCATCCTACTACTCCCTATAGAGAAAGAATGTGTTCCACAATCTTCTTTTCACCATAATGATAAATCATATACTGAAAGAATAATGATGGTATCATTAGATTATATCTATATTATGGAAGATATATAGTAAAGGGTTGATTGCATTGATAAATAGAAATTCCATTAAAAGATTAGATAAAACATTCATGATGAAAATATCCATTTCACACAGAAATGACTAAATAAAAATATAAAATATAAAAAAATTAAAGAAAAAATTACATTGAAATTATCCTTGAAACTTGGTAAATGATTAATCAAGTAATTGGGGGGTCACGATGGTGGTAAATTCGGATCATGTAAGGGATGCTAAAATAATGAATCGAACAATATTTTCAATAAAATGTCAAATGTGATTAATATAAAAAAATTAAAAAATAATTGTTTTAAATATGTTTTAAAAATAATTTATTGGTAAAAATTATATTAATTATACATAGAGAAATATTAAAAACATGTTTGAAAGAATTTTGTGAAAAAAAATAAAATGAACAAAAAATATTTTCGACAAAAGAAAGAGATAATGATTGTATTCCATAAAAAATTATTCTTTTCATCTCATGAATACATAAATATATGAAAATTAATATAAATAATGTATTTAAAAAAATATCAAATTTATAAAAAAAATTCACAGGATTCTAGAAAACGTGATTGTGAAATTTCATCATTATTAGAATAATTATACACAATTTAGATAAAAAACTAGATCATAACAAAAAACGTATCAACTTTGTTATTTTTTTATTCAAAAGCCCCATGATAAAAAGAAACTAATATGTTTATTTAATTCTCATTAATTTTATAATAAATAATAATAAAATAAATTCATTTGAATTACATACTCTACATTGATCGAATAAGTGGTGAATAAGTCATGTGCCGCATTGGGATAAAAGTTAGATGAAAATCCATTACATCAAGTGTTTAATTTCAATATAAATGATAAATCATAATGTATAATACATATAGTTCTATTATAAATTTATTATATATCCAAAATGATAAATATTATACCATATACGATTTACTTATAATTAATTACCATCCTTTTATTAAAATTTTATTATAAAAATCATTGTTATATGTTACACTTATTCATTTTTCATGTTTATTTATTTGGTAGTATTGGTCATTATAAATTAAATTTGGTTCAAGAATAATAAATAATTTAATAGTTATATAAATCGCATATATATTAATTATATAAATATTTATATTAATACAAAAAAACATTGATAGAAAAATTAATTACGGCCTTCATGATTGTAGGTTGTACGTACGCATAAATGACGTTTCAATTTATCAATGGATTGAATTAATGAATAGAATATTAAAAATTGCATTTAACAAATATTATAATATCATATATATCATATATATTAAATATATATATATCATATTTAAAATCTCTTTCAAAATAAAATAATTCCATATCACATCACATCGTGTTTGACGTAGTGCAGAGAAATACACATGTGATGTTATCATGTTTTATGGGATTTGAGGTAAATAATGTATATATGATATTATAATTTTGTGAGTATAATTATGTCAAAAATATAAATTATATTTTTAAAATGTTTTATTATATCCAAAATATTTGAGACTGTTATGAAAAATGGCTTACTTCTATTCACAAGGCCATAGTCCACCATACACATGATCAAAAATGTTATTTTACATTTTATAGACGTAGATACATATATAACTCATTGAATTAACATAGAAACAACAATGTATTTTACAGTTTATATATTTTTTAATTTCATAATGATTTAAGAATATTTAATTAGGTAGAAGAAGATATAAAGCAAAAATTTATGGTTAAGAGTTATACATATTCCTAAAAAACAATTATGTTAATACATAAAGTAGTCATATGATGGTTTAACACTAAAAATAAGGACACTGTTTTATAGAATCAGATATACGTATGTGAATTAGTGTATGATTTTATGAACCAAAAAATCGTTAATTATGCATTATATATGAGAGGGTGTGTCGTTTAAAATAATGGCAAGGGAACCCACTAGTTAACCAAACTAATAGGGTATAAAGTGATAACATAATTCCTAAAAATTGATTTTATGTGGACATAGATTCAATTATCCATTATGATAATGTTAAAATATGTCCCAAAACTAGGATTTATACAATTTTAGTTGGAGTGAATAGAAATATCATTTGGCTAAACATCTTAAATAAACTTGTTTTAACCTTGATAGATGTAATTAATTTTTTTCTACATATGATTATGAATAAAAAATATTTTAAAATAATTAAATAATATTTAATATAAAGATTCCAAATATGAAATCATTTTTGTAAAATTTAATTAAAAAATTTATTTGAAATTAATATAATATTAAACTCATAAAAGTATTTAATAAATGGTTTTCCATGCAATATTTTATCATATGTAATAAAATATTTCAAAAAAAATATTCCATAAACTTGGTAACAATCAATTAAATTTGATAAATAATATTATTATTGAAATAATTTGAATTTTTAAACCATATTTAAATAAAATATATTATTCAAAAATATATAAACATTATATAATGATAGAAAGATAATACATTATATTTTATCCATATTTGTTAAATTGCACAAACACATGCCAGAAGAATATAATAGTTTAGTTCATTTGGAAACATGGAAAAAAACTAGTCTATAGGTAATCAAATTAATCTACCACTGTGATATTTATAACTTAAAAAATTCTTAATTATATTGTACATAATATATTTCCTTCTGATTCAGGTGAATGGAAACATATAAAAGTGTTACCTCGGATACATAATAAGGGTTGACAAGATAGATACAATATAATGACATAATATAAATGTATGATAGAAAGGGAATACAATTTTTAAACCATATAAAATATATATAATACTATTCTATTGAGTCATAGAATATATAATGGAACTTATGAAGTCATAAATCATAATGGAATCAAATAACATGATCCGTGGGATCATAACATAGGAATAAAACATCGATTTTTTGAATACTCATAATCATAGAAACTCATTTTCATATTATTCTAGGATTACATACAAGGATATCATAGTGGAAAGGGGTCATTCCATATTATATCAAAGATTTTTTAGTTTAATCTAAAGAAAATCATAGTAAAATTAATTCCTTAATGAACTAGGTCCACTCAATGTTTCAGTACTATCTATCTCACGAGATATAAATCCATTCCCAATTCATTGGAGGGGAATATAGGTCTACGAATCTCAATAATAAAAGTCATACATATTTTTCCCTCCAAATGAGAAAAAATCACCCTATCATAAACCCTATATTGTAATGGGTTTCAAAAAAATCATCTTATCATAACATGTGGAAAAGACAAAGGATTCAAAATCATAAAATCATTTAATCAAAATAAAACTCATGGAATTAAGTGGGGTTCATGATATTTTTATCATCATATAACTCATGGAAGAAAATTTATTTTTATTGTCATATATTCATATATTAATAATATGATTAATAATAACAATTGTATGATTAGTACGAATTGTATAAAAATATTAAATTACATCAAGGGACTTCACCTTAAATTGAAAATTTATTAAATATAAAACATTGAGGATTTTAATTGAGGAAGATAACATTTCATTGAAAATATTTTTTTTAAAAATAGAATGTCATAAAATAATATTGAATTTAATTTCATTGAAAATGTTCATTTAATCATATAAAGAAAATTATAAATATAATTTTAATATTTCATTAGAAGATATATTTTTTTTAAAAAAAAATTTTAAAAAACAAAATCCATTGAAAATAATTTTTTTACTAATTTTTTTTAAAAAAATTAAATCATCTATAACATTTTGATATAATATTCATTCAAGACATACATTCACATAGATTAGGGAATCATGTAATAAATGAGATGTCATTATAGTGGGAAATAAATTTCAATTTGAACAAGTCAAAAAATGATTCTTTTTACATTTTTAATAAAATCCACAAGTGTACTATTTATAAAAAGACATGAATATTATTTTAAAATTCTTTTTAAAGACATAAATTTTTGTAAATTTTTTATTAAAAATAATTTTAAAATTTTAAAAGAACAATTTTTAAAAAATTGGATATGAAGAGAAAGGGTTATCAACCATATAGTTTGATTTTCATAAAAGCATTATTTTTTTAACTCAAGAGTTCATAAATAGATGAAAATGATGGTAAAACAAGTACTATTACTACATAACACAGTGAGAATAAACATATTCAATTTTTTGGGAAACAGATCATAAGATTTTTTCATTATAAACATAACGACAAATAATACCAATAAACTATATAATTGTAATATAAAATGAATACCAAAAACGTATATTTAAAACAAAATCCACATGAATGGAAAAATTTAAAATAAACAAAAATAATAAAATTAGAAAAATTAAATTCAAAATTTAAAATATCAAAGGGTTTTTATATAAGACTTATAAAATATGATTTTCCCATAACATAAACTATGATTAATGGAAGGGAACTCAATAACAAATTGTATACTATTTTTGTTACCTTTGAACAGTAAACCCTTTGATATAGAGTTAATAAAATGACTATATAAATAAATAAAATTTTTAGGTAATTAATAATAATATATCTCAATGGATTTATATACACAACATAAATAAAAATGGTGGGGAATAAGACATGTGTCTCACAGAAGTAATAAGTGAGGCATAAATCACTTATTTCATAAGTAATCATTCAAATATTAATTTTCTATAATAAATTGCATCAAATGAAACATTTTTTATCAATAAAATGAGCAAATTTATGGTAAAATATGTCAAATGGAAAATCTATAAACCACATGAATGAAAAGAGTGTTGAAATTGTATATGTCACATAGAAACACCACTGAAAAAATGACCTATACCCACGGTTCAAAACTGTGGGTATAGATGAGTCAAATATGGAACAACATGGTTCCAACGTGGCACACAACTGACTCCACGGTTTGAAAACCGTGGGGTAGATTCAAAAAATGGAGCATAAAGGGTATTGAACCCACGCTGCGCGCGGAGAATCGCAGCTGCACCGCACCAATGGACCAACCCAGCTGCAGTATTTATCTATAAAATAAACGTATATTCTCCTATTTATATTAATATTATGTATTTAAATTCAAAAAAAAGGGCCGACAAGTTTCGAACCAGCGTCGCGCACTAAGTCTTTCGGCACTGCACCACCAATGGACAAACCAACCTACGATTTTAATTTATTACACATACAGATATCCTGGTATATATATTAATATATATTTAAATTCAAAAACCCGCTTATAGGGGAATTCGAACCCGCAAAGCCCGCTGAATCTTCCTGTCGTGCAATATAAATGGACCAACCGAACTAAGGATATTTTTGCTATTTAATATTTACTTGTTTATAAATATATTATTTTGAACCGTGAAAAAATGTCATCCACACCAAATTTTTTTCGTGTCCCGCCTACTTTTATTTTCCCGCCATAACGCAGGAAATCTCTACCCACGGTTCCAGAGAACCGTGGGTATAGGTCTTCAAAAAAAACTGCAATACCTACGGTTTTCAAGAAACGTCAGTATAGGTCTTCGGAAAATACCATATACCCACGGTTTTCTCCAAAACCATGGGTATTGGTCTTAAAATTAAACTATACCCACGGTTTTGGAAAACCGTGGGTATAAGTTCACATACTATCTCTATACCCACAGTTTTTTCAAAAACATGGGTATAGCCCTATTTTACAATAGTGAAATAAAAGAGAGACTAGAAATCCCTAAATTCAAATCACATATTCCATTAAACATGATTGATCTAATACTTTTTTAATCATATTATTTTTTAAAATCTATTAAAGAAATTTAAATATATATATATATATATATTATTATCTTTTATTTAATTATATCATTTTTATTACCAGATTATTAACAATTCCATGTTAATGTCGTATTTAAGGTAATAACTTCCCTGTTTTTCATATATGTTTTGATCTTTTATTTTTGTTCCTATTAAATTAATCATCACACCATAATTTACCAAAATAATAATGATATTTATATCATATAAAATCATTATATATTAATTTAGTGTAAACCATTAAATTTATTAACAAAAATCATATAATATAGTTCATAGTGGTGGTATGCAATATGTATGCATGAATGTGTTTTCATTTTAATATCTGATTAAATGAATTAATGTTAAATGAAATAATATATTTATATATTATTTTTTATCTTTCATGTATCAAATATCATCATTAACCAAAAACTTATTACCTTCCATGTAATGCATGAATGAATCGTATCGGTTCACAAGGTTGTAGTCCTCCATACACATGAGTAATGTTATCATATTCCCAATTAATAGAGAGCATGGGTGTATCCAAGAAATAAAAATTCCATAAGTATGATGGTATCATATGTATCATATTTAAATATTAAATACATCTTCATTTCCAACCTTGATCAGTGGTAATGGGAAAAATGATATAGGTTTTTGAGGTCGTAGTCCACCATATACTCGGCAGATAATTTCATAACCAATTTTATTGATTTTGAGATGGTTGTAGGTATTGAAAACAATATAAAACATATCAATATATTAAATATACTTATAATGTTATATAATTATTGTATAATATTTATTTAGGGTGGTAGAGGATGAATTAAAACAAAATCAGTCATTCATGATTGTTGCTTCTCCATTGGGTATCCTCCATTGGTTTTAAAAAAATTCTATCTTAGAGTGACATTATTTAAAAACTATGGCTACTAGGATTATGTGAGGAGTTTCTTTTTGTTACTACATATTCTAATTTATAAACAAAAATTGATTTTATGTGTGAATAAGAGAGTATATGTGGTTTCCATTTATCAGTTTGGTGAGTGGCACACTTGTAATTTTATTACAATAAAAGGTGTGACAACATTTATATAATTTAAAAAGGATCAAAATGGACCACTCTATATCCTATAATATATAATAACTCTATTTGGCCATTGTATGTGTTTTTAGAAGATTTTGGATATTTAAAATGTTATCAATTTATTTTGACACCATGGTAAACTCATTTTTACCTTAGTGGTGGTAAATAATATTAACTGTTCTTACTATTATTTTTGGTCAAAAATAACGTATTCCATATTAGATAATTTAAATTATTCTGATTAAAAATATAAAATAATTTTTTTCAAATTCCATTAATATATGTGGAAGAATTTCATTTAAATATAATCCCACTAATGTGAGGAGAAATATAGTTTTAAAAGATAAACTGTTTAAAAGTTTACAATTATTTTATATAGAAATTCTATATAATGATGATTAATAAGATAAAATATGATTAATTTATATATAATTGAAATAATTTTACCTTAAAAAATAAAATATATAATTTAATTTCATAAATAAATTAAATGAAAATATAGATTCAATTAAAATTCAAGGATTTTACTATTTATAAAGAATGAATATTTTCAAAATAACACAAATATTTACCCTAAATATTTTTTATTTCTTGATTTAAAAAACGATCATTATATTATCAAAATATTTTTATAAAATCTTGGGAAATTAATTTTATTAATTATCAGCTTACAAAATAATATTTTTTTTAGATAAAATTGTATTTTTAAATCATATAAGTACTTTATGATAAATTATGTACTATTATCATTATATTCCATTTATATTTAAAAATTATAATTATAATTTAAAAATAATAGTTATCATTCATATATATTTATTTCAAATCATGGTTATAAGGGTTTTGTATAATTTACTATATTAAATATATTTCATTGTTTAGATAAAAATCAGTGTTCTGTGTAACACAAGTAACACAAGTATTGTCTGTAGCATAATCACTACAAGGTTTATCATCTAACGCAATATAAAAATGAAAAATACTTTATTAGAGTAATAAAATCCATAAAATCCTGGGGTGCTACATTATACCAACCAAAAAAGAATTCCATCCTTGATATTTATCCTTATGAGACAGACAAATAAGGACATTTTCCCTCATAAAATCATGATATTACTAAATACCATCCATGAACTTGTGGTTTTTACATAATATAATTCCATGTTAAAAGTATTTTTTTAAAGTTATATCTCTATATAATCCAAAAACTCCAATGGTTATTCCTTATAAGAAAAAATTATCTAGTGGTATGACTTCCATGATCAGTTCATGTGAATAGTTAATTATGTGCATTCGTAGTATTGATAAATGTATCACGTCATGGACATGAGTAATGTTTAGTGAAAGAAAAATGTTATAAGAACTTATCTATAATTTCAAAGGGACCATAATTCATAGGTCTTAGTTTTCACTTATTTTTTCATTTGATAAATTCATATGAATACATTATTATAAACAGTAAATTTTACATCCTATCAACGATTATCATCATAAAATTTCAATCAAATTATTGATGATATTTCTTGTTTCTGAATAAATAGAACATTTTTCTATCCTATTATCTTTCCGAAGTCCCAATTTCATTATTCCTATAAAATCATTCCTATATGTTGGGGTTATACACATTATTCCATAATGGGCTTTAAAACCATCCATATAAATTCTTGAGTTAAAGGTATTACTTTTATAAAAATTATCGTGAGGAAGGAATTGATAAATAATAAAATTAAAATCTCAAAAACTAAATCATAACATATACCATAGGTTTTGAAATATTTTCTTGAAATTGTAAAATGTTTATAGATGATATATAGTGATGAAACAAAACACTATTTAAATATATTGTTCAAGACTCCACTAGAAACAGAAAGTAAACATTATATTTTAGTAATATTAAACAAACTATTTCCATCCAAAAAAACATAATACATACTTAATGAATACTATCCCAATAGTAAAAACCTTGAATCCCAATATATCAACTCTTAAATCCTTCCAATTAAATGATTGACATGTAATTGGTCCTTAGATGGCATTGAAAACAAATCTGGGGTTAGTTCATTGATTTTTATAATGGTAATGTTCCCCCTCATAAAAGACAATGATCACCCTAAAAATTAACAACTTTATGAAAATATTTTACTCAGGGATAACATATTTACATAAATTTGATATATTTTTCTATGTTCTTCATCCCATCATCTATAAATGTATGAAGATGACTCTTTTTCCTCCTTGGTCATTTTTGTATGTCCATTCATTAAAGATCATCTTCCTCTATTCTAACGCGTTATGAATCTAATTGCAATTCATATTGTTAGTAATATATCATGATAGATGATTATGAATAATTATAATATATATCTACTCAATCATAATACAATTTTTTTTCACGTAGTCATTTAGTTTTCCATCAGACTAAATTTAATAATTATCCCTTCTCGTTCCAACCAATGACATAAACCCAAAATATGGTGATTAATAGAATACATATTGAGGAATGTCAAAATAATAAAATAACAAATATAATATTTATTTATAATGAAAATATGTTTTTAATCTCTTAAACTCTAGGTTTAAACTATGATATTCATAATAATAATCAAGTTGATTCCTTCATGATATTTTTCAACGTGATTGTGAATTTCAAATCCAAATCCACACAGTGTCAAATTAGTTGTGAAACAGGGCCCATTTTCATACATTAGAGGAAGATAAAGTCCATCCCAATGCCTCTTTTCAGAGGCATTACACATTTTGTACCTCTGTTTTAGAGCCACATCAACATGTAGTCTCTGAAAAGGGATGCAATTTCATATAAGCCCTCCACTCTATCCTTTTCCAATATTATCCAATATTTTCATATATATTGACAGATCCATAGAAATATATATACACAGGTTCATAAAAATATCACTATGGTTTTATCATTGTTGATTCTAATGTATTACTAAACAAATACTGAGATAAAAACTATAGAAATATAGTATTATCATATGTTGATAATATATCATTTTTATCAATCTTCGTTACATTACAAAAACACACACATGTGGACCATTCTAGTATAGTGTATTTGGTAACTTGAAAAAGAAACGTCCCTATGTCAAATATATATTATCATACTATAATTGTAGTAATTAAAAAACTTCTTAACCCTATCATATTTAATGTATTTTTTCATAACATAAGGAATAAACACAAAAAATGTTGATCTCAAATGCACAGTAATGGTAAAAAATTACGATACATAAGAATAACATATACCTAAGGGTATAAGAAGGTAAGAATATAATTTTAAAACTACGCCAAATAAATAAAATATCATAATATTGATTCATTGTTAAACTATTAGTAATTAATAATACATTAATCATAAGTAAATCAAATAAAAAGAGCGATGAGAGAATAATATTGGGAAAGGAAATAATTTTTTGGCATACCAATAATAATACAAAATCATTACATATAATTCTAGGATCACCCCAAAGTCTATCATAGTGGAATGGGTTCACTCTTCAATTTGTCATTGTTGTCATGGTCTAATCCCTAGACCATCATAGTGGACAATGTCCATTATTGAACTTGGCTCACGCCTAGTGTAGTCTTCTCAATATCATGAGATAAAAAATCATTACCTAATATATTTGAGGGAGATATAGTTCCCTCTGATATTATAATAAATATAAATAATATGTTTTTACCAAAGATCATAAAACATTCATCATATCATATATAATGAAATGTAATAGGTTTTATTATTAAATAATCCTAACCTAACCTGTGTCAAAGAGACATGATTCATAATCATTTCATCACATCAAAACAAGATGTAAAAAGGAAGGTTTCATAAAATTTTTATCACTGCATAATCTATGGAAAAGAAATGGGTTTCATAAAAGTTTGGTAATCATAAAAATTTAATATAATGAATAAGAATGGTAGCCATGGATTAAACCCCATGAAAACCATAAATTAAATAAATGTATGTTATATTAAATGGGGAATGATAATAAATTATATATCAAAGTAGACAAAAATTAAGAAAGAAATATTTTATTGGAAAATCAATTATTAAAAACAAAAAACACATAATAAATTTTGGAAATACATTTAAATGATAATTGAAATTTAAATAAAAAATAATTATTAAAAACCCATTATAAATTTATTAAAAAAATACAGTTTCTTGTTTAAAAAATGATTTTGAAATCTTAAAACAAATAATAAAATTTCATATTGAAATAATTTATTTGAAATCTATAAATTTACCAAACATTAAGGAAATAATAATCCATAAAATTTCAATTGAAAAAATATATGGTAATCTGGAAACCGGTGAGTGGTCAGAGGAGTGGGAAATAATATGCATGTCAATCAAATTTAAAAATAATGATTCTTTTCCCATTTTGGATAAAATCCAATGAAGAATTTTTTAAAAAAATGAATTATTATTCAATTAAATTTTAAAAAAAAATTAATAATGGGAAAAAATTACATTAATAAATAATTTGAATAATTTTAAAAATATTTGTTTTTAAAGAAAACAAGACATTTGAAAAAACAAATCATCTAAAAAATAAAATTTTCCATAAAATTTTATGTTTTATTTAGCCAGTCCATGCATACATAGAGTAAAATGATGAGAAAAAATATATTTACATAATATAAAAAGAGAATTATAAAATCAATTATATTCATGGGATATGGATCATAATATTGAATCATCGAAACAAAACCATAAGAAATCTCAATAAACGATGATATTATAATATTAAATCATTACAAATTGGGTATCATTTAAATATAATCCCCGTGAATGAATAAACATAACTAAAACATAAAAATATCATGATAATATAAAAATTAATGCTTTATCATTACATATAGGATGCTCAAACACCTCGTAATGGATTATATGAATATAACATAACATTTGTCTTGAGGAAGAAAACATAGGACAATGATCCCTTAATGCTTTTGTAAAATTAAAATGGTTTAAACCATGATAAGGAGATACTCAAATGGATATGTAAATACAAATATCATTCCGAAGAATAATCATTAAATAATATTATTATTAGTATATTCACAACTTATAGGAAATATGTGGTCAATACGGAAGGTGTCTCACATATGTAGTAGGTGAGACGAAACTCCCAAACCACCTTAGTAATCATTTAAATAACAAGAAATAGTGAAGTATAACTAAAATTTAAGTAGTAAATATAATTAAAATTATTATATTAATGATATTAAATTTCCTAATGGAAGTCTATACACCACATAAAAGATACTACTGGTGAATTTTTATGTCCCTCGGATATAAATGAGAGTCTTTAAATCTATTAAATTATGTCTCAAAATCATTTGTGCATGTTCATAACTCCTATATAATAAATATAATTTAATTAATAATATATTAAATATTAATAATTATATACATCATTCCAAATAATATTTACTTTTGTCCTCTTATAACCCATGAATTAATAATTCCTTATTTATGACATGTTTCGGTTAATAACTTCTTTTGTTAATTTATTTTATAATATTCATTTTCATTTCTATTACATTGATTCTAGATCAATATTTTAAGTCAATATAATAATGATATAAATATATAATATATTTTTTATATATGTATTCAGGGTAACTTAGACAATTGAGTAATTGAATATGAATTCCCCCATTCATTCTGATGGCAGGTCATACAAACCCAAAAGTATTTTTTTCAATTTTAATTTCTACTTGAATGAAATAAAGGTAACTATTATATTGTAATTATTTAATATTTCTTATATAATATATTTATATATATGTATATATTTCATTTAATCAATAATTTTTAAATTAGATGTATATACTTAATGAATCACATCACTTCGTGAGGTGGTTGTTAGTGTACACACACTAGTGCAAAAACACTTTTTCGCGTCGGTTTTTTTTTTATTTTTAACGTCGGTTATAAACCGACGTCTTTATAGGCGACGTTAAAAATAGCGTTTTCGCGTCGGTTCATAGAAACCGACGCGAAAAATAATTCGCTTATGAGCTTCGGCGTCGGTTTTTTATAAAACCGACGCCGAAGCTACATGTAGACATTATTTTCCGCGTCGGTTCATTAAAAAACCGACGCGGAAAATATATTCGAATAGGTTTTCCGCGTCGGTTTTTAGAAAAACCGACGCGGAAAACCGATTGGAACAGGATTTTCCGCGTCGGTTTTTAGAAAAACCGACGCGGAAAACCGCATTCAACCGGATTTTCCGCGTCGGTTTTTCTAAAAACCGACGCGGAAACCCGCTTTCAACCGAGTTTTCCGCGTCGGTTTTTCTAAAAACCGACGCGGAAACCCGCTTTCAACCGAGTTTTCCGCGTCGGTTTTTCTAAAAACCGACGCGGAAAACCCTTTCGGCGTCGGTTTTTAAAAAAACCGACGCCGTAAATAATTTTTTTTTAAAATTATTCGGCGTCGGTTTTTAAAATAACCGACGCCGTAAATTTTTTTTTTTTTTTAAATAAAATACATATATTTTCTCCTCCAAACAAATCGGAACCCTGAAAAAAAATAACGAAGTATACAAAAACAATTAAACAGCTTTAACAGAAGTACTTCAGAAAACTCAAAGTAAAGCAGAATTAAAATACACGTACCTACATGGTGCATTTTCTTAATCTAACCATACTCAGTATCAATCATTGTAAGTTTCCTCCCATAGATAGCACCAATCCTGTCAAAACAGTAATGAAACGAGTGAAAAAATCAATCCAAGTTATTAGTGCAATGAATAAACATTAAATGAAAATGTGTAATTTATTTGAATCATTCATTTTTTCACAAAGTAAATTACCAAAATGAAATGATCAAAATTCCAGGAACACTCAGCCGATGCAACCTCTTCCTCACCTCCCCCACTGAAGATGTTGGGGGTGTCTTTTCACCATAGAATCCCCACCACCCCCAACCTCAGGTTTTTATATTTGCTCTGTATAGACGTGCATTACCTATTCACTATTGTTATTTGTTTAAGTTATGGAATAACAGAGAAATAAATTTGAGTGCAAAAAATAGGTTAGAAAATTGAAATCAAATGCAGATTGAAGATACATAAAGAAACATACCTTAAAAATTGACGCCTTCTATTTTATCTTTGTGCAAACCCACTAAGCGTTGTTTCAGGTATTATGTGATATGCTTCTCGGCAATCATTTTTCGATATTTATTTGCATAAAAAATAAAAAGGCCTAGAAGATATTGCTGTGCATTCAAGGGAGACAATTTTTAGTGTTTGTGAATGTTATTTCGCTATACGAATCTCTATGTTCATGATCCAAGTACCACCCTACAGATTTGTCACTGTACAGACAAATGATTTTAAGAAATAACAATGAAAAGAAATATAATAACTAATTCTGAATTAAAATACACGTACCTGAAATATACGACATGCTTATTGTTGGTTATTGTTGAAGGATTCATTTGATTATTAGTAGATTCAATAAAACAGTTTTTGCAGAGGCACTTGAGAAAACTCAGTAAATCAGAATTAAAATACACGTACCTGAAATATATGACATGCTCATTGTTTGTTATTGTTGAAGCATTCATTTGATTATTAGTAGGTTCAAACACCTAATATATCATAAGAGTTAGTTTTTTAAACCCATATATAATATTATTTATAAATATTAGTATACATACCTCAAATCTTAATCAGACTTAACAAATAGTCCGCAAAAGTAGATTGAATATGAATCATATCAGATTGAGAATATGACTGTGAATCATTGAATACCTACAATAATATTGAATGATATGAAATTAATAAATAGAAGAAAGTGGATGAAAATATATAAAAAAGTTAATACAACTAACCTTATGAAAATCAGTAGTTTCCCCAGTTGTGATTATCTCGTACATAAATCGTAGAATATAATAACCACATTCAACGCTTCCATTTTGACGATGACACTGCAGTTATAAAACATTTAACTAATAATGAAACCCAATATATAACAAAAATATAAAAACTAATTACCTGTACTTCCACATATTTGATTTTCGTTGGTTTCTTTTCATTTGTAAAATGTTTCCATGAACTGCATTGTTTTATATAAGAACTAATAAAACTTGTGTAAACAATTAAAATTAAACATAACAAACTTCTAAAAATAAGAAAACAACTTACCTGTTTAATAAGTTGGAAAACGTTTTACGCACTTTTCCTAATAAAGAGCAAAACCAATATAAGGTGCATTCATTTGGGCAAAATACACCTAACATCCAATGCCCCCTATAATACAAAAAGTTCATAATTAATGACATTATAATGATCATGAGTTCAAAATTATGTTGATATTCTTACTTATCAACAAATGGCAAAAACCAGCACTGAATCTCTGTTTGTGATAATCTCTCGGATATATATTTAACTTTGTCATCATTTTTCACATTTTTGACTTCCGAGGAAATGTACTCTGGATCTATAAAGCTATAAATGCTTGTAGTTTCATTTTGTAAAAGAATCCTGTATAGATACCTAATTTAAAAAGAAAACATAGTTAGTCAATGACATAACAATATTTTAGTAAAGAAATAGCAATTCAGACGTCAATTTACTTACATGGAAAACAACTGCACCACATTCAGCCCGATCTCTTCAAAATTAACTAAATTCATGATATCTTCTTTCAATATTCTCAATTTATAATTTCTTCCACATATATCGGGCGTCATCCGAAACTCATAGATAAAATTCAAGGAAGAAGAGCACTGAGATAATCTTTTCAACCCAGAAGAAATATCAGAAGTATCTACAGCCGACTGTTTTTGAACATTTTGCTGCATTTGTACAGTTTCTTTTGCTTTCAGATATTCCTATATAAGTTAAATGTCAGAAAACATTATAAGTAATTTGGAATCATTTCTAATTACTAGTTAAAAAAACTCATACCTCATGTGAAATATAACGAAGAAGTGCAGTTGGCCAAAGTAAAAAATGGCCCATGCATTCCCCAACACTGGTGATCTCCGCAGTAGGAAATGGTAGTAGAGCAGTAGGATCTATAATAAAAAGTACTGATACTCTAACCTGACCCATCTGCATAGGCTGATGATGTACCGAGTCCCCCAAAAAATACACTTGTCCTAACGCAACAATATGTACATGAGGATCTCCCGCAAACAACTCACAATATAAGGTTTGATCCGATGGAGGAGGTGGAGGCTCAAAGTTAGCAGGTGGGGCAGGGTAGTCAGGGTGAGCAGGCTGAGAAGTCAGAAAAATGAAAAGGGTATATTAGTGTTTAAAATTTTTAACATAGAAAAATTGATTAAAAATTAAATTAAATAATATACCTCAAATGGTTGCGCAGACGGGGCAGGGTAAGCAGATGAGGCAGGGTAGTCCGGGTGAGTTGGCTGAGAATGTTGAAAAATGAAAAAGTTATATCAGTGTTTATAATTTATAAAATAGACAAATTGATGACATTAAATAATATACCTCGGAAGGCTGCCCAGACGGTGTTGGGTAAGCATATGAGGCATGATAGTCTGAGTGAGTAGGCTGAGAATGTTGAAAAATGAAAAAGTTATATCAGTGTTTATAATTTATAGAAAAGAAAAATTGTTAACAGTAAATAATATACCTCGGAAGGATGAGCAGACTGTGACTGTCTTGCCAAGTGTTCTAATAAAGCCTTCTGTACTGCTGCTTGAATTTGATCACCCATAGACCGTTTCATATCCTGCAGCTCTTCTTTTAAGGATTCAATTTCCGGGTCTCTTGGTTGCTTACTCTTACCAAAAACCTTCCGAATACTAACACCCGCCTGATATCCTCTAACACGGCCGGGGTGTTCAGTCTTTCCCAAAGCAGTGGCTAGGATATCCATCCTACCCTCAGGGATAAAAGAGCCCTGTGTCTCTTTCTCCTGAAGTTCATCCTGAAATGAAAAATAAAAAATTTATATTAGTGTTTATAAATTATAAAAAAGGAAAATTGTTAACAAAGAATTAATATTTACTTACAATTCTATCAGCCACTTGATGAGCTTCGTCTGTAAGATATTGTTCATTTTTTTTTCTTCTTGCTCGTTTCCATTTCTCATGGCGAGTGGGAGGAGATGGAGGACCATACTGGACCTCTTCTGAACCACTACTTGATCGAGCTCTTAATGCTTCAAATTTTTCTTCAATAATTTTCTGCTCCAAATACGAGTATCCTCCACGTGATAAAGTATGAGGGTATACGTTTTTCAACTGGATCTCCTGATGAGATCTTCTGGAGGTCTGTTACATAAAAATAAACACATTAGTAATAAGGAAAATATAGCATAAATTTTAAAATATAAAACAATTACAATACCTGAAATTTCTCTTCCTGACGACTGTCAACAAATCGCTTCCATGTTTCTTCATCTATATATGGATACTTAAGACATGGGCTTTCAAACCTTCTCTTTCCAAAAACATAATCTTTCGTCAGTTTGTTTTTAAAATCTCTCCATCGAACCGCCGCTAAAGAGAGATGTCTTTTCCTAATTTCTTTGGTTTCCTCAAAATTGAATGTCATCTGTAATTGAAAAAATAAAATATGTCATTTAAACTATATAATATTAAAAAAATGAGATAAAATAAATAAATAAAGATATTTTACCGTCACGGCCTCCCAAAGTTGTTGCTTCGCCGTCCTGTCCACTGACTTCCAATCAGGATATAAAATACTAATCCTGCAACGGCTCTGCATCGCTATATAACTGACAAACTGAACTGCATTTGGGCCAACTGCATTATTATTATCATCAAAACGGATGTGTAATTTGTTATCATCACGAGCGAGTGATAGTTTTGGTAAACGTGTAATACCACGTTTACCAACTAGAGAACTTGATTTTTCAGTAGTAACTGGAGAAGTCTCCTCCGCCGAGGACGCATCAGTAGTCCTGCAATTTTTTTTAATAAATTAACAGTTTTATTTCATTAAATATGTATATTACTGAATATTTAATAATATGTCAAAATAGATATACCTCGGTAACTGCTCATCTCTATCTGTATTTGACATTGCTACTAGAAAGTGTAATGAAATTTTGGGTACCTGCATATCATTAGAAAACTGAATAATTAGAAACAAGGAAATGAAAAATAAATATGTAAAAATAGAGGCATGCATTTGTAAGTTTTAAAAATAGACACAAAATATAAATATTTACCAGAAAAATTAGGAGACTAATTTAGTGTTTTCCCACGTCCCTTCATCATGATCGGTACGTACTGCATGCACTATGTCTGTCTTATATTCATTGTAATCATCTGAAAATTGCATAATAGATGAATAACGCTCATGTAAATCACTAGCATCATCAGAATCATCATCATCACCCAAATGATATCTTTTCCCTTGCAAAACAACTGACCACTGATCATTCGACGGATCAATGACATAAAATACTTGTTTTGCATGTGTCGCCAAGATAAATGGTTCCTCATTGTGATTAAATCTTTTCAAATCAACCAGTTTAAACCCATATTCATCATGTTTCACGCCACTATTACTATCAACCCAATTGCACTTAAAAATAGTGACTCGAAATTTAATATAATCAATTTCCCATATGTCTTCAATAACTCCAAAATATGATGTTGATGCAGAAATTGGGTTTTTATCTTTGGCACTCGAAAAATGCACTGCTTCAGCGAATACCATCACACCACTATTCTGAACGGTACTCTTGTCATCCAGGTTTTTTGTGTAAAATGTGTAGCCATTGATATCAAAACCAGACCAAGTGATCACATTAAAAGATGGTCCCCCTGATAACCACTTCAATGTTTCTGATACAGATATATCTGAGGTGACTTTCTCTTTAAACCATGAAACAAATGTCTTCTTATGCTCAATCATCAACCACTTTTCATTTCTTTTCTGATATCGTAACTTTAATTCAGCAATATGTGAGGATATATATGGTTGAACCTCATCTGTGTTGTTCAAAATGTATAAATGTGCTTGCATCACTTCATCACGTGGAATGAACTTTACCTTTAAGCCTCGAACCCCTCTACCTTCTCTGTCAACTGTCATATGTCGAGATAGAGGGAGACCAATATGCTCCACTTCATTCAAATAATCAGTACAGAACTCAATCACCTCTTCTGATACATATTTTTGAACAGTAGAGGCCTCTGGTCGATAAGGATTTTTAACATATCCTTTCAAAATTTTCATATATCTTTCAAAAGGATACATCCATCTTAAATAAACAGGCCCACACATTCTTATCTCACGCACCAAATGAACCAATAGATGAACCATTATATCAAAAAATGTGGGTGGGAAATACATTTCTAGTTGACAAAGAATAAGAGTTGCTTCATTCTCCAACAAATCTAACAAATTTGGATCAACGACTTTGCTACAAATGGATTTAAAGAAATTACATAACCTGATGATTGTCTTCCTGACAGCTTTCGGTAATATACCACGCACTGCTACTGGTAGAATTTGTTGCATTAACACATGACAATCATGTGATTTCATACCTATTAATTTACAATCCTTCAATGACACAAAATTACTCACATTTGAAGAAAAACCACTGGGTACTTTAATACCATGAAGACACTGACAAAAATTCATCTTTTCAATCTTGCTTAATGTGTGACAAGCCGGAGGTAAATATGTTCTTTTTCCTTTCACAGCGGGAGCTAACTCCAAACGTATTCGCATTAACATCAAGTCCAATCTAGCATGTAATCCATCTTTTGTCTTTCCTTTTATGTCTAACAAAGTTCCAATCAAACTATCACATATGTTTTTCTCAACATGCATAACATCAATGTTATGTTTTATCTCTAAAAATCTCCAATAAGGTAGTTTGAAAAAAATAGACTGCTTCTTCCAGATATGTTTTTGTAAACCAGAACTTTTTCTCTTTCCGAATGTTGAATCAATATCTTTCACTCTGTCATAATATTCTTCAGCTGACAATGGTTGAGGGGGGAGGTTGTATTCTTGTAAACCGTTAAATGCTTTTCTCAATCTACGATAAGGATGATCAATTCGCAAAAATCTTCGATGTCCCATGTACACTGTCTTTCTTCCATTCTGCAATTGATAATATGAAGTTTGTTCTTCACAAATTGGACATGCTTTATGTCCCTTAACACTATATCCAGATAAGTTTCCATACGCAGGAAAGTCGTTTATAGTGAACATTATCATAGCACGCAAAAGAAAATACTCTTTCTTGTATGCATCGAAAACTGTAACACCTTTCTCCCATAGCAGTTTTAAATCCTCAATCAATGGTGTAAGATACACATCAATATCATTTCCTGGTTGTTTTAGTCCAGAAATCATCAAGCTCATCATAACATATTTTTTCTTCATACATAGATGTGGGGACAAGTTGTAAAGTACCAGCAAAACAGGCCATGAACTATGTTGGCTACTGAGGCTCCGATATGGATTCATTCCATCAGTACACAATCCCATTCTGAGATTTCTAACTTCACTTCCAAAATCATGAAATTGTTTATCAAAACTCTTCCACTGTGGTGAATCGGCCGGGTGACGTAAGTTACCATCAGAAATGCGCTCATCTGAATGCCATCTTAACCTTTTTGCATCATTTGAATTTGCAAATAGACGCTTCAAACGAGGAATAATTGGAAGGTACCAAAATGCTTTAGATGGAGTTTTGATTTTGGTACCTAAAAATAAACCAGAATTGAATTATCAGAATTGTTTGAAAAAAATATTGGATGATATCATTGGAAAGTAAAAAAATTGATTTTTCATAATGTTACATGACATCACCTGAAAATGAATCTGAGTTGACTTTCTCATCCATCTTATAGCGCGATGTTCCACATGTAGGACAACTTGATAAATGTTCATTTTCTTTCCTATATAGTACACAATCATTGGGGCAAGCATGTATCTTTTTATACCCCAATCCCATTGGGCATAATATTTTCTTCGCCTCATAATTGGAATCTGGAAGCCCATTGCCTTCTGGAAGAAGCTCTTTTAAAAGCTCAAGTAAACTGGAGAAACTTTTATCACTCCACCCATTTTTTGCTTTTAAGTTAACTAATCTCAAAACTGCTGATAACACTGTATATTTACTGCAACCTGGGAATAATGGTTTCTCAGAATCTCCATACAATCGTTCAACAGTTGGTGTTTTTTCGATGGTTTCAACACCTAAATCATGAATTAATTCTTCAATACGATCCTCTGCCTCATTATGAATATCGTCATCAACATTGGATGTTGAATTTTCAGTTCTTTCACCATGCAAGATCCAACGTGTATAATTAAGGCTAAAACCATAACAAATGAGATGATCTTTGATTTCTCTGAAGTTTAACTTTCTCATATTTACACACTTCACACATGGACAGAAAATCAAATCAATATTTTGATTATGCCGTTTAGCAAATTCCAAAAAATTGTCAACTCCTCTTTCATATTCACTAGTAGTTCTTCGTAGATAAATCCAATTATGATCCATTAATACCTGATATCACAATATAATTGATGAATATATTAAAACATAAAAACATTTAAATATCTATCAGATAAATTGTAAACAAAAACATATTCCATAAAAACTATTGATAATCAGATAAAAGACATCAAATATGAAACACGTTTACAAATATAGTAAACAGTTAATTTTAATATTATATACATGTGTGTTATATTGAAATACAAGAACAAAATGGTTAAATCAAAGGTTTCATTTTTTGAAAATAAAGTTCCATGATATAAATATTATATGAATGACATACAAGATAATATGATTTCTCACTATGACTACTATTGATCACACTATATTTATTTTTTTATTCATTTGATGTAACATGAATGAATCATGGAAAAATTAATGTGAAAAATAGTGCAATAACTATCCTTATTTAAAACAATGTGTATTAAAACACACATGTGGAACTCGATTAACAAAACTACTTGTGGGATTTGAAGAGTCATTAAAACTATTCAAAAGGGCTCCATATGGTTGGCCTAACTATGGGGGATAGACCTATAGCTACAAATCTTCATCCACCATCACCCCAATATTAAGTGAACCCCCAAATAGATTACACATCATTGGTAATTCAATCATCATTTTTATATCAAACACATAAAACCAATCAAAATCAATATCAAAATCCAACAATAAATCCTAGAATTACATAAACACTCAAGGATTCAAATGGAAAAGATATTATGACACTTTTCCCAATGTGTAGCACTAGATTTTTTATAACCTATATCCATAATAACATTATAATGCCAAATAACAAAGGGAACTTGGAAACCCAAACCCTCTGAAAAATCTTGGTTTTGATACCATTTTCATGAACCAACCCAAGATATCTATCCATTAAACACCTAAACTAGACCATGACATACTTGAGGGGAGTACCTAATCCTCATAGACTAACAATAAGCATTATAGGCATCTAAAACAATCACTAGGTATGATTTCACCCATTAATCATAGTGTAATTAACATCATATTTCTATCAGAAATCTGAAATGACCTATCCATAGGTTATACATCAACACAAAATTTGAATCAGTAGAAATAATATAAAGAATAACTATAAATAGATATAAACTAATTCCCTCAATACACTTCATCTCCTAAATCACCTAGTCCTCACAAAAGTAATTCAATACACTTTTAACCATAATTTGAAGTAGTAAAAACATCATTTAAATGGAAAAAATTTACACATATTCTATTTAAATAAATCCGTAAAAAACCTATAATAGGCACACTTGGGATAATTTGATAAGTAAAACAATAACTGAGCTCAAGTCCCCACTAATCACTAACCCAAACTGAAACAGAATGCATCCTAAGAGGGAAAAAGAACTGGATAAGATCCTAAAACTGAAATGTAGATAAACATGAGTATACAAATACTAATTAGGCCACTACTCACCTTACAAAATTTCTAACTTTTAATTAAAGCCCCTTTTAATCTAGTTTGAAATAAAATAAAATAAAATCTTACATAATTATTTAAAATCCAACATAATATAAAATCTTACATAATTATTCAACCCGAATTGAGATGTTAAATCCAAACTGCGACCGGTGTAATTACTTCCAAAAACAAACAATATCAAATCTACACCAACAATGATAATACAAACAAAAAATAATGATAAATTACAACTAAAATCTAACCAATAATCCAAATCACGCAAAATAGGGTTATTGATAAAGAAATAAACAATGGGATATGAAACAAGAGATAAATAGGAAGAACACATACCCAAAATCGTGCAGACGACAAAAAACCTTCAACAATGGCCGTTCAAGATCGCAAATCAAGTTCGAAGGTCGTCGGGAGTCCGAAGCGCCGCAGCGGAACTCGATTTCGACGGACGAACAAAATGAGGGTTTCTGTCCGTGAATATTTTTAAAAGACTTTTCGCGTCGGTTTTCATTAAAACCGACGCGAAATATATTTTTTTTATGAGTTTCGGCGTCGGTTTTCATGAAAACCGACGCGGAAAATATAGTCGAAGAGGTTTTCCGCGTCGGTTTTTCTACAAACCGACGCGGAAAACCGATTAAAACAGGATTTTCCGCGTCGGTTTTTAGAAAAACCGACGCGGAAAACCTCTTCGACCGGATTTTCCGCGTCGGTTTTTAGAAAAACCGACGCGAAAAAAAAACATAATTATTTTTGGCGTCGGTTTTGTGTAAAACCGACGCCAAAAATTCCCCGCATATACTATTCGCGTCGGTTTTTAAAAAACCGACGTTATTACGACGACGTTAAAGCCCGTATTTCCACTAGTGACAAGAGCAACATTATTGTAATCACACAAAATGAAGAGCATGAAAGTATTTGTGACATTATAAATAAATAAATATATATATATATATAATATCAAAATTATATAATATGAATAAAAAATAATTCATTACTTCCATCCTTGAGAGGTCACAATAGAAAAATGATTGACATCGATTTGTGATAATGTAGTTCACTGTGAAAACAGAGGATGATTTAGTAATCCATTTGATTAAAATGTAGATGTTTTTTGGTCAGTCACATATGATAATAATGTCTTAGTATATGTATGATATATTTTTTGTAATATCATTATTGTATAATAGTAACTTATTGAGTTGGAGTATGAAATAAATCAAAAATGCTCATTGATGAATGTTACCTCTTCTTCCAATATCATACCTATGTTTTCACCAAAATCATTACATTATATAACAAATAATGATTCTCAAATGATATGTGGGAAGATTGAAAGTAATTTAAGTAGGATGTGGATGACCTAAAATTCTTTTATAGTGTGAATAGAAGAGGAGAGCAGGTGACCATTTATAAATTAGGTGAGTGGAAGATGAGTAATTTATTGAAATTAATAGTGGTGACCATGTTGTTGTCCAACCAAGTTGTTCCAAAATAGTATGTTATAGATAATATAATACTTACGGTATAACTATATCTAGAAAACGGTTTTTTGGATAGTTTTTATTGTTATTTTTAACCCATATCATTTTAGATTAATCCCCAGTAAACCTAATTTTTCTATAATCATGGTAAATTTTTATTATAGTTTTTTTTTTGATTTTTTTAAACAATTATATTAAATATATTAGGTAATATAAATTATCTTGATTTCAAATATAAAATCAATTTAAAAAATCCCATAAAAACAATTTTAAATTGTTAATTTAAAATTAATACTAAAAAATTGAATCATATGAAGACATTATAGAAATTTGGTTCTTTAGTATAAGTTTATTCCTTTTATGAAAAACATTATAATGAATACATAATTATTCATTATTAATATTCATATCTATATATTTTATTCATATGGTTTATGGTTAGTGGTTAAATAAATATACTAATAATACATCCTGAATTTATTAAATCACATTTTCATTTGTAACACAAGATAACCCTGTGTTATGTTTTAGGAAATCATAACATGCATTTATGTTTAATTAAAGTTATAAACTAAATTCAATTTAGTCAAAATAATAATAAAAATATGTGTTTTTATTGTTAATTATTTAAATTAAAAATAATTATTTTTAGTATTCATCGAAAAATAATATTTTCATTAAATTATAAAAAAGGAATTATAAGGTAACTTCAGCATGTTTATTTTAATAATGAAATTCATTTTCAAATATTAATACTCTAATTTTAGGGATTATTTTTCATCCATCCACTCATAAGTATAGAAGTATAATTTTTGAAAAAATACAGTTCTTATTAAGACAATCTGATTTATTCTTTTCTAATTATAAAACAAATATTATAAAAATAACAAATATTTTTATTTAATATAATAGATAAATTTTGCTAAAATATTAAACTGAAACTTATTATTTAAATTTGTTAAGACAAAAATATAATTCCTGGATAAAAATAATCTTTCTAAAATATATTTCTTTTATATTAATATGAATTTTTTTAATTGTAATCAATTTATAACCAATGATTTTATATTATACAAATTTAGACCACATAATAATCATAATATAGTTAGGATTATTCATGCCATCCAATTTAACAACTTTTTTATAACATTGAAGTTAAATAATAATAAAAATTGAAAGTGTATCAATGTCAGTTTAAACTCGTATGTACTTGTAACAAGATCAATGAAATAAATATAACATATTATTATAAAAATATCTCATAAAATATATTGGTTTTTATCTATAATTTTGGAAATAAATTAATTACACAACTTATATTAATTGTGGAGTAACAAATATATATTTAATGGAAAATTTTCATTTATGTACATATAATGATATTAGATATAATCTTTTGCAAGTGTTATTATACCAAGAATGTTTTACACATCATATGAAGAAAATTTGATACTCAGTACATTATATTAGACCAAAATACACATTATAATTTAAATCTCAAATGGAGTCATGTTTAGGTTTTAGGACATTATATTGAAACTCTAAAGTTTAGCACTCAATTTAATGGAAATAGTATACTTGAATTATATTTTTCTAAAACACTGTGATTTAAAACATATAAGTAGGGTCATGAAAGTGACAAATAGTTTATATTTATTAAAAAATGTTATAACATAAACAATATACTTAAATACTATTAGAAAACTTTAATGGGAATGTTTGAGATTTAATCCATCTCTAATCTTTATATGCCTTATTTTATATTTAAAATTCATATAAAATGGAAATTGAGTTCATTTTAGGGACTATATATATAAAAATATAAGTAAAATTATCTTCTATTGGGTACTAGAAATGAGAAATTTTATTTATCCAGAATTAGGAAAATGAGAGGGAATCAATTGGATAATAAATGGGGCAGTGTGAAATGATAATATAAGGGTGTAAATAATGATGGGAATCAACATCAAATATGAAACCTTATTTTTTTAAATAGAATTAAAAACCCACATACATGCTGGTGGTTTATATTCAGCTAAAATATATATATAAATGGTCTTATACTAAGTCTCGTGTTTTTAGTGTTGAATCATTAATCCATATAATAATATATAATATAATATTAGATTCTTTATAAATAAGGAACTGTAATCTTCCTTTAGAAACGAGTCTTATACTTTAATACCATCTAATTATGGAATTCCATGTGTTTTTTAACACAGAATATGTTAACCCTTATTATTTATATCATGTCATTAGGACCAATACTATATTAATATAAGTTATATTGAAATAACCTATTCAAATATATTAATGTCATGTGGTGAAGGTAAAAAAATATAAATTTTAACCGAATATAAAAGTTAAACATTCCATAAAGGAATTTCGATGATTGGAATTAAAATGGGACATATAAAATGGTATAAGAGAATTATGAATAAATGAGTCCAATATAATCAATTTTGATTATAATATGTAATTTAAAATATTTTACTACAAGACTATACATTGTTTAGAATGATGAATTTATATTTAATTATATTATATAAAATATCAATACTTTTAATGTTGTGATATCACGAAATATGATATAACATCTCATAAAGAACCCATACTATCACTTAAATGGTATAAGAACATAGGTTTATGATTTGGTAGTGGTTGATTAGGGGCAGTAACTCCAAAATGAGTAGATATCATCAATGTAAAAAAGTATTATTAATATATATATTTAGTAAATTATATGAGTTTGGTTAATGTTTTATGATGTTTTTTAAATAATTACATTAAAATAATGTGGTATATTAATCATGTTTTATAATGAAAAATGCATTATGGAATGATTTAATAATGACTCCATCATGATTCCGTGGACTATCTATACAATAAAAATGTCGGCTTTGTAAAATGTACAAATGATGAAGATTATATATTGATTCTTTTCATCAGTGAAATTATATTTTCATCTGAAATTATATTTTCATCTATAATTTTTACAAAATGATAGTTTTTTTAGGAATATCAAAATTACATGATTTCATATGTATGTGTACCTTTGAATTCCACTAAATATCTATTATACTATTCATGATGAATTGTCATGACATACAAGGAGTGATATTACATGACTATAAAAACTCATGTTTTGGAATTTGATACAAGGCTGAAACTTGGAAGAATGATCATGGATGATTTCTTATGCATGATATCAAGCATGTTTCACTTTTTAAAGAATTCCTAATTCATTTAAATTTTCTATATGCTTTATTTAGATATTTATTTAACTGTTAATTATTTTACTCTTTCTATTCGTTCTATTATCTTTTGGGATACGATTCATTTGAACCGAAATGTGTAAAAATTTAAGGATAAATTAAAAATTATAATATTTATTTATTTATTTTCATGTATATTTATGTTGTAATGTAATTTTAACCCATATATATATGTACTTCACACTTATAATAGTGACTAATGATATTCTTTAATTATTAAACATAAATTTATACATTCAATGATCCCTAAAAACATACATACATATTTTATATATTTTATTTGTACATTAATTTTTAGCTATTTATTAATACACATATATATCTGTAAATATCTAGTAACAGTTTTATACCAAGTGATTTCTTATATGAATTATTCATGTAGGGGTAATGTTAATTTTTTTCAAAACATAATTCCACCCCATTAATTTTTTTTTCAGACACTAGGTATTCTGATTTCCTCATAAAAACATCCAATAATCTATCATTTGGATACTTCCATTATATAAATTTATTTATATCCATATTTTTAAAATAATTTACATTCCAACTCTTAAAGGACTATGGGTAATTATGAAAACAATGATATGGGAATGCATTAATAGATCACTCCAAACCACTAATCTCTTTCATCCAGGGGGATATTTTGATTCCACTAACTATACGAAAATTATTTTTCTGAATTTAGTTGGATGAGTGATGAATCATGTGATAACATAATTTGTGTAGATCTATTTGACTTTATGTATTGTAATGTATAAGATTTAAAATATTATATTTTTAGGACGAATGAAAAATTGAAAATATAGGTTCGAAGTTATACAGTTAGAACCCAATTAATTATTTAATGAGTTATTTTTTATTTTTTAATATGAATTAGCTACTCATATTCATTATTTAAAAATTATATATTTTTTAAATAAAAAAGGTAATAGTAATAATAAATTAATTTTCAAAGAATTATTTAAATAAATATTAATTACTACATATCAGAATCATAATTTGAGAATATAAATATAATTTTTTAATTCATAAAATAAAAATTTAATTTTTTTGAAATTTTTATAATTTGAAAAATATTTATTTTACATTAAATATGGAAAATATTGATTATTTTTTAAAATAACTTATCTTCAATTATTTAAGAATTTTATATATTCAAATATGTTTTTATATGACTTTGAGTAACATTAATTTTATTTTTTCTATAAAATTAAAATATTTTTTTCAAAATCATATTTATATTGGTTTTTAGTATCATATTTTTTTGGGGATCAAAAAGAAGTTTTTTATAAAAATCCTTTAAAAATGCATACTATATCTACATTTTATCTAATTACTATAACCACTAATGATAAATTTTTTAAATTAATTTTTTATTATTTATTTCATAAATATTAAATTATATTCATAACAGCATTTTTATGATTCATTGATTGTATATAAAAGCTTCTTTTTTCTAAAAAATAGTCTTTAAGAAACCCGGAAATTTTTCACGTCATAGGGTTGTTTGAAATTTAATTTTTCAAAATCATATGAATGAATTTTCGTAAAATTGATTAAATATTTTTATTCATCCTAATTTATACTATCATAAATATATTTCTTTAATATTGACTAAAATTAGAAGTGAATACTATAAAAATACATTCCTATGATTAACGAATAAAATTATTTACCAGGGGATAATCTAAATAGTTTTGAGTCAAAATGAACATAGAAATTCTGAAAATTTTACATTATTCAATTTTTGACCATTTATTTCCTAATTACTCATAATAATATATTTTGGATCCTTTTTAACTATTAAAAACACAGATTCAAATTTAATTTAAAAAGATTACAATTGTGCCACTCACCTCACATATAAAAGGTCACCGCCTCTCCTCTCCATTTCAGTACATGAAAATCATAATTTTGTTCATTTATAATTCAAATTACATCCCAAAAACCCTAAAATAATCATAGAATATATTTCTCCTAATAAATTTATCTAATAGAACCTGTTTCTGAAATCCAAATGAAGTTACCTTAAGAAGATGTAATGTTCTTCAATGAGGATTTTTAATCTATTACATCCACCACACATTTGAATCTTCTGAAACCGTGATTATATAATACCCCAAGAGTATTTATTGTATTTATATATTATTATACTAAATAAATCACCTAAATTATTATCAACTTCCATAAAGTGTATTACCAAATCACCATTCATGTGTACGAATGATAATCGTGTTACAAACTGATGTCATCTATTTTTCTAATACCACCTCTCATAGTTTGGTGAGAAAAAAATATATTGTATATATGATATTTATAACATATTAAACCTATATAGTCGTTATTAAATATATTTTAATTTAAATTCCATTCTATAGGGGATAGGATAACGTTGCTCATGTATACAACAGATAGACACCTCACGACGTGAAGTGATTGTTTTATCATTATCTCATTACATGGAACATAAAAATATATAATACAATAAATATACATGAAATAAATTTAAAAAATTGATATTCACGAAATATTAATCATCCATAAAAATATTATATCATTTTATTTCATTCCATTTCAGTCACTAAAAATAATAACATCGTTTGTATACATGTGGACTATCACCTTCACGAAACGATGTGACTCCCTTTTCATCACCACACCAAATTGATGAAATGTATAATTATATTTTGAGAAATATTATCCAATATAATAAATTTTCACAATTATTTAATTAAAAAATTTAACTTACCAACTTTCCATAATATTCATTGAAAAATGGAAATGCCGCTCATCCATCTGTACAGCCTATCGTGTTGATGATTTAGACATATTTCATTTGCCAAAACCATATCTCAATATTAGTCATTAAATTATATATAATTAAAATATTTAATATTTTTCTGGATTATTATTTTATATATTTTTAATTAATTTTCATTATTACCATATCTAACAAACCGAAGTCATATTTGACACATAAGCAAATTAATTATATGACATTAAATGTAATCATAATTGATTATGTAATCACATATAACATTTAAATAATTTAAATAAAATGGAAAATAATTAGAAAATTGTTTCCTATTAAAGTATATAATTTACATATGTTTTTTATTAAGGATGATGGGGAATTTACATAACTAGTTAGACTCAAGATAGGGGACGTCGTCTAAATTTCATTTTATTGAGGAATGTTTTCAATTAATGTGACTATATTCACCCCTGATGTGTATATAAAACCTACCTAAATTTTATGTAAATATTTTCTATTACAATGGTATTTAATTTTTTATTAATGGTATTATTTCAATTTAATTATAATTCAAATATTTCCAACAAGGAAATAGTCATTTAATTTAAAAATTTATCTTTGTATGTTTTTCATCCAGATATTTATCTTTTACTTCCTTGTTTTTAAATTATTTAATGATTGTTTTTATGGAATTAAAATATCTACAATGTACATTTCATGGTTTTTATTCTTTTAAAAGCTTTTAAAATTTAATAATTGTATATGCCTTCTACAAAATGTACTAATAAATTTAAAAAATTTACAATTTATAATATACATAGACTAATAAAATTTCCACCTCTGTTTACATTATTTTTTTAATATATAATATTAAAATGTTTCATGTTTTCTTCAATATAAAACATTATTTATATTTTATTTTTTTTCGAATTGGAAATGGGGTTTTAAATGATAATTTTATTTTGATATATTAATGTTATTTAGGTAATATTTTAAATGTGTTTCAAAAATTCATTTTGATGAAGATGTGATATCATAAATTTTTTATTTATGTTTGTTTTATAGATATTATATATCATTGGTAACCCATATTGATTTTATTGACCCATTTATAGCTTATATAATGGCTATTCTGAGATATTTCTCTAATACACTAGGTAATTATTATGTTCTATGAAGCATCAAATTGGCTATTTTATATATGGATATTCTAATTTGTAATTTTTTATAAGGGTTATATATGTATTCATTGAGATTATGTCTCAAGGTACATACTTTATATTTCTATTCTTTCTATTATTTTTTCAATTATTTTTTTAAAAAGGTAAAAAATGTTCTTTTTTAAAGAATAATAATTCCATTTCAAGGTAAAAGGTTATGTTTTTAAAATAATTCCACGTGATGTCATGTTTTTCAATAGACTATTTTTTTTATTTTGAGGTAATATGAATCATTTTGTTTTTTTTTTCATAATGTAAATCAAGTGTTCATGTTGAATGATTAGAAGTATTTTATAAAAATAAATGTTGTTTTTTAGATGATTTATATAGTGGGAAAATTGAAAACTGAATGGAAGTGACAATATTTTATAGCATGGTTTAGTTTTTTTTAGTTATAACCTAATTCTCAAACATATTAATCATGAAAAGATACTAATATGACTACGAATTATTTCATTATATTAATCATAATATTAAATAACATTTTTGGATGTTTTTTATATGTTATATCATGGGGTGTTCAGAATGTCAAAATTTAACTCTTGTCAAATTTCATTTTCAAAGTGAATATAGTTTATTTTTGAATATGGTTATGATTACCATAGGGAAACCATATCTTCATTACAATGAATGTTAAAAATATAATTCTATTTTGATTGATTATTTTTCCCATGATGGTTCCACACCGCATAAAAATTCCTATAATTGTTGAAAAATGTTGACGATTCAATGTCCACGAATGAATAAAACTAAAAATGCCATCCATGTATGTAAGGTAACGTTATTTCCACATTTAAGGTAAAATTAATAGATTTAATTATGTTTTTACACCAAAATTATGTAGTTTATTGGAATCATGACAAATAAAAAACTCTAAGAAATATTCTCTTTGTGTGGAAAATTTTGGGAAAGAGTAATATGAAACATATGTGCCTCAGGATGGTTAATGTATGATGTGTTAGGTATGGTTGTAGATGGGGAATATAAAGAACAGAAATATAGAGGTAATATAATGATTTCCCATTATTTTTGAATGCATTGAAAAATATACATTGGAGAATCCCTTCCAAAAATACAGAATGTTAAACTATTTGGATTGTTTTGTAATATAGTCTATGATTTCAAATAACAGAATCCTGAAGAATCAATGAATTGGATATCTAATTTGAAACAATAAGTGAGGTGTTTTATTTCAAATAATTTCTTCCATTATTCTAATGGGCTCCCAAATTTAGTCCCATGGGTTTGAAATAATCATGTTTAAATTAAAAACGATGTGGAAAAATATTTTCTACTTATAATGTTCATGTTGGTTCATCAAATAATATGGTGAAGACACCCAAAAAACATATTTTTTTGTTATGGATACCTAGATTTCAGGTTTCCATCACCAGAACGTGAAGTAGAATGAAATTCTAAGGACTACATTTTGGACAAAATAATAGAACTATGACTTTTTATTTATTCAATTTTAGTTTTCCAATGTATATGAGGTATTTATTGATATTATGAATATAATCATCCTTGTGTTCAGGGAAATTATTTAGGTTATGTTTATGGATGAACATTAGGTGTATTTGAATTGTCATGAAGATTATCAAATATACATTTAGATTATTTAAAAAAAATTAAAATGAATGGAACTATGTGGGAAAATAAGTATGTGTGAATTTGGGTATCAAAATATTAATTTCCATTTAAAAACTATTTCTAAATAAGGAATAACTTATGAAATAAATAAATAAAATTGTTGAATAATGGAAAAAATTAAAAATATCATTGACATTCATAGTATTCTTGGATTATTAGGATACATTAGGTGGGGTCTTGAAACAATTTCCCATTTTTAAATCCCAAGAACATTGTGGAGTAAAAAAGGAGTTAAATTAGATTGGAAAACTAATTGTGAGGATTTTTTTCAAGAACTAAAACTAAGATGTGTGAATGATCCTGTTTTAGTCGTACCTTATAGAAATGGATAATTTTTCATATAAAATGATTATTCATTTATATGTTATATTTTTCATAATGTATAATGATCTAGTATTCTCTTAGGTATCACATTTTTTGAGTCCTCATGTGATAAATAACCCTAAAAATGATCTAGAATTACCTTCTTGTGTTTTTTATTAATGAATTTTGTGGAATCATCTCTATGTAGTAAATTCTGAAACATATTTTGATAAAAAAATTAAATATTGAATAATAATTAATTAAATATGAGACATAGAATATGGTTATACTGGATATAGAATTATTTTTTCCTGATTAAATACAATACATGAAAATAAACCCATATATATAATGATTTTAGTTGAGAAAATGGGGATATATTACATATACAATTATCGGAACATGAAACTTCATTTAATTTTAGATTCATTTAGGAATAGGATGATATGGATTAAAGGAAATAATTTATATTTTTAGGTTTCAATGTAATCGAATTTTTCCAATGGAAATATGAATGATCAAAAGGAAGATCAATCTATTCTAAAAAATATTGAAACCCATTAGGAAGCGTATGTTCTGATATATTAATATTCATGAAGAAAGCGTTTTTGGATTGGAAAAAGAATATATGCACCTTATGATTTCTAAATGAGGATATAATTTTTTTGAAGCTCATTGTTCCCTATTTTTCATTTATAATGGATTTACAATGATTTATATAGTTCTTCATGTCTATTTATGGCCATATTGAATGAGAATAGATAGTGTTGAATTAAACATGACATGTATAACTTGTTAGATGATTAATGAATAAGGGTAGTTACTAATGGGATTATTTTAAACTCTTCTAGTCCCATATTAAATATGGGAAATGATATCCATAGATATAATAGTGGTATTACCAAAGAATTCACAAGCTGACAATGTGATTGGGCTATTATTGTTAGGTTAACAAAATATTTACATTTCTCCTAATTCTATATAAACATTATTTAGAACACATTTCAAAACATTATTTAAATATGATAGTCTGGTAACATGGATTTCCTCACTCTATATTATCATACTATTATCCTGGGATTAGATTAAATTTTTAAAAACGACATAATATGTTGTTGGTTATCGAATTTTATTTCGATAAATATTTCCATCCTCAATAGGATGGATATTCTAAATGAAAAATTTATAAATTTTTTTATATAATTAACTCATCATAAATATATTACCAAGGAATTTTTAATAATAATAATTCTTTGGTTGAGTTTACTATAAAAAATATCCCCATTAAAATAATGAAAGGGCACAAATTGTGGATGTTTATGGATGGTGAAGTTAGACGCCATCATTTAGGGATGATATAGGATGAATATTGTTGATGGTACCATAGTTTGTAGTTGAAAATGGAATATAATGAAATGGTGATTTATAAACATATTAGGTTATACTAGATTAGACAAAATAATTATCTAGAAGAAGAAAGGAAGGACCATTCTTTCAATGTAGGTGATCAGGTATTTTTCAATGTGTGTCAATGAGAAAGTGTTATGAAATTGTGATTAAGGGTTTTGTAATTCTGATGTCCATTGGTGCATATGAAATACTTGATTTTTTTCATTTTAATACTAAGTGGCTTCTCTTCTGAGTTTATCTTAAATACCCAATGTTTTTCTTCTTTTGATGTTATAAAAGTATGTGCTAGATTCAAATCTTTTTTAATCAATGAAGATGTTCAGTGGGAAGAATATAATTTTATGAGAAAAATTTATTTCAAATTATTGACCATATAGATAATGTGTTATAGAATTAAGTGACTTATATGCTTTCCATTTGGTGTAAAAATATATTATCATAGAGTCAATAAGAGAATATGATAGTGCTATGATGGAGGGACATCACAACTTTCTCAATATGTGAATAAAATTTCCATCATAAAATTATAAAAATTTTGTAAAAATGTAACAACATTTTTAGGGATATAATACACCATTTTAAGATATATTAATATAGATAAGATATTTACATTCCTTGTTAAAATATTATGTAATTTTTAAATAAAAAAATAAATTATTTTAAAAAAAAACTTTTCGTAAAAGGAGTTTATTAATCATAATGTTAAAATATTATAATTTGAATTTTAAAATATAGATATCATTTTGAAATAAAAATAAGAAAATTTATATTGAATGAAATTTGATGTTTTTAGATTATATTGATTTTTCATTAATTAGTTAAAATAAACAATTCCTATAAATATTCATTTATTTTAAACAATTTAAGTATATTAAAATTACCAAAATGAATTTAATATAAATTAAGGTAAAATATATAGTATTTAGTCATATATAAAACAATTAGTCTCTTTTAATCAACCTTATATTGGTTTTTATTATATGTATGTGTTTTATATTAAAAGGTTGTTTTTATAAAAATATTTTAAAAATGCATATTGATTGTACATTTTAAATAATTTATATAATCCATAATTAGAATTTTTCTTCCAAATAAATGTCAAGATTATACATCAAAAAATATTAATTGAGATTTCTATAGTGATTATTATTAGACATGTCTTCATATAATAATATATTTTCCTCGAAAAATATACTTCTTAACAAATAGCCATATTGTCAAGTATGTGTGTTTTTTATTAAATTTAATTTTTTAATTATTTTAATATAATAATATAAAATAGATTACAAGTTTTTCACTAGAATAATATATATAATAAAAGAAGGTAAAATTAATTTTTTACCAAAATAAATAGTGAAAACTCTAAAAATAAATAGTTGTAGTTATGTGGAAAACTGATTCACTAAGGGTTAAACTAGAAATATAATGGTTAAAATAACCAAAGACTAGGAAAAATTTGATATTATTGGAATATTTCGACCTTAAATGTCTAATTATAAATAGAAACACATTTTGTGACCTTTTATAATTTAATAAACACGGGTACACCTCTTAATTTTGTAAAATTACATGTTTTCTACTCACCACACTTATAAAATACCACAGCCACTCATCTCCTCCTCATACCATCAATTTATTTTTTCCTACAATACCATATAAAATAAATTATTTATATCTCTTAATTTATGATTAAATAATTTTTTTCCACAAATAAGATTTAAATTCATTTTGGTGAAATCCAAAAAAGTTACATGGGGAGTAGGTAATTTTCTTCATCCGAGTCTTTTTCCATGGACCACCCACTTATATTCATCTAAGGAAAACATTATATAATATATTCAGTATATTAGGTATAATTATATATTATTATATTTATTTCCTAAGCTAATTTTCTCTCCTATTTCATTGAATGGATTACATAATGATCTTTATCATGTATGGTCGCCTACTATATTGTGAACCGATGTCCGTCATTTTTCTATTTCCACATATCATGGTTGTGTTTGATGATGGATATAATATATATATATATATGTATATATGTATAGCATAATTATTCATATAGAGTCAATTTATAATATATATAATGTTTTAATTCATATTCTATATGGGAAGTTATAAGATCAGAAGTGTGTACGGTGGACTATCACATCACACAAAAATGTCATTTTCTAAAACATCGCGTGGATAGTGATAAGGGTTAATGTAATCAATCTATATTATATGAATTACAAAATTGTGATATTAATTATATTTTTATTATTATTACTATATAATAAATTATTTTCCTTCGTACCATTTTATTCACATAAAAATGATAACTTCACCCATGTACATATTGGAAACCTCCTTCACAAAGAGATTTGACTCCCTTTTCTTTACCACACCACATGGATGAAATATATAATTTTATTTAAATATATATTGCTATATATATGATGTTATTATCATTCAATAATTATAATATATTAATTATCTCATTTCTATAATGGTTTTTAAAAAATAGAACTGGCACTCAAGCTTATATATGGCTTACATTCTCAATGATTGTATAGTGTGTCAGTTTACAAAAAAATCATTCCTGATTTATCTGAAAAGTTTAATTTATTTATTTAAAATAGTTATTACATGATTATTATTATTATTATGATTACATATTAACCACATTCACCATAGAAAACATACCAATACCAGTTTTGACACATATACCAAATATAGCCAAAACATCCAATATAGACATAATTGATTTAGTAATCACATATTGATTCATAATAATTGAAATAAAAGTAACAATAAAATTGAGTAATTTTTTTATGAATAATAATAACTATGATAATTTTATTTTTCATGAATAAGATGATCTTACATGATGATTCAGACTCAAGGTGTCACGACCTATCCTTGGTGCCCGTGTCGTGACTACCCCAAGCCCGCCTTCCATAGGCCAAGGGCTGGAGACTTGCACCAAAGGCGTAGATCCATAAGCTGGAAAGGCATTGCCTTTATAAAAGTAAACATACACAACAGAGTACCCAACAGGAAGTAAACAATAAGTAAAATTGAATACAAAAGAGTGTGGAGGATAGTAAATAGGCTAATATACAATCCTAACTGAACAACAAGTACATGTAATGGGACAAACAACTGAAAGTAAAGAGAAGCTCATGGATCATCATTCGGGGTTCATACCTGAAGGGTAGGTACAGATGGCCACCTCAACACTCACGTCTGTCAGTCTCCTCGGTGTGGAGACTCGTCGCAATGTCCACCTTCAAGTACCGTCCAGTCATGGAACTCTCGGCCTTTTTCAGTGTTGTTCATCGTCTGCATCCAACACAAAAAGGTACGAGAATAGCCCATGCAGTGGTGAGTATAACGATACTCAGTAGGAACCTCGAGAGATGCAAGGTCTAATAATATCCTCTAAGGAATAACAAAAGAAGAAAGATAAAATCACGAAGTATCAACAAACCCTAGTTAGTTATATTCCCATACATATACCTAAGTTACCAATCTCAGTCCGTCTCGAACTCACGAGCCCAAGAACAAACTGATTCCACAATGGAAGTAAAGTCAATCACCAAGATGATAATGGTTGAAAGACATGACTCATCTCACACAGGTATGCCACAATAGTAGAGAGATATAGATGATCTGATGTAGACAATGGATCATCTAAGCTGTCAGGCCCACACATGATACAGGACCAGCTAAACTGTCGGACCCACACACGATAGATGACTAGCTATCTCTTCTAAGCTGTCGGACCCACACAAGATACAGGACCAGCTATCTCCTCTAATCTGTCAAACCCACACAGGATATAGGACAAGCTATAATTCATCTGAGCTGTTGGAACCACACAAGATAAAGGACCAGCTATTTTTTCGGACCCACAGAAGATACATGAAAAAATATCAGAAGAGTTGAACCAACACCAGATTCCGGTACAGTAGTCATCGCCATCAAACCCACAGAGGATTCGAGTATATCAGTCATCACATCCAGCTCTAGGGTTTCTACACACATCATGCTAGATTCCAGGAGGGTCCGCTCCTCGATAAAAGGGGATCGATACATCAACTATCATGAAGTCCTAAGCTGATGTAACCTGATGTTCCGTCTCATCATAAGGAAACCAACGTGACAGATGGAGCGTCAATCGGACGCCCTGTCTGAGAGTTATTAGCTTTTCTATTGCAGGGGGCTGGTTGGATTTACGCTCATTCCAAAATCGGCCGTTTTCCAATGTTGTCAAAAACTCACTTAGAGTATCTCAAAAGGAACACCTCATCGCAAGGGTCCCAATGCAATAGGCGGCGCGTCGATCAGACGCATGGTCTAGAAGTTATTCACATTTAAGTGAAACGGGCCCGGCCAATCAAGCCCAGTGGGATGGTGGGTCAGCCCCACCAGCTTTTTCGGGTCCGACCTGGCTGGGGGGCGGCCCGAAATGGTTTGGAGGGTCCGACCCACCTTGGGATAGGCCAGGCTGGTGGGGCGCGGCCCACCTACGGACCATGCCCGAGGAGTGGGCCCGCACAGTTTGCCCAGCGGCGGCGAGCGGCGTCGCCTCTCCTGGCCCGTACTACTGAAGCCGACCTATTCTGTCCTGCATGAGAAGCCAGCATAATAGGCCACTATCTCTACCATGTGGTGCCAAGCGGTGTCGTGGGTATTGATCCCGACCGGCATGTGGTCGGTCGGTTCGCCGGCGAGCGGCCCGCGTTTGCAGGACACGGTTCGCCCGCTGTGCGGTGCCTGTAGACGCCACGATATTCTAGCCCGAACGGTTCGCCCAGCCAAGTGGATCGCAGATGCGGGGTACATTTTTCCTCCATGCGGCCAGTGCGCAGCCACCGTCCCTGGTCGCCACTGCCTCCGGTCGCCGCCGCCTCCGGTCTCCGTCAAATCTGGTCGTCACCGCCACTTCCATCCGCCGTAGACTGCGTGGTCACAACCTCCTTATTACGGCGCGGTGCGATGGCACAACGCCCTACCGGCTCCGCCTTCATTTCCAATGAAAACAAGAATCAACGTAGGTTCATCTGGTCATGTTCATTCTTCATGTACCCTCCGTGTAAGTTTATATCAAAAGTCCAAGGAATGAACCATATCATTCACCAAGAATGATGGTCTAATTTTATTCAAATAAAAATTATACAAAACTCTCTACCTTGATTCAATATTTTTTCGATGATGATGGCATCAATTTGATGATGTCGAGTGAATCCAAAGGGGAATAATCGTTGTTGCCGACGTTCTTCATGGGTGGCGTCTTCTCCCTTGACATGGAGGAAGAGGAAGGAAGATGGCATTCCTTATGGGAATTACCTCACGTTCGTGACCCGGTTGATGATGTGGAGGGGATGTTCTTCATTGGAGAGGATGTCACTCACTCTAATTCTCCCAAATCCTCCCAACAGAATATTTTCCAACGTAAATAAAATAATAGGAACCCCAAAATTAATATTTGCATGCATTTCAAAACAATTCAAATAAATCAATTAATTGAGGGAGCTTAATTAATTAATTTGATGGTGTTGGAACATTAATGAGAGAAGTTGGGAGGTAGAGTGTTTTCAAAATTAAAAGAGGAGAGTGGTGGATTCATTAATACAAAGGGAAGTCCAAGAGTTACAATGGGTGGTTTAAAGGGAGTTGAGGGGTTTGTTGTTTGTATGGCCCCCACCACACAATATCCTTCCATGAGAGGTTATGTGGGGTCTGAACCCCACCCCAACTTCCCTTTGCTGGATTTAACCTCCATCTATATAAAAATATGTTAATATTATTTTTATTTATTTTATTTAGAAAACCCCTCTCAAATAACTTCCAACTTATACAAAATGAAACTGCGGTAAAGGTCCTTTTAAGTGAATACTGGTGCTGCGAGATCATCAGTGTCCTCGGATTTCAATTCCGAGCACAGGTTCAAAAGATTGAAAAAATATCACACGTACGTTAACTAAATGTATCAGAGAAAAGCTTTAGAAAATGATTCCGGGAACACCATGCCTCGGAATTTGGTGTCGTCAGAAACTAAAGACACGTGAAATTACAAAGAATTTATGAAAAAAAAATCTTGAAAATTCCAGGTCTTTACATTAGCCCCACCTCAGGGCTTTTCATCCCCGTAAAACTACAACACACACTAGGGAAACAAATGGGGGTATTATGAATGCATATGAGCCTCCCGCTCTCATGTGCTCTCCTGGAGGTTCCCGTGCTGCCAGCAAATGTGCACTAGAGGAATCAACTATCCCCATAGAACCCTCTCTTGTCGATCATCAATTTCAACTAGAACCATCGTGAAAGTCGCTCAGTCATAGATGTCCAGTTACCTCTGGTCGATGATGTGATATGGGTCATGAATGTATCTCCTCATCTGAGATATGTGTAAGTCTTCATGTACCTATTGAAACTGAGGTGGAATGACCCGACGATAAGCCACCTCACCTACTCTTCGGAGGACCTGAAAGGGCCCGATAAATCATGGAGAAAACTTTCCGCCTCAGCCAATTCTTCGTAGACCTAATCGAGGTGAGACCTGTAAGAAGAAGTGGTCACCATCCTCGATCTCCAGTGGTCTTCATCTACTATCAGCATAGTTCTTTTGTCTTCTCTGTGCAGTCTTCATCCACTCCTAGATGATCTGCACCTTCTCCGTCGTAGCCTGCACCATCTCTTGTCCTACAAGTGCTAACTCCCATGGGTCAGTCCAGCACAGAGATGATCTAAAAGGTCGTCCATACAGTGCCTTGTAAGGGGCCACCCTGATTGTAGAGTGTAAGGTGTTTTTATAAGTATCCTCTTCCAAGGGTAATTGGTCCTCCCAGCTACGACTGAAGTTGAGGACACAAGCACGGAGCATGTTCTCGAGTGTCTGGATGGTCTGATCGGTCTGGCCATCCGTCTGATGTTGGAAGGTGGTGATCAAGCAAAGTTGGGTCCAAAAAGCCTCATGTAACCCCTTCCATATCCGAGAAGTGAAACGACAATCTCGATTGGAGATGATAGTCGATGGAACACCATGAAGCTATATGATCTCCTTAACGTAGAGGCATCCCAATATCTCTAATGAACCATGCTCTCTGATCGGTAGGAATAGGGAAGACTTGGTGAGTTGGTCTACAATCACCCAGATAGAGTCAAGTCCTCTGGATGTACATGGATGTCCCATCATTAAATCCATGGATATCCCATCCCACTTCCACTCTGGAACCTCTATGTGCTGAACCAAGCCTGCTGGAACCTGGTGCTCCGCCTACACTTGCTGACAAGTGAGGCATCGAAAGACAAACTCTTCTACTACTTTCTTTATACCTCGCCACCAGTGCTATCATCGATGGTCCTGATACATCTTCTCCACTATTGGATGTACCGCTAGAGGGGAAGTGCAGAAATCCCTCAAAACCTCCTCTTTATGTGCAACTGGTACCATGGTATGTCCTTTGAAGATTAGGACGTGTTCCCCCACCTTTAGAAAATCCTTTAGGTGCCTGCCCTGAGGATATCTGAGCACGTTTCCCCTCACAGTCAACGTCCCCACGCTGTGCTTCTCTGACTCATTGAATTAGTGGAGGAGTGACAGTGAGAGACTGTAGAAAGGCCGCTCCATCTCTATCCATGAAGGATATCTATAATGCAGATAGTTTCTCTGTCACTTCTCCTAGTAGATGAATACATGATATCCTGATGAGAGAATCTGCTACAACGTTCCACTTCCAAGGATTATAGACTATGTCGAATTCATAGTCCTAGAGGAACTTGAGCCATCGACGCTGTCTCAGGTTTAGGTCCTTCTGCGAGAAGTTGTTCTCGAGACTCTAGTGGTCAGAGTAGACTGCAAAACGTTCTCCCATCAGATAGTGCCGCCACATGTTCAAGTCGAATACGAATGATGCTAACTCCAGGTCATGGGTAGCATAGTTCGTCTCATGTTGTCTCAAATGTTTTGACCCATACGTGATCCCTACTCACTCATGCATCAGGACACACCTGAGTCTGTTCCCTAATGATTCGCAGTAAACTACGTACACAACGCCCACCTTTGGTGGGCCTCATGATGGGCGCATTGGTTATCTGCTACCTCAGATCCTGAAAGCTCTCCTGGCATTTCTCTGACCACATGAACTGTTGTCCCTTCTTTGTCAATGCTGAATGTGGAGATGCAACTCTGTAGAATTATGGCACAATGGTAAGTCTGGCCGACTAATGAGTGATCGACTACACTCTCTTATGCATGAGTTTATCATTTTCTACCTAGGTCACCCTTTTTTCCGACCAAGGAAAACCCTCATCCCAACATTGTAGATAAACCACAACCTTCTTTCCTAATAAAGTCAATCTGTGTATGAAATGTGGTTACCAAATCCATACCCAAACTAACATCGTAAGGCCTCGACATTGCCACCAAGAGGTTCTAACTGATACTCTCGCCTCAAGGGTCAGATCACACCATTGTCTTAAGTGTTAATATTGAGTCTCCTCCAAAAGGTATCTCTAGACGTGAGGGTCAAGTCAACGGTTTTAATAGGAACATTGGTTATGGGAAAAGATTCGTGGAAGAAAGTAATGATTGGTACCTTTGTCTATTGATACGGCAGCTAGTGGTAGACACAGACCATACCTAGAATCATTCCAAGATCTCTTGGGTCACACTCCTTGACCGCATGTAGCTACTCTATTCCCCTACCCTCCTGCTCCTTGAGCCTGGCGTGGACTAAAAATGTGGGTGATTGTAACATGTTGAAATGTACACCACCTCATGCTGCTCTCCTAGTTCTATTTCCACATCTACTGCTCTGCAGATTTATCTCTCCTTAACACTTCCTATTCTTGAATCATTTTACATGCCCAAGTGTCTGAGACTAGAACCAGATTCATGCTTTCCACCTGCTACCATTAACTAGTTGTATCCACTATGTCAATGATCATTCAACCACAAAGGATCTCTCGTGCACCATAACATGAGTAGTAATTCATAGGGGAAATTATTTGGCTCGGTTGTTCTTACAAACACCTCGCTCAGAGGTCTGAGCTCTAAAGAATTAATCATATCATGTTCATCGAGTGCCAGGAATGATCGGTATGCCTCGATGAATACTCAGCTACTGACACGTCGTCCTGCCAAAGTTGTATAAGCTATAGAAAACTCTCATCCACCTCCTCAAGCCCGCACTCAGCCGCCTGTGGGTCGGGCATGCCTCAGAACTTGAGGGGTATCTATTGCCAAAACATGTGTAAGGCACTAAGCCTACATGTGTCATCTACTAGTACCACCAGCTGCAAATGTTGACAAACAGGTAGTGATATAGCTAGCACACTACCTGAAGGTACTATCTCCGTAATCGGTCCATGTACCAAAGCCTCATCACTATGCGGACCAATACTCATGGTCACTCACTGAAAAAGACTAGTAGATAAGATCAACATCTCCTCAAATAGTGCATCAACTAGGAGGAAAACTCCAGTAATTGCCTCTATCAAACCCCCTGCTGCTTGGGAATCTATCTCACCTCGTAACCTCGGAGGCCTCTACTGCTGGAACTCATGCAACGCGCTCTGTCAGTGTGCACCGTCTGCTAGTATGGCCGGTGGAATTTACTGCCCAATGGGTAGTTGTGTTACTGGTACACCACCCGAATGTGCCAACATAGTAAGAGGGACTTGCATAGAAGCCTCATCCTTCGGTGGGCCGTCATCCTGTACTCTCTCTCAGGAACCCTAGCTGGCCGTCTTCGCAGTGGCATCCTGATAAGGAACATGTGTGCCACAGTCAATAAGTTATACCTGGTGAGTTGAATCAAAGATACCACAAAGGAAACTCTTGAAACACACATGCAATCAGTGATTTTGTGCACTGAGTCAAGAATCAGAGGTCAGGGACCTACTGTATGGATGCGTCGGCTGCCGCACCAACACTGAACTCCCTGGACTGAAATCCATACTCAATACTCTTAACACTATTGCTTCACAGAAAATAAAGGTCAGAGTCCTATGTTCTACTGTAGAACCGACTCGTCTGATACCAATTATTCACGACCTGTCCTTGGGGCCTGTGTAGTGACTACCCCAAACCTGCCTTCTATAGGCCAGGGTTTGGAAACAAGCTCCAAAGGTGTAAAACCCTATGCTGGGAAGGAATTTCCTTTATAAGAGTAAAAAAACACAATAGAGTACGCAATAGGATGTAAACACTAAGTAAAACTGAATATAAAAGAGTGTGATGTAACGTAAATGGTCCAGTATACAAACCCAACTGAAAAACATGTACAAGTAAGGGAACAAATAGCTAAAAGTAGAGAGCATCTCCTGGATCATCCTTCTGGGTTCCTACCTGAAGGGTAGGTACAGATGGCCACCTCAGCACTCACATCCATCAATCTCCTTCGTGTGCCGATGCATCTCAAGGTCCACCTAAGGGTACCATCCAGTCGTGGCACTCTCAGCCTCCGTCCGCGATGTACGTCATCTGCATCCAACACAACGAGGTGCGGGCATAGTCCATGTAGGGGGGAGGATAACGATACTCTGTGGGGACCCCGAGACTCACAAGGTCTAACAGTATCCTCTAAGGATAAACAAAAGAAGAAATATACAATCTTGAGGTATCAACAAACCCTACTTATGTATATGACCATACATATAGCAAAGTTACCAATATCAGTCCGGCTCCAACTCTTGACCCCAAGCACAAACCGATTCCACAAAGGAAGTAAAGTCATTCACCACGATGATAATGGTAGAAAGACATGACTCAGCTCACACATGAATGCCACAATAGTAGAGAGATATAGATGATCAGATGTAGCAACTGGATCATCTAATCTATCGGACCCACACATGATATAGGACCAGCTATGCTGTCGGACACCCACATGATACCTGACCAGCTATCTCATCTAAGTTGTTGGACCCACACAAGATACAGGACCGACTATCTCATCTAAGCTATCGGACCCACACATGATACATAGCTAGCTATAATTTATCTGAGCTTTCAGACCCACTCAGGATACATGACCAGCTATTCTATCGGAGAGACACAGGATACAGGAACAGAAGTCAGAACTATTGAACACACACATGATTTTGTTATAGTAGTCATCGTCATAGAACCCACGATGGATTCCAGTACAGTGGTCATTGCAGCCAGCTCTAGGGTTCCCGCAAACATCGTGCTCGATTCCGGGAGGGTCTTCTACTCAAGAAAAGGTTATTGATACATCAACTATCACAAAGTCATGAGTTGATGTATCCCGAAGTTCTGTCTCAACATAAGGAACATGACGCGACAGATAGCGCGTCAATCGGACGCCCGGTCTGGGAGTTATTAACTTTGTCGTTCTAGGGGCCCGGTTGGATTTTCCCTCATTCCAAACCCATATGTTTTCCTATGTTTTCCAAAACTCATTTATAAAATCACAAAAGGAATGCCTGGTCAAAAAGTTCCATGTAACTTAGACAGCGAGTCGATCAGATGCATGGTTTAGATGTCATTCACGTTTTAGAGAAATGGGCCCAGCACGTCAAGTCGAGTGGGCTGGTGGGTCGTCCTGACCCGGTTCAGCGGGTCCGACCCGGCTGGGGGTCCGCCTGGCCCGGTATGGCGGGTCTGACCCGGCCTGGTGGGGGGGCGGCCCACCGGCAGACCTAGCCAACGGAGTGGGCCAGTCTGGTTCACCCGGCGGCGACGTGCGGCGCCGCCTCTCCCTGCTCGGTCGGCCGAAGCCTGCCGGTTCTGCCTAGCGTAAGTGGCATGCACAGCGGGCTGCTATCTCTCCCACACAGCACCAAGCGGCACCGCGGGTCTTCAGCCCAGCTGGCAGGTGGCCGGCCAGTTCTTCGGCGAGCGACATGCGGTTGCGGGCCGCGGTTCCCCCGTCGCGCTGCACCTGCGGGTGCCGCAATCTTCCAGGGTGGCCAGCCGTAGTCGACCGGTTCACCTAGCCATGTGGCCCGCAGATGCGGGCTGCAATTTTCCTCCACACGGTCGAAACGTGGATGCCCCCTTCGGTCACCACCGCCTCCGGTCGTAGTCAACTCCGGTCTCCGTCGACCCCGGTCACCGCTGCATCTTCTGTCCACCATGACTTGCATGGCCGCGGCCTGCACCTTCCAGCGCGGTGCAACGACACCGCGCCCTACCGTCTCCGCCTCCATTTCTAATGAAAACAAGAATAAACGGAGGTTCGTCGGGCCGTGTTCATTCGGCCCACGCCCTCCACATTAGGAAATATCAAAAGACCAAGGAACGAACCATATCATTCATCAAGAATGAGGGTATAATTTTATTCAAATAAAAATTATACAAAACTCCCTTCCTTGATTCGAAGTATGTTAGTTGATGATGGAGTCAATTTGTTGACGTCAGTTTCATCCTAGGAGGAAGCGTCATTGTTGGTGACGTTCTTCGTGGGCAGCGTCTTCTCCCTTGACACGGAGGAAGAGGAAGGAAGACGATGTTCCTTGTGGGAGTCTCCTCACGTTCTTTCCCCAGTTGAATAAGTGGAGGGGATGTTCTTCATTAGAGAGGATTTTGTTCTCTATAATTATACCAAATCCTCCCAACAGAATATTTTCCAACGCAAATAAAATCAAAGGCTCCACAAAATTAATATTTCCATGCATTTCAAAACAATTCAAATTAATCAATTAATTGAGGGAGCTTAATTAATTAATTTTATGGTGTTGGAACATCAATGGGAAAAGGGGGGAGGTGGAGAGTTTTTATAATTAAAAGAGAGAGGTGGGTTCATTAATACAAAGGGGATACCAAGAGTTATAAAGGGGGGTTTAAAGGGAGTTGATGGGTTGGGTGTTCGTTTGGGCCCACCACATATTATCCTCTAGTGGGAGGTTATGTGGGGTGTGGGCCCCACCCCAACCTCCCTTTTGTGGATTTAACAACCATCTATATACAAATATATTAATCATATTTTTATTTATTTTAATTAGAAAACCCCCTAAAATAACATCCAACATGTAAAAAACGCAACTTCAGTAAAGGTCCTCTTAAGTGAATACAGGTGCTATAAGTTCATCATTGTCCTCAGATTTCAATTCTGAGAACCGATTCAAAAGATAGAAAAAATCCCACACATACGTTTACTGGACGTACCTGATAAAAACATCATAAAATGATTCTGGGCACACCATGCCTCAAAATCAGGGGTCGTCAGAAACTACGGACTCGTAAAATTCCAAAAAATTTAAGAAAAAAAATTCCTTTAAATTTCCAAGTCATTACATAGGGTATGGGACCTCGTCACAATTTAATTTTATTGGGGCATATTTCTTATGAAATTCACCTATATTATTTTATGTGGTGTATATAAAGAATCATTGAGAAGTTGTATAACGAATTAACCCATTATAATTTCATTTAATTTTGTTATTAATTTTAAAATTTCATGGGGAATATGATTCCTATATATCAAATGTTATAAAGGATTATAAATAAAAAAAATTATTTTAATGTCCTATTCAAAACCATTATCTTCCATGATGATTTTTTTAAATTATTTTATGAAAGTACTAAAATAGAAATAACATATTTAGAGTAATAAATTTATTTTATCCATATTTTAATTTATTTGAAAACCAATTTTTGTACATGTCATATATGGAACTTTAAAAAAAATGACAGATGGAATTTTATATTTTGTTACTTACATGGATGTAATGAATTATTCCCAAATAGTGAGTGTAATAGATTTATAAATTCCATTAAAATATTTCATGTTTTCATAAAATAAAATTCCACATTAAATTTTTAGTTATTTTTTATTGAATATGGGTTTTAATTGAAAGCTTTATTTTGATATCAGAAGATGTTTTTCATTTGAGTTTAAAATATTTTTTCAGATGATCTATGATGAAAAATTGAATGAATTAATTCATGTTTTGGTTCCTAGACATTGTATATGATGGGTGTCCCATGATAGTGTCAGTTTGGAAAATTATATCACATAAGATGGGTTTTCGTTTATAGAACTCTAGAGTATTTGGTATTGATTATGTTCACCAAATAGCATTTCATGATAAAAATATAATTATTTTAATTTAAAATTTATATTTTTCAGACTCTATTATATGGCTTCCCAAGACACCTACATGAAATAAATATTATTTATAATGAGTTTTCATGGAAATTGTTTTTTATTAAATGAAACCTCATATATAATTCTAACATAGATGGATGATTCAAGATTTTAGGTCCTCTATGTTATAATATGATAGATCAAATTCAAATCATTAAAATTAAAGTTAGGGATTTATAATTTTTTAATATAGTCATCAATTATTTATTTCATCTACACATTCCTTAGGGTATTGTAATTTTATACTTTGTGAAATAATTTATTTTCAATTATTTTAATGACATTTAATTTTATAGAATAATTTTTTAATTTTGAAATAATTAAAAAAGTTACATAATTCATTATATTTTCATTAATGATATTGGGTTTTAATGGAGTTGTTTTTTGACATAAATAAAAAAACTAATATAATTTAATAAATTGGTGAATATTAAATATAATAAATGATTAATATGTGTGATATTGGTACCATAGTTTCATGAATGGATAAATAGTTTCATTTTTGGATAATAATAATTAATTTTAATCTATATGACGCTTATAAAGGAGTGCGTGTATTTTTAAAACACAAGGATTTATTGTGAACTATTTTTTCCATGGGATGATCGTACATTGATATAATTTGTGATATATATATTTCACACAATTCATTGTAATTAAACTGAAAAATAAATTAATTTTATAGTGAAACTATATAGCATTATACATGTCATTGGGAAATGATTATTATGGAGTAAATTTTTTAAAATGATAATTTCACCTTTATTTTTTAGTAATATAAATTTCCTATTCGTATATTAATATTATTAAGGTAATTTATTACAGTGTTTATAATTGATAACTAATGAGATTATTTATGGTTTTTTACTTTGTATTTTACTAATAATCACTTCTTGAGAATCATGGTTTTCACATGGATTCCTTTTTTCATAATGATGGAAACTAAATATAATAATTATTCATTATAAATGTATTTATTTTATTTTTTCAATTAGTAATGTGATATATTTCATCCATACTTCATTATATGTGTTTTATATCATTTATTGATAGGTATTTATGTTTTATTCATGATTAAGTATCTTTTTTTAAATATTAGTCATATTATTAAAACTAAACTTCATTTGGTAACAATATTTACTTAAAAGTATCTATTTTAACATTGATCTTGGTTATTTGATTAAAATTTCATTAAATTTCATATATATTCTTATTTAAATTGATGAATAATCATTCCAAAAATCCAATTTTCCCCTTAATAAAATAGTTATACCTTTTTTAATTAGGGATAATGATTGTTGTATGTCTACAATAATTATTTAGTTTCATTCCAAGATATCTAAATTGGGTCATTATACAACTATATTAGAAAATATTTTAATCTTATTTATAAAGATTTTATAGGAAATGAGATTATAATACCTAAATAATAATATTTATCTAATAAATTTGTTAATAAATGTCGTCATTGGGATAAATATGTTTCCACTAAACCTATATATGATATGTTATATGAAGATATAGTGTAAACTGGCATTATTATATTACCATTATTAGTTTGTGACCATAATTTATTTATATAGATAGAATATACATAAATCTTGGTAGAAATGGTTCATGATGTATAATAAATGAAGTATTTTTGGTAATTTATATCATTAATTTTAAGAAATCATAAAAATAATTTGAAACAACTTTTTCATGGTTTTCAAAATATATTAAAATAAAAAACACATGGATTACTTGTTTCTTTCAAGAAATATGAGGGGAATAATTAATTTAATGGAGTATGGATCCACCAAGACGTACCTAAATATAATATGATTTAGTTTTAGAGATCTAGTGACCTATGACATGAAAATTTTAACCTAGTTCCTCCTATGATTATTTGTTTATGTGGAATTATTGAAATAACTCCATAAAATGTTATTTTTTAAAGGTGAGAAACATGGAACAAGAATTCATTCTTGAAAGACTTTGACCAATTTACCATGAAATCCTGATTCTTGTTTGGTGATCATAATGAATATTATCTAACTAATTTTATTAATATATATATTTTCAAGGTAAAATCACCTTATCCATAATGGTGATGGTTTATTTGATATATTGTAATATTTTTTTGTATATGGTTATATATATATTTAATATATTTTTTATCACATGTAATATAATTTGGAGATAAATATTTATCTTAATATAGGTTGTGCCTATATATGTGGTGGAAAAATATATAAGTAATTATAAATTACGATATAAACTAGGTTTGACGTAAAATCTATTCAAATATTTAATATATTCGCAGAACATAAAGTAGATAATAGATAAATAGCCCATTATTTATGAGCAAGGGGCTAGGATTTTATTGTATTGTATGGATTATTTTTTTATAAAAAATTAATTTTCCATTTGATCATATCATTGATCAGACTATCAAGGTTCCATATTTTAAATTACTGAATCAAACTATGATCATTTTGAATTATTTTTTTATTATTTACACACAAATATAGGCATAGTTAATAAAAATGAAATAGTTGAATGAGGCATTACTCATTCCCATAAAATAAATTATTATCATGATAGAAAAAATACCGTATTAATAAAATATAAAATGAAGTTTGGTGAAACTCAATAATGATTTGTTAAGGGGATATTTCTGAAATCACGCTCAATATAAACGAGGAATAAATAATGGTGTTATTTGTATTTTTTCATTATACACCTGATTCATGCTTTTCATAATGAAAATATGAAATTACATGCTTCATCAAGAATGAATTTTTGAAGCGGGATTGAATTTTATTCTATTGTAGGTTATGTGTGGTACCTTCTAATAATATACAAGGATTAGATATTCATTTGGATAAAAGAAATAATGTGGGTTTTGAATCATTAATGATGATATGTTGTAATATTTTCCTATATAGGGATAAAATTATACATCATTATTTTTTATTCTAACATCGTAAATTGTGAATATTAAGTGATACCTAGGAAATTACTAGGATTTGAATATAATAATTTTAGTAAATTAGTTTTTTTTGATTTATATGGTATTGTCACATTTTTTAAACATTGATTAGTGTAACACAATGATTTACACATCTATCTAATATCATATTATATAATGACATAAGGGCTCCAATAAAAAGTATATATTGATGGATCAAAAATCCTCCATGGTTTAATATGATCAAAAATTAATAAATATAATTGTATTTTAAAATTCTATACCTTATCACATATGACCTCAAATGGGGAAAAAATCAGTGAATCTCTTCCAAATCTAGATATTGGTCCAGTTAGCCTAACCATTTAGTAATATGATAAATCCTCACGCAAAAGGGGATTAAATCAGTTAATCCATCGGTATATATCTGTGGTTTTTCATCCATTTATAATTAATGGGTAACTATATATATATATATTAAATTCATATAAACCAGAGCTCCAGTGTTTTTTGTCAACTGAGGTGGATGGAAAGATCATGGGTAATGTATTAATCCATTATGAGGATTTTTATGTTTCTTCCATTATAAAAGGAATCATAAACCATATTTTTCTTTAAATCAATGAATTCTAATGTTAAACGGAGTTAAAATTTATGGGAGAACATAGGGATTGTGTATTTGAGCACAAACCATATAGATGCATCGTACGTATCTTGTTTATATTATGTATTGGAGTTATCATAGTTAGATAACACACTTGGACTTTACTCGTCGTTGATACCCATGTATGAGGGTAGTAATATCATTACAGATATTAGGAATTACATGTCGGGGTTTACCTAGACGGTGGAGATTCATGATGTAACTGATGTGATCCTTGCAACTCCATAATGCCATGGGATCTCTTATCGATGTGAGAAACAACATATATCTTATCATCAATCTCATTGCATATGGGTGTTGGACTAAAAAATTGGGAAAATGCTTTAAGTGTTTAATATGGAGCACATTCCTCATGTATGGAATTGTATATATCCTAGATATGGTCAGAATCATAGTCATTATAGTTTAGTTGAATTCTCAATCCGCTGGTTGATGAGGAAAAATGATCAACCCATGGGAGTTATTGGGTCTTGATAGTTGGAATGTCACATTTATAGTGGGATATACAGTGATGTGGATTTCCATTTCATAATTGACCAGAGACAGGTGTAATATATATAAAAAATATTTTAGGAATTTTATTTCTCATAGTTCAAATGATATGGTATTACATAATGTAGTTTTTCTGGATAATCTCATATAGAGTATTTCCTTTTAATTTAGTATTATATTCCATCATACATACATTTCACTAATGGGGCCACATTGGGATGTCTCCATTAGACTATTAGTATAATAATTTCTAGTATCTAATCTCGTGTTAGTCATTCCCTATGAGAGAAACAATAGATAGTGGAATATAATACACATATTCATGATATAATATGTCTATTAAACTTAAAAAATAAAATTTCACATTGAGATCTATGATTCATAATATAATGGAGGATGAGGTAGGGACGTTGTCCATTTTACAGGGGTCCTATGTAACATGTTTATAAGGTGAATTATATTCATAATAGTATGTTTGGTAGGAGATTGCATAATGTGGTTTTCCATTATGCACATTGTACAAGGCCATCATGACCTGAGATGTTTGATAGACATGCCTATGGATATCAAGAAATCTCCTAATTTAATATAAGGCATAAGGATATACAATCACATGATCTTTTTGACATGTACATGGGATTTCACATAACCAATCTAAAATAACATGAGGACATTTCATGATCCATGTTGACACATCTAGGGAATGTCACATGACCTAGATTACACATCCAGAGAACATCTCATGATCCAACATAGAATGTATATGGTATGTTGCATGACATAGTTGGCATTTCCAATAGGCCAAAACATGATTTTGGATGACATTCCCTGATGTCACCTAAAATCTCACTGACATTTTCGGTGGATATCACAATATGTGTCACCCTTTTACAGGAGGCAATCACATGATCTTGGCTGAAATTCCATGATGTCATCATGAGTGATGATAGACAAGTCTGGTGGATGTCTCCAGGTCTTGTTGAATTGTACTAGTGGATATCACGAGACAGAAAAATTATGCATGATCGATGGAAATAATTTTTTGATCTATGATGAAATGACTTCTCAAGACCGATTTAACAGAAATAGTGATTCCACATATCTTGTGTTAAATTTTATCAGACATCACAATATTTGGATGGACATCTATGAGGATTTGATGATACAGGGTGGACATTCTTGGAGGTGATCATGTCACATACATAAATCATATTTAGGACTTTTAATGATCCAACTAGCATGTTAAGTGGATATCCAATGACATAGAAAACATTACCAAATATTGTCTCTCTATTTTAAGGATCCATGTGAAGTGAAAGAGGACCAGTGTATACGAACATTGCAAAAATCTCCCATTTTTTGTTTATATGTCATTATTTGTTTCATATGTTTCTTATATTTTTCAAGGATTAGATTGTATAGGTCTCCCATGCTGTATCATATCTCCGTGATTAAATTTTTATAACCCACAATAAGTCGTTCATGTGATTTAGCAGTGATCATATGACGTTCCTAGGAATGTCCCAAAATCCTCTATATCCTTCAGAAGATTTTTTCCTATAGGAAGACCATACAATAGTCTGATTGTATGCTATGATAAATCCTCTCAATGACTGGTTTTAATGGTTCTAGATCCATGGATTATTTTTTCCATGATTGGGTGGGAGATTATTAAGCCTCTCAACGCTAATTATATACTTTTTGCATGAAACATATAATGAAAATTTTTATGGATTCATTGGAGGGATTTTGTCTCATGCATTTCTTGTGTTCCTGATTTAGATATTCATGGGGCATAACATGTTTTTTAGTGACCACAATACCATACCGTCAATGGCCCATTTTTTGGATTTTTGGCCAAATTATAGGGTTATTTACTTATCATGTTGATGTGCTAAATTGGCCTTCGTGATATCATTTAGACATGTTTATGGACATTAATGAGACAATGACTTTGTTTTATATACTTTTACATGATCCCAACTGACTTTTATGGGGTGTTTTACGAGATAAGGGCAGATTTTCATGGGTATTTCTTGAGATAAATGGTGATCAATAGGGGTGTATAACTCTATTATCCTAAGATAAATGTGTTCTCCTCCCTCAATGTGATCACATTTTTTTACTCCTTGGTTATTTTAAATGGTTTTTGGACCTAGTGAGTATTAAAGAGTGTTGTCAAATTAAATCACTCTCCCCATTGGTGATGTGTCACGGGAATGAAAAAGGATTGTATGGTGATGTGTGATACTTTTTATATAAAATGTCATCAATTTGAATTAGGATATAGAGGAGGAGTGATTGACCAACTAGGCATATCTAAATCCCTTCACAGGATTATGGTGACATGATAAAGGGCTCTTCGGAAATAATGAAGGCTTGTTGTCGGGGACTTGTCATGTTTTGGAAACGTCTTGGATATATTGTGTGAATTGTATTCCTAAAATATGATCGAAACCTTATGGATGTATTCCTCCATAAACATGTTGGATTACTAGATGGTTTTCCTAGATAACTATGGTTGAATTGTCATCTGACCTAGAGAAAATAATCAGAAATCCCCCACATGATCATCGGGTGTCTAGGATGCCTTCTCAAATGAAGAAGGGTCTTTAAAATGGTCTCCACATGATATCCTATATTTTATGTGTTTTATAGGACCATTCACATGATCATCCTCTGTTTATTAGACCATGTATCCCTTGAAGACTCATTTGATCCACGTGATCATTCCCCCCTATTATTAACTTTTATATGTGGACTATAATATAAATATTATATTTCTTTTATACCATTTTGATTTTGTTATGTACATTTGGAAGGCCTCAAAAAATAATCCCCTAATGAGTGTGATCTGTGGGGATAAGGGCTATATTGTAACAAATGTAAATGCATATATGTGCCTTCAACAGAATTACTAATAATTGTCTTGGGGATTTATTGGAATTCTTGGAAACCCATGGTATTCGGTTGGAGACCCAACAAATAGGGGGAAGAAGGTTGGATAAATCTCTATATTCCATTGTATCAAAGCCCCTATTCCATAATAGTGTCCCATGAACTTTTATCCCAACCTTCCCATAAGAACTGATCATGGGATCTATTCACAAGAACATTTTGTAGGAACATTTTTTCTTGACATTATTTGCATAGGCATTTACTCGAATCAACCACAAATTAAATTATAGTAATGGATAGAACCTCTTCCAACAAAAACATGGTTGTCTTGGAGGTCTCCCAATATGTTCTAGTTTGTTCAAACAATTCATTAACTATTATGCAGATCATGTGACCCTGTTATGGTTATTTGTGTTAGTTCCCTAGAACCAAAATATGTGTACATTATGATATATTGTAATCATCTTTTTTTGAATATTAATAAAATCCATGTCACATCCTGATTATTCTTCTACATAACATACTATGTGATAATATTCCTATTTTTTTCCACACTAAATGGTGTTCATTTTAAAAAAAATATTCAATTTAAGGTTACATTTTCTTATTTCCATATATCATGGTTCATTTGAAATGGGTCACCATTCCTATTGAATCTAGACTATTACACTGTATAAATGAAATCAACGCCAATTGACATTTTATCTAATGTATAAAAATTATAAATCAACCATTAAAACCCACAAGGACCCCTAACATATCAGGAATTGAAAATTAAAATCACTCAAATATGTCCATGGAAAATCAGAGTAATAGTATAACTATCACATCATCACTTAAAAATCACAGGCATGCCATGCAATACAATAAGTGAAATGAACCTATATTGAATGGAAATATACATTACATTTGAACTCTAGGTGCATATAATGATAAATGAACAATGATCCTTACCGTTATATCATTAAGATAATGATAAAACAAAACAATCAATCAGAATAATAATAATAACCACAACACAACACATGTTCACCCCAATGGTAAAATGATATTAACAATAATTGGAAATAGGAAACTACTAATTTTAATTTAGGGAACATGACATTGACCCTAAACATGGATTATCTATGCCTAAAAATTCCTTATATCCATGTTCTGTATCATACATAATCTTCATTATATTGTGTTCAAATAGTAAATCAATAAAGGAACCACATTATGATGTTCAAATCCACAATTCCATTAAAGGTTCATCAAGATCAGTTGACCACATCGCCTCAAGTAAAACCTTGAAAATGATAGATTCATCCTAATATAAGTAAGGGCCTTGAGAGTACCCATTGGGAGACTATTCCCACACTACCATATTGAAGTATAGTTCATAAATACGATAACAAAAGGTAAATTTCATAAGAAATATTGAAATATTGAAAATCCAATGAAGGGAAATGTAATGAAAAATATGAATAAATAATAGTAATACTCAAAATATGATGATGATTAATGTCACGTATCTACAAAAAATGAAAACCTGGATACAATTTAGTAGAAGATAAGTTCTATACAAAATTAGTAAAAATGAATCCAAAAACTATCTGGAGCATCCAGAGCATCAGTTAAGCAATCTGATAACAGCTCTACTTAATAACACAATCAATCAAGTGTCAGATATTGTACAATTCCCATATCCAATACATTCATACATTTTTCTTCCTGAGTTCCAAATGATCATTAATTGGGTGTGTGAAAAATATCACTACTCCTCTAGCATTGACATATATAACATCATATCCATGCCATATAAACTAAAATAATGTGAAAAAATTCATATATAAAAATAAATAAATAAAATAAAGTCAATACCCATGTACATACATCATCACATGACTGGTGTCTGAATAAATAAATAAAACCCTAATTAATTTAGTTGTTGTTATATATAAATAGGTCACGATTGGAAATACCTGCACTAAAATGATACTATAATGATGGGTCATAGATATAGAATGTAATCGTGATGTTATTAATATTGATGTTTTGCGATGTTAATAAAGTAGGAATTCATAATCCCATTTGTCTATCCACCTCTCGTATTATCTACAACATTGACATTGGGGTAAGAGTTCAATACAACAAGAAACATCCAATGAATTCCATATTAATGAATCTAAATGAGTCTATGTAAATCATACAAGGTACAATTTCATAAAAAATGTTGAGTCCAAATGATTTAACCATTCTTCCCCATATCTGTAGAATCCATTATATATCCAATTTGTTTAGATAATGCATATTTTAATAGGAATGGAGGGATGTACTAGCATTATACCAATATTCTTATGATAGAAAATGATAGGGTAACAAGGTGGGTATCACCATTGGAATCTGACCTCTCTTAGTCAGAATAGAGTCCATGAGTTTTCATGATATTCCCATAGGAATTGAAATTCAAAATAATTCATTACCACATCAAACAATGATTTCAAGTTCCATATATAGGTTGAAAATTTACAATTGATTTATTTAATAATCAAGTCCATGTAATAGTTATTCCATTTAATACATTCATTTTGTTCAACCATTGAATTTCAGTACTGTGAAAAGGATAAGGGGAATGAAACAATTTAATTCATTTCAAATAATTCCTAATAATTTAATAAGATTCATTACTATACCTTCTATTATACAAATAAATTAGTTATATATACATGAAACTATGACATTAAATTATATAAAATTTTTCTATGTCATATATTTATATATACAATAACCTTTTTATTTCCATTTATATTTTATTTATCAGGTTAATGCACATACCATATGTTGTTCAACTGATAATAATGCGTGGTAATATCCATTTACAATCCTATAGTCATTTAATTATGGAAATCATTCCCTATTATGGTCATGCTATGAAACACATAAACAATGTCATTGATAAAGATTAAAATCCTGTAAAGGAGTAAGCTATGGATACACCATACATGAGGTGGTTAGTGTTGTGGATGTAACAACCAGTATTGAATTAATTATATGGGGTGAATCTCATAACATGGTTCTAGAAACATTGTTCGATGAATATAAATTAAATAGATGCCACGAAATGATATCATCTCAAACACACAAAAAGTTTTAAAATGAAACAACAAGAGGGGTAGGTTATAGACCACCTAAATCATACTCAAGTGACTCTCATCATCCAGTATTAACCTCTAGTTTGGAAAGGATTCGATTAGATCTAAATAATTGATCATTTTTTTTAAAATATTTCATATGAGCCTTTATTAATATAGGGTTTATATATGAATGAAAAATGATGAAAAAATAAAAAGGAATCGAGTACATACTAATATGAAACCAACAGAGTGAATGATAATAGAAAGAAACACTAGATTATAGATCATGATCAAAAGATATATTAGATAGATTTTATGATTCAAAATCAAGAAATAGTGTTCCCTATCCATTGGAAAAATAAATTGGAATAAAGGGTTATTTTTAGAAGAGATTTATTGATATTTTGGAAAAAGAACTCAAAAATGCCTTCACTTTTTAGGTTGGATGATCAGGGATATCCTGTTCTAACCATGTTTATTTGACTGTTTGGAGGGTGAATATGAATAGTAAGGATTCATGGAATTAGATACCATGTTCCAACCACTAGAAATGGATATGATAATAATTACAGACCATCGACATTGATTTATAGTCCAACATAAATGGTTTTTCTAACTATGTTTCTTATAGGACTCCACATTCCGTCCATACATTGTTAGATTTAACTATGTAGCCTTCCCGACATGGAATTGATTCAAATCAATGAATTCATAAAAAATTAAATGGAATAAACCGGAGTGAAAAATGGGTTCCTATAATGATTCTTAGTTAATTTTTTACCAACTCAATTTGAATAATTTTTCTCAATCATGATGTTAATATATATATATATATATATATTAATATTATGTATTCATTAGTAAAAATTAAGGATAGTGAGGATAATATCGTGAGGGGATCGAGTATTCATTTACAACGATTGTTAATCAAGCACAGAATAATATTATATAATACATGAGACAGTTGAAGCAATACAGAAACCGAATGAATGAATTTATTTAACTAATTCAAGTATTAATAAATTATTACTAATGAAGTGTCTCATTGGGAGTGGATTAAAACAATAATTTTTTATTTTATAATATTTAATATGACTATTTAAATATTTTTTAAAATAACTATGCATATTTCATTGATAATGTTATAACTCCATCTATAAGGACATGGTTGGTGAAATCATTGAATCATATATAGGAGGATGAATAGTCTACATGACTATACATCATACCTTTAATTTCAAGAGTGTTATTTTATAATAATTTTAATTCCATATATTCTTTCTTTTTTAATTATTACTGACCAAATATAGTCATGATAAATCATTATAAATCCATAGATTTTGTGGATATTCCATAATTAAATAATGTCATTCCATCTATGTATAAATCTATATAAGAATTTTTTTTTGGAATCTATGATCTCATATATTATAGGATATCAGTCTGTATATATGAAATTAATTTATCATCCAACACATCATGAAACAAAACACTTGTGTTTATATATTATCATAAATTTTATTTGAACAGATGGATCAATGTATTAAATAATTTTTTAAATATTAGGATTAGTAAGATCATGACCATTTACAAAAAATCATGACTTTTAAAATATACTATATTTATTCACTATGTGAAATTTAAATATAGTAAATTTTAATTATATTAAAATTACATTTAAATTGATTCATGACATTATTATTTATGAAATTTATATAAAAATTTTTGAATAATTTTTTCCCAAATTTCAAAAGGTATAAAATCCAAATATCCATATATTTTAGCCAGGTGTTTTTTTATTTTAATAAATATAATTTGATCATAGTTAAAGTATTTTTTATATTATGGGTCTATTTTTTATATCAAATTGATTTTGGGTACATGATTTTTTGTTGTTGATAATTTACTATAAAAATTCATATGTGGCCAATTTATTCGGTACATTAATGATCCCAGAATATCAGAATTGAACAAACTGATATATGATTTTATTAATGGTATGAATTTTTTTTAAATTAAATAAAATATCATTATAATAAGACCTAAAAAATTATTTTAATGGTTTGGGGATGTAAATTTTAATGTGAAAACAATGATGGATGGATATATATAGTAGTAAAATTGTATATTCATTTATAGGATTCTATTTACTGCTTAATTTTGATTATTAGTACTAAAAATGTAATCTAATGAACTTTTTATTCTTGTGTGAAAATTTATTGGCTACCCATATCAATGTAAAAATAGTGGTGTGATTTATCATCACTTGTTTTCTACTATAAATGGGGTAATTATACAAATGTATTGTTTTGAAGTGTTTTTAAATGTTTTTCCCATGAGTAAATGTATTGTGATTGATTATAAATAGTAATATGTTGGATAGATTATTTGAAATTCTAATAATTATTTTTATTCTCATCCATACCAACACATCATTGTCTACGTAGATTAATTTAAACACATTGAATGAATTGTAGAAAAATATTTATTCAAAAAACTTGATTCCTTGGAGTTCTATTAATATAGAATGGTGTTTTATTCAATATCACATACTTATTAGATTTTTACTATTCTCTTTGGATAACTATCAGCCGTTCATAGTTGATTTTTTATTTTTGGTGAATATAAATTTATTTATTTCATAATATATTTATAAGAAAAATTATTTTCGACAAATTGGTGGTTTTAATTTTTCCTACATATCGAGATAAATATTCATTTATATTTGATATATTTTTCAATTTATATGATAGGAAACCCATTTTCAATTCATTATATGTTATATTTTAGCCCTATTTTTTGAAAAGGTGATAAAGGAACACTTTAAGTCCATTTTTGAGTTACGGTTCAATATATTGACTAGTTCACTATATACGAGTTTATCTATAGAAATTAAACAAGTAAAAAAATTTTACGTATGGATATGATATTTACCATGTTAATTTATTAATCACTAGAACATTAATCAGAAAATGAGATATTATATTGGAATATATTCAATAGTTCCCCTCAGGTCATTCATTTGGTGTCACATATCATAGATCCAACAATATTTTGTAATACCTTAATTCAATGTAACTCAGTGATTGACTAATACATATAATGGATTCATAAATTTCGAAATCAACCTTAAGTGAAGAAATTTAATGAAATATGCTTTCATTTTCTATGGATATTAGATCTGTATAAAATTTTTAATGTTTTCAAGAATATTATATTATAAATATTTTTTTGGTTATCCTATCTTTTTATACACATGTATGAAATGTTAATTTTTTATATAATGGTTAATTTTGTATTAATGGGAAATAATTTTATATTATTATAAAAAATATGGGGATAAACCTTTGGGGCATAAATAGAATCATAGGGTTCCCAATATTAGAATAAATATATGATGGATTTTATTCTCTCTTCACGTGATTGGAATAATCAAACATTATAATTGTTCCAATATAATAAATTATTTATATCAATATTGGAAAAATTTAATAGATCTTAATCACCTTCCTGAAATACCAATTATAATGTATGTGAAATCTGCTTTGAGCATCATGTTTTAGGGATTGATGTAGAATGACCTAATGGATTCTTATAATTGAATACCTATGATTAAATTTATTATTATTGATTAACCCAAAAAGTGAAAATCATGTGTAGAAATGGTTACATCTAAGAGGGTTCATGTAATTGCTTCACTAAGAATGCATCCTTATTGTGTTCCTGTGTTATCACTATATCATAGTATTAGAAAAAAAATTTCTTTGAAATCATGTATTATGAAAATGTAGTTAGTGATAGTTAGGCCTGACTAAATTGATGTACATATAAAATAAAAGAAAATTTTTATGTTGGTTAATTTATATTAGATTATTCTATATATTTATTATGTATTCTATTTTATATTTAATGGTTTTGGGTTTTTGTTTATCATGGTGACTTTGAATTTTTTAATATCTTTACCAAAACATATTCTATATTCAAATAACATATATTGTATGGAATATTGGTCTAGCCTATATAATCGAATGACATAGACCATTCCATTACCGAGATTTAGTAAATAAAATATACATATATCCAATAACAGTATTTTATAAAAATAATTATGGATAATTTTTTAGGCATATAATATATATTATCTCGTATTTATGTGATACGAATATAGAGTTTTAAATTCATTTATTGAAAATGATGTGATATATGATCCATATTACCCATGTTGAGCTAACTTCTATATTTAATACCTACTAAAATAATGGAAAATTCACTACTAAAAATATTTACAATGAGATCTATCTCAAAATAATTTATCTTTTTTGTATAATGGGGAATTTTTAGTACAATTTTTTTTAATTTATATAATTACTCCAGCCTCATTGAGGTACATTACATATTATACTAAACAATGAATCATCTTCAAACTAGTGACATATTATATGATTTGATGGTACAATTTTGGAGGACAAAAATATCAATGTAAATTTTTTTCAAAACCATTATCAATTGAAATTGAAGAATAAAAACATCAAATGAAGGTGATTAAAATTAATACAACCTAATAGAAAAAGTTACATTTCTAATTTATAAGACTATGTGATCATACTCCATCCATAAGCACTCAAGAACACTAACATGATATACTTGATAATGTAGTGTTCACACATTCCTTAAAAATATTGGATTCATGAAGTAGACAAAATTTTTCACTAGATTTCAAATCATTCATTATATTTTAATTAATTTTTTATTTTTTTAATGTGCCTATGATGCTTATGATTTTAGGCTCGAATAAATTATTCAAAATATAATACAAATATCGTTGAATTATATACCTTGATATTTTCTATTATAATACATGGAAACTATAGTGATTGTTTTCAAAAAACCATTAATTATCGTAGAGTGAGCATAAAAATACACATAAACATAATTGAATAAAAATGGATGAATTCTATAATACTAAATGGAACCACTAAAATGAGATAAACACTATTCCGTAAGAATTTTTCTAGGGCATAAAACGTAAAACTCAATATTATTTGTTGACCATTCATAAGAACTAGATGAAATATTATCACTCAAATTATATCATAACTATAAACAATGTAGTGTGACCATTCATGTATTAGGTTAGTTTTTTTGTATTGATTGTTACAGTTAACAAATTTTCCACATGAAAAAGATGTAATCCTTAGAGGAATTCTATTTTACTATATTTTAAAAGCCAAAATAGATTATTTTAAATGTGCGTCACCATCTAACAAAAAACCATCAACAGTTATAGGGAATACATGTGACATTCACCTATGTTATTACATGTCAAGGGTCTATGAAAACCATGAATCATCATAATTATGTATCAAAACATTTTATGATTATTTGTTTCCAGCAATAAAAATAAAAAAATTGACTTGTAGATAACCCAATATCTCTGAAAATACATTGTCTCATATTATCTAATGGGAGGTTCTAGTTATTGATAATGATATTTCACAGTAGGGGAATGGTCCATGTTATTATAATGTAATGTCATTGTAAATTTTGGTTAGTTTCAATACCAATGATATTATAATATAAAATTAAATTACAAGTAATAATTTTTCAAAATAATAAATTATGGTCTCTTAATAAATTATACAATTTTATATATAGTGTTCTCAACCATTAAATATAACCACTATTCAAGTATCTCACAATAAACAATGACTCAAACTACTAGATCTGATGCTAAAAATAAGAATTTTATTTTCTTTTAAAAGAATTAACTAAGTAATATATTTAAATTTCCACACTGAAGGATCTCATTGGATTATTTTATTATGTATTAGAAAAAAATATTAAAACATATACATGTTACAAAAACATTACTAAAATATCTATCCATCCTCACACGAGATAGACTCATAATAATGGAAAAAAATTAAAAATATTATATTTATAACTATTTTATGAAATTAATTTTAATGAATGGGTTAATGATAAATATTCCCTATAATGGCTGTTTAAACCAAGGGGTAAAATGAATTTTGATTAAAATAATAAAAATTTATTTTGAAAACATTTCATTCTATATAAAATAATAAACATTTGAAATAATAAATAATATTTACAAATATGATTCAACAGTTTTAAAAAAATTATCCATACAGAACACAACTAAATCATTTTAAAATAAATATCACATTAAGAACACATTTAAGTTTAAAATATAATATTTTTTGAATGAAAATTGAATTTATCCATAAATACATGTAATAACTTTTGAATGTGATGTCCTAAACCATCCCAATAAACCTAGTATGATGATAACTGAGCTAGAACTAGCATAGCCCAAAGGGCATTCCCGACCCCATTGGATGGGGACTAGAACCATGTATCATACAAAATAATAGGGGTTAACCTTACTATAGGAATTATTGTTGTAGTATAAATAATTTAAATACAAAAACCTAATAAACTCCATAGGGAGAAGTGTGCCATTAGTCATCTAGGTATAAACAACCCAAATTACTATAGAAATGTACAAATATTTGGAATAAATGTCAAAATACAAATGGAATCAACATTCCATGTCAACAAATCATCAACTAGAACTATCTATTCATGGTGCATTATCCCTATATGAACCTGGATGGAGAAAAGTACAAACCCTAGAAGGCGTGGGTAGGTTGTAAGATAAATGTCATGAAGGGTCCCAAAAATGATTCCGTAATATATTCTAATACTTTATTATGAAAACAAGAGTATTAAATTTTCAAATAAATTTTTTTGACATTTCAAAAACATCATTAAAAAATTAATGCTTTACATTTCATATCATGTAAATACATTAATACAAATGTCTCAAATTATAAAGGATAGAATATTTCTAAATAAATGTCACAATTAATGAAATTATATTAAATAGGTTATAAAAATTCAGAAGGAATGTAAAATATTTCACACACATTAGCGTATATTTATATCTAATATACAAATAAGTGGGCAACATGGTCATCTTCCAAAAGGTAAAATAATCCCATGTTATTGGATAAAAATAAACTCATATGAAAATAACCATAAAGTCTACACATGTCCATCCATAATAGAATGATAGTAGTCACCTATGTTATATAGTGGAATAATATATCTAAAGAGAATGTTGTTTTAGTTTTAAAAAACATCAATCAAATGTTGGTACATTCCCATTATACCATTCTTGTCCCAAATAATTCACTAATTAACTAGGATTTTTTGTGATCAAGTACAAGTCATGGATGGGTCAATTGTTTTTTAAAACCATAAAATAAATCTTAATCTCATTCCACCATATAAAAAATTCCATTTTATAATGTCAATACCAAAGCTAGTATTAAATAAAAACATGCATTTTCAAAGATAAACCCTAATGGTTTCTATGAAAACAATTTAATCCATTTTCACCAAAAGAATAATTTAAAATAAATTCAAAAATAAATATCACAATTCAATTTTCACAATTAAATTAAAAAATTGAATTGAATCGATTTCAATCAAATTAAAATTTTAATTTCAACATTTTATATTTATTCAATTTTAAATCAATTTCATTATCACGTCCTACATCAATAGAATTGTGGGTTCTAAAAATTTCATTCCCATAATTTATTAAAAAACCCATTTCAGTGGAATTTGGTTTTAATAAATCAATTAATAGAAAATATAATTATAAACGCAATTGATTTTAATTTAATAATTGAATTTAAAATTTTAAAATTGTGGTTAATAAATATAAAATTCTTGGTAGAATAACATACTAGAATCACTTGATCTCAATGATCCAAACCATAATTGTTATTTTTCAATAAAAAACTAAGAAAACAGGATCTAGGAATCAATCTTTAGTTTATAATCTATAAAAATTTGAGAATAGATCCTCTAACTAATAAATATATATACAACCCATAGAGAGGAAATGATAGAGTGAAGGAGATAGAGAACATAAAGAGGAACCTAACAATTAGTGAGAATAACATCATTCTTTATGATTTAATCTCCTTCAAGGATGGTTCTATTAGTCCAAGAACTTCTTTTGGGAGACTACAAGGATGAAGAGATTGTGTGATTGTTTTACGTGCCTGTCAGGAGTCTAAAACAAGGTTTCTGGGATTTCTAAATTAATATTTGGATTAATAGATATCATATTCAATGTTTTCTATCTCGGGAAGTGTGGTTGGACCAATCCATGAACCCTATCCATGTTCCTCCTTTAAATGGGAAGCTTAGTTTCTCATAATTTGGTTAATGTTATATTAAACAATGAACATGGTATCAAAACCCCATTATCATGGATTTCAAGGCTTTCTTAGAGAGGGAACGCGTGTATGGAATAGGATTCACTACCCATGTAGTAGCCTAGAAATTATCAGAACATTCAAAATTTCACAAGATTCATTTTTTAACAAATCCCATATAGAGCATGGTGATAAATAGAGGTTTGGGAATATATTCAGATAGTAATAGTTTGACACAACATACCCACCATAGAAACTATCTATCCCTAGAAATAATACTATTAATATTTTTTTGCAGAAAGATGAGGCTACTACTCTCTCACCAGTGCCTCCCTCTCCCAAGTCTCATGAGAATAAGAATTGTTATTGCGCGGCACTCGAAACAAATGTATTGTCCTCCAATGAAGTACCTTAATATCAAATCAGCTATCCTATCTGGATGTTCATTAAAGAATAAATTTGTTTCTAGATCAAAATCATTCTATCCGAGAATATCTAATGGATAAAATAGAGAGAAAAGATACATGGAACATGTTAGGTATCATTGTAATCATTAGTGGAATTTTTTAAGGGTAATCAACTTTTACCACCTTATCAGCAACCAGAAAATGTCCTAAAAAATGAGGGTCATGTTTCCCATGACTACCAAGCCATGGATGACCACAATTTGGAGAAACATTCAAGAACACTTGGACACAATCTATGAATTCCAACAGTTTCTGATGAGGATCATCATATGACATCTACTAGTACTATTTCATTTACAATCTATGTCAGACCAACAGAATATTTTATATCATTTCTTGGGCTATGATAAGTCTAACCAAGGAACATTCACCAATCATAGACCTAGAGAATGGAGATATATAAGGGCAGTCATACATGTCCTCAATAAGATCAATTCAGATTGAGAACCGGTACATATTGTGATTAAGAAACCTACACAGCACAAAATGATCTTCCCAAGCTCAACTATATTCAAGAAAACATTTAATAAGTATATAATCTTGAATCTGTATAGCTTTTTTTGTCTATCCCTCCATCTAAAAATGTTTTTTCATGATCAACTGGTCTTGTGATCCTAGAGCCTCCTAATGTCAACTCCAAAAATACAATGTCAACAAATGATCTCTATTAGAAACTAAAACATAAGAAACTACATTAAAATTAGTAATCACATTCATGAATAGATATCCAAACTCATATGCATTGGTTAAATCATTAATATGTATATTTTGAGAAAATTACATTAATGGATAGTCCAAAACCCAAATCACATTCTCTTTTATTTGGGAATAAGGAATCCCAACCACAATGTCAGTATAAATTTTAACCCACTTCTATGTCGGGAGTGTAGGTTAATGATGAAATCCCAATGTCCAATGGATCTTTGAAACAAAATTTTAGATCATATTATAATGAGATAAAAATTCCTCAATTGCCTATTTCATACGCTTCAACCAAAATTTCAACCACATATCAAAGAAAATATTTTTTTTCTAGGTGAAATTCCCAATATGAATTATTGAAATCCCATATCAAATATTTCGTTACCACTAAGGGAAAAAAATCAATTATGATAGAATAGAATTATAACATTTTGTAACGACTATTCATCAATGGTCTCCCTAACACAAATAGAGAATCTAATGCTAAAAAATTCATCATCAAGATTATGTCCCAAATTAATAATCAAGAGAAGAGAATATTTCAATTAAAAAATGTCCAAATAATCCTCAACCCCTGATTCTAGAACATTAATATCAATCTGTAAAATTAGATCAATCAAATTAAAATCATTTAAGAATTCTATCATGTAATGGGTCGGAAGATTTCTTCCCAATGGATCTGTGATAACATTCCTTTTCCCTCATGTATAGGTTACTTCAAAAATATATTTAATCCATAAAATCATACAACACTAGTAGACATTCAAATAATTTTATTAGAATATATAACTCCAGATATATTGGTCTAAAAACATAGTAAACCATTCTCCAAAAAGGTATTTTTACCAACACTAAATCTATATTGTCCTAGTTATAGGTTCAAGGTCCTGGATTGGATAATTCTTCTTAGGTGGAATAAGATATTTTTATCCATATGTTATGACTTGATCAACATACATAAGAATATATCCCATCCTAAACTCAATGTATCACAACTGACCCCATATAACTACATTTCCAAAGGAAGAGTCCACAACTTAGCAGTATTCAAAACATTCTTCATCGTAGTAAAATAACTCTGACATTTTTCATCCAAATATAAATTTAATGAAATAAGAGTCATTGAAGACATCGTAGAAGCCAACATTGGGATGTCCATAACAAAAAGGTGTTGATATGTTGAAAATACCAAGAATCTAAAAACTTGAAAAATGATTTGTTTGTTACCATGTCCGAGAAACATTTTACATTATCATGATCAACTAAATTACAATTTCATGAAACTATGTGTCTGAATAATTTCCCTACCTGAAAAGAAAAAAAACAATTTTAAGGCAACGAATAAAGTTAGTTATTACTCATAAAACTAAAAAATATTCTCATATGATGCACAACATCCAACCCAAAATTACAGTAAATAAGAATGTCATTTGAAAATACTACCATGAATGTATTTATATTCTCTTGAAATTCTATGTTTGTTAAATCCAAGAAAATATAAGAATCATAGGATTGATGAAAGGGCATGAAAAGGTAGTAATAATGGGCCTACATTCTCAAAAAAGTGTTTTTCTGGATGACAAATACTTTTATCCTCAACAATATGTAGCCATATTGAAGGTTATACATTTAGAACCGCAGTCCACTTTTATAATCAACAATAAAATCATCAATCAAAGGTGAAAATTACATTTTATTTATTGTGACATTGTGTTTTATTAGTAACAAAATGAATGGAAAAGTGAACCATTATATTTCCTGTCAATGAGAAGTAGTTCCACCCAACAGATACACTTAGTCGTATAATTGAATTTTATAGAAGATCATCCATCTGATTCATCCTCTCTTTAATTTCCACAAGTGAAATTCATTTTTAGCGAATAAAATCTTTTTGAGTATGAGGTAGTAAATCAAAATAATCATTTACATCATTTATTGCTTGAATACCATAAATGTTAGAAGATAAACCATTGGAACTAAAACAAAAACTATATAGAGATCACCAATCAATAATTCTGGCTCTAGATATAATGAAAATAAATATATAACATTCCCCAAATCTATATTAGAAGGTCTGGATGTGCTCGACCTTGGGTCCCATTTTCCTTGGAAGGCATAACACACATCATCAGGTGTATTTAATATGTCTCTTTGATGATAAGAATCGATTTGTGCTTTATTGGAAATGATCAAATCTATCAAAAATTTGATTCCCATAGATTTCATTTCTAAAACAAGAATACTCAAATTAATCTTGACATCTGACACATAGAAACAAATCGGGACTATGAAGACCCTGATATCTCTTCGTACCAATGTGTGTGGTAATATCCATCACCTATGATAAAATATCATAGAAATATTTAGGATATTTAAACTATTTAATGGAAGAAGTGAATGATATTCACTAGTATTGAATAATTCAATCATTAATGATGATGTTATAGTGATACAATCCCTCATGGTAGCTGCCCCCATATTTCCTCTCTCTAGAGACTCTTCCACTAAGTAAAAAAGCTTCGTTATGGATATCAATTAATGGAATGATATTCTCCTTTATGTTTTTAAATTCCACCAGTTTTTAGAATAAGATAATTATCATGTCCCTCAAATAGGAGTCAAATAGATATGTATAATTTTTTTAGGTGACATTATAGTCATCATGGGACATATTTCATGGGGGCCTCAGTTAATACCCTCTTTGAATTTTGATGATTTCCAAACCTGTATCTTACCATTAGACCACTTACTAGAACTAAAAAATCTCAATAATGACACTACTATCAAGAGACACAAAAATAATCATTACTCTTCAGCATTCTATTGAAATAATTTTCTCCACAATTCGGATAAAATGGAACCCCAGGAAACCCTAACATGCCAACACGGTACATTCAACCATCAATTTTTTATCTATAATATCAATAGAAGGGGGTATGTTTTTCCAGAAAATCTAATTACAAATATCATATCAATTTATCAATACAACCGTTTATCATTAATCTTCTCATTCAATGCTATCTTAGATTCCAACTATACAATCAAAGAGAAATGGTATTCATACACAATCACGATCTTATTATTTTACTCAGGATTCAAAAACACCAATATCATGGTCAAAAACATTAATTCTATATAGTACTACTCTATGAAAAGAACATTAATTTATCTACAGTGTAATCCTTCAAGATTCCTCTCCATGAAAATCATGTAACAACATCAATTTTGATGTTCCATTTATGTGTGAATGTGGAACACTATGCATTGATTTTGTTATGTGTCTCCATGAAATCAAACAAATGTGAAATATTATTCAACTATTCCTCATCCTCTTGAGGATTATTTTAGCCCTTGAATAATAAAGATTATATTGAATGAATTCTTGATACTAATCCCATAGAAAATAACTTTGAGGATCCACAGTAGGTACCTGAATGGGATCTAGTGGTGGTTCTTATCCCGGATCTTAGAAAATACCCAAATTGACCACAACTAAGTTCGGTTCAACTAGATGATATTATTTCTAAGGTTCTAAAAAGCTACCAGATAAATCTAATTTTCCTTTCTTCTTGGATTCATGATTCTAAATAAAATAGAAAACAATATAGAATATGTCATATTTTGACTCAAATATATCAACAATTTATATTAATAAAAATATATAGACAGGAATGCCTTTTAATTTGGTGTATTTAAATCAAAATTAAGTAAAACACTATAACTAATCCACAAATTTTTCTCTCAACCCACCCATACAGACTTATGGTTTATTGTGATGATATTTGACAAGGTACATAGCTAATAATGCCTCCTTTTTCCTGACATGATTACACAATTCATTATTATGTCATGTAAATAATATCAACATAGATCTCTGATACAACTTTTTCAAGACCATAAAGTGTACCCTAGTAATATGATAACTTTTCCAACACTAACATGGACCAAATGGTGTTCCTGATCTCCATAGGGTGGTGAATATAACCTAACATCATCAAAATGATGGTGGGGATTGTTATTTCACAAGAATTGAAGACCTATAGAAAAAAATATCAATATGAATACTAATGAAACTCTACATAGAGAAGTTTACAATAAGTCAAATAGGTATAAACAATCCAACTTATAGAAACAATGTACCAAAAGCTGTAAAATCTACCTATTACCCACAATATGCAACACTCCATGCCAAAAGATCAATATCTATTACCACCTCTATGTGGTTTTTTTCCCCTGCTCAAACATTGATGGATAAAATCTACATACACCAAGTGGAATATGTAGGGTGTGATATAAAATCATAGTAGGTTCTCACCAAGGATTCAATAATATATAGAAATTTTTTAACAAACCAAGATCTCTTAATTTTCAATTAAACTAGATTGGAACATCAAAACCATATTAAAAAAATCATTCGTTGTATTTAAAATGCTGTAAATAATTTAAAACAAATAATGTACATTTATAATAATGTAATACTTATAAATGAATTGATTAATAAAACACATCATATAAAAAATTCATATATAAATTTTGAAGGCATGAAAAATAGTTTACAATATATTTCATACAATTATATAGCATATAAAAATATTTGAGTAACATGGTCATCTTTTTAGCGATATGATAGTTCCATGTTATGGGATCCTCACATACCCGTATGATAGTAATCACAATTTTTTCATACATACCTTGTCAATTGAAAGATAAAACACATATATATCATACCAAATAATAATATTTTCTATAATAATTTTTTTAGTGTTGTGAACAATCAATCTGGTGCATGGAAATTTCCATCATAGCATTCTTGTCTGAAATAACTCACTAACTACCATGTCTTGCATGTGCTCTAGTAAAAATCAGTTATTATAAAATAATTTTAAGAATCCTTAAAATAAAATTATATCACAATACCCCATTTCCAAAATTCTAATTTTCCATATCAATCTAAAAACAATTTTTGAAAAAACATTATTATTCTTTTATAAAACCCAATGGATTATCTCCATGAAAATGAAATTATTTATTAAGAAACACTAATGAAAAGTGGGACACCATAATTCAATAAAATACCACTATTTGCTGAAAGAGATCAAAAAATTATTAAACATGTGACTATGATTATTTGAGTTAGAAACATTAAATAATTATTATTATAGAGTAAAAACAATAGTACTTGGATCATCTCTGATGAGTTATCCAAGGTGAGAAACCATTCTATCAATTATAAGAATGAATTCCTCTGAGTTGATTTTGCAGTGGTTGAAGCCTCAGGCCATGATTTCATCTTTCTTTTCTGTCAAAGCTTCTAGCTAATTTATCGCATCAACCAGAAACCTTATTTTATTTATTATTTTAATCTCCTCATCATAGGTTCTAGGCCTGAAAAATTTTTCATTCATTTCTTCCTTGGAGTGGAGTATCAGCTTCAAACACTCCCTTGATGTTACATTCATTACTCTAGATTCCCAACTTAGTTCTCCACATACCAGATAATGTAAGTATTTTATTTCATTGTTTCCACCCTTATTGTCTGACCTAGTTTCAAATTGGAAAAAAAGTGATAATAATCTTTTTTCCCCTTCATTTTTTCCCCTTGACCACAATGCATTTCTCTAAGTGGAACTTTCCTTTTTTCCAATTCATCCTTCTTGGGTTGCGAGGAAATTTCCCTTAAATTCAATCCAAACTATCCATTGTGATTTGAATATAACTGTCATCACCTAAATCATCCCCCTCATGAGTCAATGTTAGTTCTTGAACCTCCTTTCCTTCATAATGGGTTTTCAACTCATCCAGCAAGACTTATTTTAGGGGCCTCTTCCTACATGAAGACTTCAGCTCGCACGTGTTAATATATAATGCATTCTTCATCCCATCACTAACAGAATTATGAATTTATGAAGAATTATGAATGGGATTGTATGGGTACAAGGGAACTAAGACACTTACCTCATCCTTTTTCCCTTGTCCTCAATGTGTTTCTATAGAAGGCAGCCAAAAAGAATTCCCTTGCAGTGGCCTTCCAGATGGCCCAACCTCAACGCTAATGTCTACCTTAGAGGTAGAATATTCTATAACTGCTTAAGGTATGACCTTGTCCTTGATAGATGTTTTCCTTCGACCCCCAGATGAATTTTATTACTATATTGCAAAGTGTTATAAACTATATCAAAACACATCTCCACGAGTGACTCCAAAACAATCACACGATCAGGGTCGTTTCTTATTTACACTTCCAAAGAATGAGCTTATGGAAATGACATGATGTTAATAGCCTCTTCATTAGATCATGGATCAATGGAATAAGAAACACCCTCTACTATTCCAACAGTCCCCAGTGGGGATGATTCATTAGAATTGGATATACAGAGATCTTACCTTAAAGGATTAAAAATTTCTATGATCTTTACATTATCCTCATGGGGGTATAGTCTCTTCTGGAAGCATAGCACCCAATTTTTGACCATCCGTTCATGTCTGAACCATCAACTGATCATTTTATGTTTCTATAAAAACTGACTTATATATCATTGAAACAGGGAGCCCCTGGTTGGAATCATGGACATTTCGGCATAATAAGGCGAGATATCCCAAATGCCTACAAGATAATGAAATCCATCCATGTTGTATAGACTAGTGCATGTTTGTGTCTAAAATCATCTCCAACTGAAATCCTGACCCAATCCAACTATGGCTTGGAGACATCAAATTCATCACAGAGGTGAGGACAATTCGGGTGGAAAATTGCATTCATTCTACTATGAAAACATAGATTCTGGAAGACTAGGTTACCCAAAAAACACATGGTTGTTGGATATTAAAAATTACATGGGAGTTTTGGGAATCATACCCACATCTTTGTTGGGTATCATGTTAGAGACACCTACCATAATCACTAGATAACTAATTGGTATTTTACAACTTAAATGAAGACTATAGGAATCAAGATCAATCCTAGGTTTTATGTGCATAAATGATGTTGATTAGATCCCCCAAAAAAATAGATATCTAAAAAACCCTATGGAGGTATAAAAGAGTGAGGTAGATAATGAATTAAAATAAGAAACTAATCGAGAGAGGTCCTACCATCAATTTCCAGGCCTCGGTCCAATTTTAGCAGGTTTTTTAGGTGATAAAAATTTCTCATGAGAGCCTCCAGGGAAGAATATTTTTTATGAGAGTATTATCGGCTCATTATGATTCAAAAAATTTTGTTTCAGAATTTTAATAGTAAAATCTGCATTAAACACAGCATGCATGTTTTCATGAGTAAGTTCACACGGTTTGGCCAAAACATGTGCTCTAGCCATTGGTGAATTTTAAATTGCCTTGAAATTTTCACTTATATGGGATAATGGCTTTTCAACCCATGTGAAAAACATTAAAAACACCAATTTATGTGACTTCATGGTTTTTCCTAAGAGGGTTCACAGTATAGGAACACCATTCACCAACATTGTAGTAGCCGAAAAATTCTCAAAACATTCAAATTTTCTTCTAATTCACCCTTTAACAAAACCCAACCAAATCATAGTACAAGAGGTGTTTAATAATTCTAGTAAATATTAATAATATGTCACATTTAATATCTGTTAATAAATTATATTGATATTTGGAAAATATTCTAGAGGACCATAGGGCTGTTAAGCACATTAATTATCATACGTTAAGACAATGTCCCCTAAACCAAATGGGTTTTCTCCACTTATCTCGTCCTCATAACCAATGTAATTTTTCCAACATTTTAAAATATCACATTTTTAAATGGGTTTATTTCATTTATATAATACATTAAAATGAAACTTTAATGAAGGGAAATACATTTTTTAAGGAGAAATAATTTTATATATCACAAATTTAGCATGATATCCTTTTAAGGATACATCATTAAATGAAAGTTATCATGAAAATTCTATAATTTATAATCAATACATTCAAATGAATTCTATAAAGAATATTTACACTAGTAAAATATAACATAATAAATTTTATGTAAAGGAAGGGTTATATATAGTGTATGGTCATAGCTATAATCCTTAAGGATAATAGAAGAAATAGAAGATCAATTTATATATAAAATTAATATCTTTATAATATTAAATCATCTTGGATTTTAGAAAACAATATTCACTTTTCATGAAAATCTAATATTTTAACATGGGTATATTTATAAATAAATTGAAATAAAATAATTTAATAGTAATCCTTTTCAAGGACAGTTTCATAATAAATAATTTTTTATATTGTTTCGATTTTTAGAATATAAATATAAGTTTTTATGAAATTATTTTCCCATAACACAATGTAAAAATTATCTTGACATCTTTACTAACTTCCTATTTGGAGGTATTCTCTTTGAATCACTTTTCCTTTCCATCATGAAAAACTATTACTTAAAAACCATGCATGGATACACTACAACGTATTTATAGAAATCACATATATATGAACTCTCCTTGTATATCTAATATTATATAAATGTAATTTCACAAGAATAATTTATATGTTTTCAAAAGGAGATATATTCTAAGTACATTTAATTTTATGTCTATGTATTGTATATTCTCATACATCTATAATATTCTAAAAAGGATTTTATTCAGTGTCATTTATTTTTTTTACTTTTTATAAATTAATCATATACATGGGGGATGATATTCATATTATTTTTCTGTGAAATTAAATACTAAATTCTATGTCAAAAAATGAAATATAGCCCAATATAATATTTTTTTAATGTATGTATATATATATATAAAATAATGGTATAAAATTAATATATATATATATATCTAACTGGACCTTGATTCTAGTGAAAACTAAAGAGTATGATTATATGAATGGGTTTATTGGATGATACAAGCCCAATGACATGAATATCCAACTGTTTTAATATGAAATAATTATTTATATTGTATGTATATATTAAATAAGTCACTGCAATTAATTCCAACTATAATGGTGTAAAATGACTCTATTGGTTTCATTTTATGATAATTTTTTTTATAAATATCTTACATGAATCCCCTATTTCATGAAAATTATCTAATTAATTAGAGATGAATAACAAAAAATATGTATATATATATATTCATATAATGTAAAAATGAGTATTTGACACATAAAATGGGAATAAGAAGATAACACCGATCAGAAAATTTTTATGTTTCGTATATCACTGTTGGGTTATACAGTGATCAAATCTATAGTCTCAATATTCCTTGTATACATATAAATAATTATATATATATATATATCTTTTAAAAGGAATAAACCTAATAAATAATATACGTTTTTACGACCGTGGATGAAGATGATGTGTTATGATATTCAGATGGAAGACATCATCTAAATTGAATGATTCTTAATATTTCAAATATTTTTAATGTGCAACTATAGTTTGTACATCCTATAACCGTACATATGAAAAATAAATTTTTGGGTACTTTAATAAATAAATATTGTAACATCCCAGGTAAATAAAGAAATATGACATTTTCATATTTATTAATATTTGTGAATTAAATATTAGTTTTACTTTAAATGGGTTGCTACGTTTGATAGCATACCTGATACGCAACAACGGGTTTCTTTGAAATCATATGTTGCATAATAATAATTTAATATTATTATATTAAATGGAAATTAAAGACCAGCTATTGTATTGGTGAGAAAGAACAGAACTATCTAAAATATGATTATACATGTTTTTCAAATGTTTTTACATTTATCCAATAAACGTTAGAGGCTTAAAATGTGAATGAATCTGATTTAATGTATAAATAAACTAATATTCATTAAAAGGTCTATAAACCTCCTTTTGAAGGAGAACACTTTTTTAAACTAGTTAGTGTCACATATATAATTTCTATTTGACAAAAAAAAAATTTCTTTGAATCGGGTCTTCAAAATATAATTTTGATGAAATTTTTGTATTTTTAGGATAATGTTCATTTTTAATTAATAGGGAAAAATAATGAATTTTAATTCCAAACTGCCTTCTAATCCAATTTATTTATATCTTTAGATTATATATTTAATTGGTTTTAAAGTGTAATTAGATTATATTTGTATATTTATATAAAATTTTGGTTATTAGAATTAATTTCACTTTGAAATTGGATATAAATAATAGTTGATCTTTTGATAGTTATTATTTCTTAAAAACACGCCTTTTATTTTGACATGGGGAATTAATTTTAAATTAATTTTGGACACCTTTGGATTTTGAGTTAAGAAAAATGGATTTCATATTTTGAATCATGAGGTCCAAATTGTGTATATAGGTAAAATTTAATTTTAGACATTATGAATATTACATCAGTAAATATTTTATTTACTAAGGTTAAAGGTTAAATCTGGTAAATAAGGGAAAACAAATATTATTATAACAATAAAAAATTACCCTAACATGTGTTCATATCCTATTTTATGGTACATATCAAATCATAGGCACCTTTGGGTAGATGTTGGGACCCCATGGGGCACATAGGAGTGATAATGACACTTTATTTTAATTAACTTAATATAAAAATAAAAATAAAATAATCAAATATATTTTAAAAAATTAATTTTTACATAGGGTTATATAAGTCATAATTTCGACTATAAATATTCTTTGGAATGATAAATATATTTCCAACATCAGTGTAATTTTTATTTATTTTTATACTTTAAAAGAATTAAATTATTTATGACACAATAATAATATAGTGTTTTCCTCATTAATAATTGATTCAAATAGATAAGATTATAATGATTAAAATAATATTCAATACCAGTCCAATTCTTATTATTTGATTTTATTTCGATCATGTGACATATTATATTCTACTTTAATATTTTTTGGTCCTTTATAAACCGAAAATCATTATAACATAAAATAATATTTTTACACTTTCCTAAAGAGCCCCTCCTCCCCCTTAAAAAAATCCATCACCTCTAACCCATACCTCAAACATCAAAAACCCCTTGTCTCATTCAACCCATGCCCAAATAAGCTCTAATAATCCATATATTCCCCCTATAATCCTTTCCATTGGAATAAGGCACTTCTATATTTTTTTGGTTCAATCTAAAGAGAGTTACCCGAATTAAAGGTAACGATTTCTCTTAAATTAATTTGTTATATTTTATTTCATTTTACTTATCCAGCCCCATAAACACTTTTTATTTATTTATATTAAAAATAAACCAGTATCATAAATATATTAGGTTGTTTTTATGAGAAGTATTAAAACTACATTTATACACACCTCTGTCAAATGGGAACAAATATACTGTTTCTTTGGATGACGAACTACTGCCTCGCGAAACGATGATTGTTCAAATTTCCCAAAACTCTTCTCATGGTGGCCATTATGATGCAACTGTATTTATATATGATATATGATATATTTATTTTTTTCAATTATTTTATATTTTTTTTAAAATAATACCTTTATGGTTTCCATAGTGGGTAAATATGATAATCTCATTTTAGGAAGTGCAAAATATCACCCCCTGAAAGTGATATTATTCATTAATTCCATATGGGAGAAATATAAAAGATGGATTTAATGATATTATATATGATATTTTACTGAAATTATAATATAAAAATGTAAAATTTTGTTTTAATTTAATTAAAATAATAAATATAAATGAAAGTAGCGTTCTTGAGTACGTACGACATACTGTATCCATGAACGATACATTTCCTTTCTTATCTCTGAATGTTATGTACTATTATTAATATAGAAATATAATGGATATATATATATATTATATATATGATATCTACATAATGAATATCATTATGCAGATAATGGATATTTTACAACATGAACAACATGTAAATTTAAGATGTTCATTTTCAACTCAAGTACCAAATATTGAAAAAATGATCGTTTTTAAAATAAATGATTAAGTAATGTTATAACATGGTAATAAGTGATTTAAAAGGAATTATAAACATAAAAAATGTTCTTAATCAAGAATAAATTAAATTTAGTATATTATTCATGATATTAAAGAACAAACTGGTCAAAGTGTTTTACTAAACTATAAAAAATAATGTTTCTTTAAATGTAATCGGAGACAATAACCTTCATCCACTGCGAGTATTATTTTATCTTTGGCTTCCTTAAAAATCTATAATTTTTTTACAGGAAAAAATACCCTATAAACATTTATGTGTATTGGTAATTAAAATGGTTTTGATAATGGATTTTTAATGTCCATATATTTAAGTGATATATTGTGATTGAAATGTGGAAATGTTTTCATTCCTTTATATTTTTTGTATATGTTATGATTTAATAATCGTACTTGGACATTTTATGGGTGGTTACATGATAAAGAAAATGATGGGTGGTGCTGTGATAAAATAGGATGGGTGGTTACACTATAACCTCCAATGCATTGGGTATAGGAGTTGGCTATAAGGTTGTTCCATTTAGATATATTTGTGGAAGTTGACCATATGTTTATTCTATTTATGTAAATTAATGTACCAAGTTACCTTTATATGTTATGTGTACTTTATATGGGTTTTATGGTAATATTTTTTTTAAAAATGGGTAGGAAATGATTATTTATTTAGTGAAGAGAATTTACTACTTCATAAAGGTGAAAGTTGTTACTAAAGATAAACTATTCACGATTTACTTGTTATTGTAAATAAACTAGAAGATTTACTTCTTTTTGTGTCTCTTATTGAGCTTTTTATGCTCATCCAATGTTATTGATATGTTTTTCATAGGACATAAAGTGGAATATGGTCAAGGATTGGATCACGGAAAAGTCATGATGTATAAAACATGGAACTAGATATGACTCTTTTTTTGATGAATTTTTATTTTCTGAAAAATATGGGAACAAAGTAGAAGTGTATACATTGTAAATTTTGGGATGTAATATAACAGTTATAACCTATTTCTATAAAACTCTAAACCTGAAAAGAACCGCAATTTAAATAATTAATTTAATTCAAGATTATTTAATTTTTTAAGTGTGGGTCCTTGTAGTTGGTATCAGAGGTCGGTATAGAAAACATTTGATGTTAGTGCATTGTTAAATTAATGACCATAAATTAATTTATGGTACAATTGAGGTGATATAGAATTTATAGATTACCATGTTTCTTCGCCTAAGATATTTCTATCATCAGAATGGTTTTCGGGAGAGGAAACAAGGAAGCTATATTGGGATGACATCAAGAGGGAGACAACCTTCCCAATCAGCTACCTGAAATGGATGGAATCAGAATTGAACAATTTTTTTCAGTGATGGAATAGTTTTCTCAGGTTAAAATGGTGGTGGTATCCATTCACGAGATCAAACAGATCAACCACATAGTAACATGTTAGTAGTTGATCATTTTACGAGGCAACATCCCTCATCATCTAGAGGATCATCTGACCATGTTCTAGAAGAAGGGTTGATTAAAGCATTGGAGAAGATTTTTGATGTAATGAGATGTTAAGAACATTAAAATGTTAGTCTCATTGTTTACTATATTCAAGGTGAAGCTGGTCAGTGGCGGTCGATGGTGAAAAATAACATGGATAGCGGGGAGATTGATGCTCTTGATTTGGATGAATTAAAAGGTATGATTCTTAGGAAATATTTTTCTTAGGTGGCTCATCATAGGATGAAAAAACAATTCCTAGAATTCAGGTAGGAGGATGACACAGGGGCTGCTTATGAAGTAAAATTCACTCAACTTGGAAGGTAATCCCAAAATATAATACGAGATATTGATAGTAAAATATACCATTTTTACTGAAGATTTACACCAAAGTATCGAAGGGATTTATATTCTTATGAGTTCAAAATTATTGAAAAACTTGTTCAATGTATGTAGAAGGTTGAAATAGAGTTTTTTGATGATCATGTGTTCTTTGAGAAACAATAGAATAAAATTTCAAGGTGGAAGATGAAAGGGAAGAACTCTTCAAAAAAGACTGATGGTAATAAAAAGAACTTTACAATTTGTATATATTGTCGTAAAAAGAATGTTGGGAATGTCTTTTTAATTCTAGTAAGTTATACTGATATGGTAAAATTGGACACAATGATCATAATTTCAGAGATAATGAGAAATGCAATGGTTAGACAAAATATGATTTAGAACAAGTTACATGATTTAAGTGAAAAGAAATGGTTCATTATGAAAATGGATGTCCAATGAATAACTCAACTGAGAGAAAGAAACCAGACTACAAGCAGAAAGGGGTGGTGAAATCCTTTGAAACTACTTCATTATATGTTGGGCCATCAAATGATGTAATATCAGGTACACTGTTTGTTTGTTCATATTTTTCCAATGTGTTGTTTGATTTAGGATTTACACATTATTTCATTTCGGAGAAGCTTTCTACTAAATTGGGAATTCCTTATCAAGATATGAATCCTAAACTTATGGTAAAAACACATGGAGAAAATGTTGAGACAAAAAGATAATATAAGATCCTTCATGTCCTTGTGTGTTGAAAGAATTTACCTGCAAACCATATTTTTTTACCTCTAGTAAAGTTTTATTTTATTTTTGGAATGGATTGGATGCCTCTTTATGAAGCTATGATTGACTATAGAGAAAAAGAGGTTTCCTTTCAGAAATATTTTCAGATTTTGTACAAGAATGAACCCCTTCATTTGATAACATATCATGAAGCTAAGAAACTAGTAATAGATGTAAACGAATGTTACCTTGCACATATTTTTTAAACAAATGGAACTATTCAGATTAATGATTTCTCACTGGTGAATTAGTATCTTTATGTTTTTTCTGATGAGTTGAATGGTATTATACTTGACCGGGACGTTGAATTTTATATTGAAATAGTACCAGATGCTAATCCAATTTCAAAACCCCTTTATCGAATGGCTTAAATTGAACTTTTAAAGTCAAATAAGCATTTACATGGGTTATTAGATAAAGGTTTCATTTGACCTAGCACATCACCATGGGGTACTCTTGTATTTTTTGTTAAAAATAAAGATGGTTCAATGAGACTATGCATTGATTATTAAGAGTTGAATATATCATTGTTTAGAGCAAGTATCATTTTATTCATATCGATTATTTGTTTGATGAGCTCCTAGGAGCTTAGTATATTTCGATGATTGACATGAGGTTAGGGTACCATCAGTTGAATGTAAAGGAAGTAGACATTCTGACGACTGCATTTTGTACTAGATATAGAAATTATGAATTTGTAGTTATGCCTTTCAGTTTAACCAATGCACCTGTTTTATTCATAGATTATAGGAATTGAATTTTACTTGAGTTCTTGTAAATTCTTTTCTTTCTATTCATTGATGATATTTTGTTATATTCTAAAATCCAAGAGGAATATGAAATTCATTTATGGGTTTTCTTGAAAACCTTAAAAGAAAATAAACTGTATGGAATATTCAGCATGTGTTAGTTTTGGGTACAAAAAAATTCTTTCTTTGGACACATTGATTCAAAAAAATTCATAACTGTTCATCCATATAAAACAAAAGTTGTTGAAGAATGCCCAAAAATCACAAATATAAATGAGATCCGTAGTTTTCTTGGTTTAACTGGTGATGACTGGAGGTTTGTTGAGAATTTTTCATGGTTATCTAGTCCAATGACTATGTTAACTTGAAAACATGTTAAGTTCATTCGGAATAAAATAATGTGATGATCACTTTCAAGAATTTAAAAGAATATTATAGAATTCTCCAGTTTTGGAACTGCCTTCTAGAAATGGTGTGATTGTTATTTATAGCGATGCTTCATTGAAATGACCTGGAATTTTGCTTTTGCAGAATGATTAGGTAATTGCTTATACATCCCATAAGTTAAAAACTCATGATTTAAATTACCCTACACGTGATTTGGAATTTCCTTCTGTTGTTTTTGATTTAAAAATTTTGAGGCATCATTTGTATGGAGTAAAATGTAAAATATATTCTGACAAGAAAATTTTAAAGTATATATTAACTCAAAACTAATTGAACATGAGATAGAGGAGTAGTCTGGAATTAATCACGGATTATGATTGCATCATCCTTTACCATCTAGGAAATGAGAATAAATTGGTTGGTGATTTGAGTCAAAAAAATTAATGGTTCACTAACCATGCTATGTTTGGAACGAGGTCCTTTAGTTTTTGATTTGATGAATATTGTCATTAAAGTTATTGGTGCAGGAAATTCTTCTATTTTGTTTCAGGTGTCAGTGAGGTCATCTCTATCAGATATAATTAAGTAAGCCTAGTAGGAAGACAGTGAGTTGTAGAAAAAGGAAGAGTTAGTTCAGAAGGGTAAGTTTCCTGAATTTAATGTTAATAGTGATTGTGTTCTGAGATTTTGGAAAATATTATGAGTGCCTTGTGCATCATTGTTGAAGAATGAGTTGTTATGTGAAGCTCATAGTTCAATGTTTTCAGTTCATCTTGGCACTACTAAGATGTATAGAGATCATTTAGAGTATTACTGGTGTGATGGAAAGAAAAGAGATATTTGCTGGTTTTATAGTGAAGTGTTTGATTTGTCAGTAGGTTAAACTAGAGTGGTAGTTAGAAAAATGGATGCTTCAGTCATTACCAGTGTCAGAGTGGAAATAGGAAAATATATACATGTACTTCATTGTGGGATTAACTTATACATCTTGAAAAAATAATGCAATCTGGGTTATTATTTATCGATTGACTAAATAATCTCATTTCCGTTATATTCCAGATAATTTGTCTCTAGAACAACTTTCTCGGTTGTATGTTAAAGAGATATTCAGGTTTCATGGTGTTCCCCTCTCCGTTATATCTGATCGTGATCCCCTGTTTTCTTCTATGTTTTGGAAGGTCCAACAGAAGTGATTAGATACTGAATTAAATTTTAGTATAGCTTTTCATCCACAATCAGATGGGCAGTTAGAATGAATAATTCAGACCAAGGAGGATATGCTACGTGATTTCTCTATGAATTACCATGAATTTTGGGACCAACATCATTCTTTGGTTGAATTTTCTTGTAATAACAGTTTTCATTTCAGTATATAGATGGATCCATTTGAAGCATTATATGGAATGTGTTGCTGAACTTCATCTTTTTGGGATGGAGTAGGTGAAATGAAGCTGACGGGGCCAGAATTGGTAGAAGAGATGGTAGAAAAAGTTTAGTTGATTCAAAATCACATGAGAACAGCTCCGAGCAGGCAGAAATCATATGAAGATAATATAAGGAAGGATCTTTCTTTTGAGGTTGGTGATCATGTCTTTCTCAATGTTTCTCCTTGGAAGAGTGTGATGTGTTGTGGTAAGAAGAGAATGTTGAGTCCAAGGGTCATTGGACCTTATGAAATACTTGAGAATGTTGGATTTGTTGTGTACAAAGTGGCTTTATCTCCATGTTTGTCCCAAGTACACAATATTTTTCTGATTTCAATGTTGAGAACGTATATTCCAGATCCATCTCATGTTTGGAGCCAATCGATAGTTCAGTTGGAAGAGAAACTCTCTTATGAGGAACAAACTATCTAGATTCTTGACCATAGTGTGCTAGTGATGTGGAATAAAGTAATTCACAAGGTAATGGTTTTGTGGATAAACCATATGGTTTAAGAGGCAACGTGGGAATCTGAAAATTCTATAAGGGATAAATACCACTGTTTTTTGATATGTGATTAAAATTGAGAGGACACAATTTCCAAAAGTGCGAAGGATGTAATAACCCATGTAAATAAGGAAATATGAAATTTACATATTTATTTATATTTTTTAGTTAAATATTAATTTTACTTTAATGTGGTTTCTATGTTCGATGGCGTACTTGATACGCAACAATGGGTTTCTTTGAAATCTTATGTTGCATAATAATATTATTATATTATTATTTTAAATGTTTTTTAACACCAAGACATTTTATTGGTAGGAATGAATAAAACTATCAAAAATATGAATATACATGTTTGCTAAATGTTTTTACATTTTTCCAATAATAGAAAGAGGATTAAAATGTTAATGAATCCGATTTAAAGCATAAATACTCTAATATTCATTAAAAGGTCGATTTATCGCCCTTTGACGGAGAACCCTTTTTAAATGTATTTTTTGTCACTATTATAAGTTTTATTTGACAAAAAATATTATTCTATATTATTGGGACATTAAAATATAATTTGGTTGAAATTATGGTATTTTTATGATTAAGTTAATTTTTTATGAATAGTTAAAAATACTATAATTTAATTCACAAATGCCCTTTAATATAACATATTTATATGGTTAGTTTATCTTCTCAATTGGTTTTAAAGTGTAATTAGATTATTTATTTACGATTTAACTCAATTTTGGTTATTGAAATTTATTTCACTTTGAAAATGGACATAAACAATTCTCAAACTTTGGATAGTTATTATTTTATAAAAACACTCTTTTTGTTTTGACAGCAGGAATTAATTTTAAATTGATTTATGAAACTTTTTTGTTTTGAATTTGGAAAAATGGATTCCATATTTGTAATCATGATTTCAAAATTGGGTAAATAGATAACATTTATTTTTAGTCATTAAAAATATTTACTTCAGTAAATATTTTATTTACCATTGTTAAAAGATAAATCTAGTAAATAAGGGTAAATATTATTATTATTATTATATAAAATTTCCCTAAAAAGTTTCATAATCCTATTATTTTATACTTATCCGACCATGGGAATCTTTGGTTCGATTTTGGGATCCTATGGGGCCACTTGGGATAGATAATGACACATTATTTTAAGTAACTTAAAGTAAAGATAAAAATTACAAAAAGAAATATCTTTTAGTAAATTCATATTCACATAGGGATATATAAGTTATCCTTTAGTCTATAAAAGTTATTTGGAAATCTAAAAATATTTTCTAAATCATGGTATTTTTGTAAAAGTTTTAGACATTAAATAAATTACTTTATTTATGACATAGTAATGATGTAGTGTTTACCTCATTAATAAATGATTTAAGTAAATAAGATTATAAATATTAAAATAATATTCCAAACCTATCCAATTATAATTTTATGGATTTATTTCGACCATAGGTCATCTTATCTTCTACTTTAAAATGTTTTGGACGTTTCTAAACCGAAAATCATTATATAATAACATTATATTTTTAAACATTCCTAAAGAGCCCCTCCTCCCCCTATTAAAAAGACCTCAACTCTAACCCATTCCTCACATTTCAAAAGCCTCATGGCTCGTATAACCCCTACCCAAATAAACTCTCAAGATCCATATCTTCCACTTAGAAGCCTTACCTAAGACATAAGGCACTTTATTAATTCCATTGGTTCAAACCAAATGGAGTTACCCGAATTAAAGGTAACAGTTTCTATAAAATTCTTTTGTTTTTATTTTGTTTTACTTTACTTCTCCAACACCATAAACTCTTTTTATTCATTTATTTTATTAAAACAACAGTATCCTAAATATACTATGTTGTTTTAATTATATGTATTCAAACTACTCTTACACATAACTTCGTCTAATGGGTAAATAACATACTGTTATTTTGGACGGTGAACTATTTTCTCACCAAATGATGATTATTCAAATATCTCCAACAGCCACTCATGGTGGTCATTATGATGAAACTGTATTTATATACGATATAAATTATATTTATATTGTTTCTATTGTTCTTTATTTTTCATTTTTTGATTACCTCTATGGTTTCCAAAGTCGGTAAATACAATAATCTCATTTGAGGGAGTGCATACTACCGCCCACTCAAAATGATATGCCTCGTTACTGCCATATGAGGAAATTTTAAAAGATAGAGTTAATGATATTATATATGATATTATTCTGGAATTAGAATATACCTATGTATCATTTTTTTAAATTCAACTAAAATAATAAATAAATATGAAAGTAACATTCATGGGTATTTACGACTTACCGTCTCCACAAATGGAGAATTTCATTTTTTATCTCTAAATGTCATGTACTTTTATAAATACACACATATATTGGAAAAATATGATATATATGATATATAAATCATGAATATAATTCTGGAGATAATGGATATTTGACCACATGAACAACTAGTAATTATAAGAAGTTCATTTTTGACTCATGTTTCAAATATCGACAAAACGACTGTTATTAACAAAAATGACTACATTTTGTAATAACATGGTAATAATTGATTTAAAAGGAATGATAAACAAAAAAATTTTCTTATTAATTTAGAAATTAATGTTAGATTATTATTCAAGAAATTAATGAACAAGCGGGTCAAGTCGGACACTAGGTAAAGGACTTCGTCTCAATCTCCATTCAATGAGGCATATTTTGATTTTATACATGAGTCTATTTTATACACTGTATAAACAGCTTTGACTTTTCATTTCACTCGAAGGGAATATTTTTCTATGAATTGTTTTACTAAAAAAAGAAATAATGATTAATTTAACCTATGTGGTGACAATGACCTTCAGCCGTCACGAGTATTATTTGATCTTTGGCTTTCTTGTCAAGCCGTATTTTTTTTAAAAAGGAAAATAAATACCATATACTTTTTATGTATTTGGGTATTGAAAATGGTTTTCATAATGGATTGTTATGTTAATATACATAAGTGATATATTGTGATTGAAATGTTGAAATGTTTTCATTCCTTTATATTTGATGTATGTGTTATGATTTCGTAATGGTATTTAGACATTTGATGGGTGGTTACGCGATAAACCGAATGATGGGTAGTGTCGTGATAAACTAGGATGGGTGGTTACGAAATACCCTACAATGCATTGTGTATGGCAGTCATCCATATAGATATTCTATTTATTGATATGTGTGGAAGTCGACCGTATGGTTATTCCATTTAAGTACGTTTAGGTCCCAAGATACCTTTATATGTTATGTGTACATTACATGGTTTTTATGGCAATATTTTTGTTACCAAAGGGTATGCAATGATATTTTATTCCATAAAGAGAATTTACTACTTCATAAAGGTGAAAACTATTACTTATGATAAATTATTCATGGTATAATTTTTGTTTTAAAAAAACTAACATATTTCATTCTTTGTGTATCCCTTAATATTATTTTTATTCTCATCCGATGTTTTTCAAATGTCTTTCACAGCACATAAAGTGGAATAGGGTCAAAGATCATATCAAGAAAAATCAATGTTTTCTAAAACATGGAACTAGACATGAATCTTTTTCTCAACCATTTTTATTTGGTGAAAATTATGGAAACTGAGTAGAAGGGTCTACATTATAAATTTTGGGTTGTAATGTAATAGTTATGACCTAATTCACTAAAATTGTAAACCTGAAAAAATCCTCATTGTGAATTATTCATTTAATTCAAGATTATGTATTTTTTTTAAGGTTGGGTCCTTATAAATACAATATCCTTTAGTATCAAAGTTGGAATTATCTTGAGGTCTTCCAATGCAACCAAACTACAACTAGGGGATTTATTGGTTTTGTCGACCGAATATGCCCCACATAACAACCTTCTAGAATTTACCCCATGAGCAATGTACAATATCCAATTATCACCCTACCATCAATGGGGATTGACATGAATAACTCCCATGTGTGCGTGAGATTATACCCATACATCATGGTTTTCTATCCTAAATAACATGTGTGGTTGAAAAATATCAATTTATAATTTAGTAATTTTTTTTATTATTTTCCTAAACACTAAAATATGTACTGTATTACAATAACTTCTATATAACTATATATATAAACATTAATTTATTTTTTATTTATTTTTGTTAATGTCTATAGTGGTAATATTACAATTAAAATTTTAATATATTATCATTAATATTTCAAATTACATTCATTATTTTATCATAAAAAATCATCTCCAGTTAGTTAAATAATTTAAAAACACTCCTCATCTAAAATTATAACAATGTAGATTTAGCATAAAAATATATAATTTTTTTATTATTATGTGAATTTGTTGGAATATTATTTAAAAATAATAATTTTTTTCATTATAACATTAAAAAATTAGAATAAGTTTATTATTTAAATATAAATATTTTTAGTTGGAAAATAATTAAAAAATAATTATATGTTTAAAATACGAATATTTTAAATTATATTATAATTAAAATTTATAATAATTATTAAATTCACTTTATTTACTATGTGATTTTTTATTTTAAAACATACCGTCTTTATTTAAATTCAAAATTAAATTTCAAAAAAAAATAATGAAGAGTTTTTTTTGGGATTCACATTTCACCGCCTTAAATTTACCTTTACATTTTAATATCCAATGTTTTCTAAACCTTTTAATTGGAACCAAATGAGGTATCTCAATAGGTAACCACATAGATATAGTTTCGGAAGCAATATTTATATTTTTTTATATAAAATAAAACTGTGAAATATACCTTTCATTAAAAAGTGAAAACTATTTTATATTAAGGTTCTAGTGGAAGAGTAACATTATTACAATATATTAGAGTTCTTAAAAATTCCTACAATAAAAACCTAGTTTCAGTTTAACTATAATCAAAACTGATGATATCGACCACTGATAATATATTCATAATAGACATGTGTAATAAATTTTAATGGGTGAGGTGACTATAAAAATTATTCATTAAAGAGGGTTGAAACTAGGGATAAAATCAACTTCAATATTAATTTTACAAAAATTAATTTCAAAAAATTAATTTTTTACTAAAAAAAATTGATTTAATAAATAAATTTCAATAATATGAATATGGGGTTTCCAATGAAAATTAAAATATGTACTACTAAAAATATGAAATATAAATTTCACATTAAGACAACATTTATTAAAAATATAATATATTTGAATTAAACAAAAAGTATTCCTTTAACAATTCAAAAAATATTGAATTTAATATCAATATATGTTGTACAGTGATAAATGAATATCATTTTTGAAAAACATAGGTACACTATGGATATTAATGGTAAATCCTTATTATTATATCCCATTACAGTTCTATGTTCACTCTTTATTCCCCCTCAAGCTAATTAACATCAATTTTCCATGTTTTTTCTAGTAAAAATAATTGCAATGTGTTCCATTGTCATTTATAATAGATTAAAATAGACATTAAAAATATAATAAATTTAATTTCCAAGATAAATATGATCGTATATATCATTTATTTAGAATGATAATTCTTTAAGAAATAAATACTTATTAATGATCAAGATCAATCTATAATTTATTACAAATACTTTTAAAAGAATGTGGTCTAGAAAAGATTAATATTTTATAAATTATTTTCAAAATATTTATTTAATTTCAATTATAAGTATAGATCATTGTGATATATATAATATTCAATAAATATTAATGAAACAAAATCTACATTATTTACTGAAATGAAAAATATTGGCATTTTGAATTCCCCAATGAATTCATAAAAAATATCACCTTTCCAGAAAATATATATTTTAACATTGTTATTTCATATCATAAAATTGTAATAGAATCCCTAATTCAAAATCCATTGAATGTACATTTTGATTACATAATTTTCTTTATATTATGGATTATAGAAAAATTGAATGGTTTTTTTAAGAACATTTTTTGCCTTACAATCCATTTCTAATGATGTGGATAGCATTATTTATGTTATCTTTTGTAATTACATTTTGTAAATAGTTGTCCTTTCCTTCTCAAATAAAAATATTGTAAAAACCATGAAGGGAAACATAGTTGTGTGATTGAGTAGCATTAACCATCTCAAAATGATCTATATATAGAAAATCATATATGAATGGACTAGGACATAAACCATTTTCCTATTATAGTATAGTGATGTATTATTATATCTTGTGATTTGATATTTGTGTAATGTATAGTTCCCTACTACTATTATTTTCCTAGAAGGATAATATTGATTCAATTAGTATTTTTTGTAGTTGGAAAATTACCCATTTAAAATTTGTTTAATATTGACATTAATAATGTGTTTCACTAAATTTTTCCTTGTATGTAAGAATGATCATAAAATCCAGAATAATAACTGATTGTTATATATTTATTTCATTGCAGGAATTAATATTTAAACACACACACACACACACACATATATATATATATATCTTCTTTATCATTTCATATGGTGGAAACTATGTAGGAAGTGGATAAAAAGGGTTTATTTAGACATGTCCATATCTATTCCATGAAGACCTATCTATTTCGATATAAAATATATTGTGATATGAATAAAGTATATATATATATACTATGACACTAAAACTGGAACAAACCAAAAATTAATATGACATAAATACAATATTTTCTTCATTATTATTTGTATAAATGAATTCCCCTAATTAATTGTTCATTTTTTGGCATCGTATGAATTAAACCAAAAAATGAAATATATATATATATATACATCTATTTGTATGATGTAAAACATAAAAATTAACATAATTAATTCGAGGAAGAAGATAACACTAATTAAAAAATTTGTGGTTCAATGAACATGGTGTCTCTTACAGTGATTAAAAATATAGCCAATATATATCGTTCTTATGTGTGAATAAATATATATATACATACAATGTTTTCAAAATTGTGAAAATTGGACAAAATTGTATGTTTTATGGGGGATGAAGATGACGAAACTTATATCCAGACAAACAACTATTATCGACCAAATCAAAAAATGTGTGTTATTAGGTATCATTTTAAACAATAGCTAGAATACATAAATCCTATGACCCCCATAAAAACAACTTTCTATTGAGAACTTCTATAAATGATAATCTCTTTATTTAAAATAATAATTGCCAGTAGTAAATGGTCCAATCCCATATCCAAAATTCACCAACATTGTTCAAGAGTCTTGCCAACTTATGGTTCTTTACCACACCATGTAATAGAGAGAACACTAAGGGAACTATGTGTTATCCCACTCACACCCTACTAGAAAAGTGAGCAGAACAAGCTTGCTCATTTTCAAGGTTTATTATAATTAGAAAATGCAAGGTCTAGTAGGCCAAGTTTGTTTTCATTATGAATAATAATTTTACACTTTATATACCTAATTTTTTTATACACTTAAATACATAAAATATTACTATAAGTTCACTATAAATATATTTACAATCATTGAACAATTTTTTTAATGAAAATAGATGTCATATTACTTTTAAAATATCAATATATATGAAATTATATCTAGTTAAACAATATGTTTATATTATATAAACTTATAATTATTCAACATTTAATATTTACTTCCAATATATTTTAATAATTTTTAAGAATGTATTATTATATATATATATATAATATTAATTAAAATTACTTGCTAGATTTTTCCTACAATAATTAACTAATATTTATTTTATAAATTTAAATGATTGTATAATATACCCTTATAAAATTATAAATTTAACATAATGATATAATGTTTTTAAAATATTTATTATATGTAACAACATACTTTCCTAAATTAGTTTTTTAAAATTATAAATATCATTCATAATTAACTTAATGGCATATATAAGAAAACACTATTTTTGAAAAATAATAGAAATTCTGAACATTTTTTAAATTTAAAATACCAAATTTATTTATTACTAATATTTAAATTTATCATAAAAATATTATGATTTCCTAAAATATTCTAAAAGACATTATATACTGTTTTTAATTATGATCAAAGTCATTTAGCCCTAAAAAATAAGCCAAAATTTTCAGGATATTAAAAAATAATATTGATAGAGCACATTATTGTAACTATAACAAGACATTACATTCATGACTGTCCTAACACTCTATAATTTTGATACATGTCTCAAAATTGATACAAGATTAGTATCTAGTATTATGTAGAAGGATGATGATATTTCAAAAAATATAAAATACTTGACTATCAAGGAAGAAATATGAAGCTTATTTACTATCACGACCTGTCCTCGTGGCCCGTGTCGTGACTACCTCAATCCCCCCTTCCATTGGCCAAGGGCTGGCGACTAGCACCAAAGGGGGATCCTTGATAAAAAAGGAAGGCATTTCCTTTTAGCATGTAACACAAACACACAGTCTGAACACAATCAGTAGTGGAAACAAGTACTAAAATGGGAAAGTAAGGTGTGCTGAAAGTAAGTGGGACAATATACAAAGCCAACTGAACAACAAGTACAAGTACAAGTAAAAAAGGGAAAACAGCCCCTGGATTGCCCACTGAGGAATCCTACCTGAAGGGTAGGTACAGAACTCAAAAAACTCATCCCTACGGTATATCCCATCTAGTCCAGCTCCGAGCAGCATCTGTTTGTCACCCTTAGCCTCGATCACTACTGTCCTTCATCTGCACAGAAAAAAACAAGGTTCGGGCAAAGCCCGTGCAAGGATGATTATAACAATACTCATTTGGGGACCCCGAGACCCCCGAATGTCTCCCTTAATCCACGAAGGATAAACCACAGTAAAATGATACAAACATGAAGTATCATCCAAAAACAACTTAGGTATATGCCCATACATATACCAAATTTACCAGTCACAGTCCCAGCTCCAACTCTCAAGCACAAACACATCCCAGTCCACAAAATAAGTAAAGTAAATAACCATGATGATAATGGTTTAAATACATTAATCAACTCACACAGGTAGACATCTTTCGTATGGTGATAGAGAAGATCAGTTGCAGGCACTGATTCATCTAAGTTGTCAGACACACATAGTATACAAGGCTTGCTAAGCTGTCGGACCCACACAGGATATAGGACCAGCTATTCTTTCAGACCCACAAAGGATACAGCAACAGAAGTCAGTATTGTCGGACCCATGGAGGATCCATGTACAGTAGTCATCGCTATCGAACCCATAGAGGATTCCAGTTTAAAAGTCATCGTTGTCGAACCCATGGAGGATTCTGGTTTAGTTGTCATCGTGGTCGAACCCATGTGAGATTTCGGTAAAATAGTCATCGGAGTGGAACCCTCGTAGGATTCCGGTACAATATTCATAGCAGTCGAACCCACGTAGGATTCCGGTACAATAGTCATCGCAGCCAGCTCTAGGGTTCCCACACACAGTACGCTCGATTTCGGGATGGTCCACTCCTCGAGTAAAGTGTCGATACATCAACTATCATGATATCTCGAGTTGATGTTTCCTATTGTTCTGTATCATCAAAAGGAACTAAACGCGACAGATGGCACGTCAATCGGACGCCCGGTCATATAGTTGATGGCATTTCTGTTCCAGGGGCCCGGTTGGATTTACACTCGATCCAAACCGCTCCATTTTCCAAATATGCCCAAAACTCAATTATATTATCACAAAAGGAACTCTTCTTCACGAGGGTCCCAGTTCCACAGACGATGTGTTGATCAGACCCGTGGTCTAGGAGTTATTCATAGTCAAGCATTGACGGGCCCGACCCGTCCAACCCAGTGGGTGGACGGGTCAGCCTGACCGGGCTCGGCCGGTCTGACCCAGCTGGGGGTTCGGCCCATCCCAGTGGGGCATGCCTCCCCTGCAGGCTCGGAACACGCTGCGGGATGGTCTGGTTCACCCGATGGCTCCATGTGGGGCCGCCTCTACCCTGTCCGGATGGTTCTTCCCGGCGCATACAGCCCGCACAGCGGGCCGCAGTTTTTCCTATGTGGCGCATGCAGGCGCCGTAATTCTCGATCCCAGCTGGCAGGTGGCCGACTGGTTCACCGACCCGAGTGGACCACATATGCGGACCGCGGTCTCCTATGTGTGGCGCTTGCGGGCTCCGAGGTTTTCCATCCCGGCCGGCAGGCGGTAAGCCGGTTCTTCCAGTCGAGTGGCCCACAGATGTGGGCTGCTGTTTCCCTCCATGCGTCCGGCGTGATGGCACCATTCCACCACTGTCGTGGCCTGGCTTGGCCGCGGCCTTCAGTTCCACAACATGATGCGACAATGTCATGACTCTTCATTCATCACGGCCCTCCCGACAGAGGTTCTTCTTTCGCCCACTGCGGTCCTCCTGGTTGTGGTTATTCTTCGGCACGGTGCGACGGCACCGTGCACATTTGGCTCCGGCTCTGACATCATCAAATGGAAACAACAAAGGTGAGGGTCAGGATGTGTTCATGCAGTCCAAACCCTCCTCGTCATATTAAATCATTTGTGTTCCCTAACAAGTATTTTTTACTACAAAGAATGAAGGTGTAATCTCATATTTAAAATTAATACCAAATTCCCCTATCTCGCAACCAGAGATCGCATGATGGTGTTGTAGGAATACGAAATAAATCCATTGACATCGGAAGAGGATGATAGGTACTCGTCATTGGCGGATGGGCGTTCGGAAGTGATGAAGTCGAAGACAACATCGGTGTTCCTCATGGGCGTCCCATCCCTTTCCATGTAGTGGTTGAAGAAGAAAGAAGATATCTCTGATTATCAGTGGAAGAAGTGTTCTTCGCCTTCTTCACGGAGAGGATGATGTTTTCAAATGGTTTTCCAAGATCCACTAAAAGAATGATCAACTTAAATAATAGAGGATGTCTCTATTATTTTTATGGCACCATTATATATAAGTTGCAATTAATTAAATGAGCAAACTCATTTAATTAAATGGGGTCGAAAGGATTCAAAAAGATTTGAATTAAATTGAATTAATTATCTTCATTAGTGGTGGAGAGTTGGCATGAATTAAACCATGTATGTTTAATGGTTTCACCACTTATGGAGAGTTACAAGGGTTAAATCACATGTGGGTCCCCCCATAAATATCCTCCCAAGGGAGGATAGGGTGTGGTGGGCCCCACCACTAACTTCCACTTGGAGGTTTTAACCACCAATAAAATAATAAAATGTGTCACACATGTTTTTATTTATTTAATTTAGAAACCCCAAAAAATTAACATTCACTCCTGATTAAACGCAATAACGATAAAAGCCTCTTTAAGAAAATACTAGTGCAGCGAGTTCATTGGTGTCCTCTGATTTCAATTCCGAGCACTGGTTCAAAAGATATAAAATCCCACATGTACGTTCACTGAACGTACCCAAACAAAACTTCAGATATTGATTACAGGCACCCCAGGCCTCGGAATCAGGTACCGTCAGAAACTACAGACTCGTAAAATTCTCATATATTTAAGAAAAAAATATTCCACAAGATTTATGGGTCTTTAAATTCTCCCCACCTCAGGGATTTACGTCCTCGTAAGATTCTACAAAATCATAGAAAACAAATGGGGGTATTGAGCACACATTTACGCCACCCACTCCCATGTTCTCTCCTGGAGGTTCATGTGCTGCCAGCGAATGCACACTAGAGGGATCGACCATCCTTGTAGGACCCACTCCTGTCGATACCAAATCTCCACTAGAACCTCCATGAATTTTTCCACATCATCGATGTCTAGCCACCCATGGTTGGAGTGGACTTCCATGTGGTGGTGGTGGTAAATCCTCAAAACATCATCAACCACCTGCTGCTTGGCTAGCTCCTCCACCACGTCCCCATGCTACCAGAGGACCACCACGGTCGCACCTCTACGTCTTCCTGAATTGTCCCTCTACTGTCTTTTTATCATCTTCATGGCGGGTCGGGCAATAATGATCCATGTGGCCCTAGCCGCTGCATGCATAGCACTACCCGCTCCTTGTATAGATTTCTCTGTCTCATGTTCCTCACACAACCGAACCTATATCTTAGGGTCACCCACCTGATAGCCTGGTCCTCTTGGACCTCTACATCATCTGTTTACTACCGGCTTCAGAATACTCCACTATGTGTCTCCCTATACTGTGTCTCGCCGCTGGTGACTGCTCATCTAGAAAACTCTCCACTTGAAGGGCTCGCTCTAGCACCCCCGCCTATGTCGGAATGCTGAGTGGAATAGTCGAAACTCTGATCGCATCCATGAGTCCCTTCTCTAAGGTACGGGCCCTGAAGAACGGGTCCCATTCCATATTCGTGGAGTAGCGCGAGAGATCGGTGAACCTCGCTGAGTACTGTGCTACTGCCATGCTGCCCTGCTGCAGATGAAGTAACTCCTGAATCTGCACCGCACAAAGGGTGGCTAGAATAAAATCCGAGCAGAAGAGACTCTTGAAGTCTGTCCAGAGTAACGATGCCTCTTCATGCATTTAAAGAATCAGGCTCCACCATCTGCCTACTACTTCAAATAGAAGACTCGTGGCGAGGATCATAATGAGGTCGGCTGGTGTACCTACCCATCTGAAAACTCTCACAACAGCCTCCAGCCAATCCTAAGATGTTTGTGGGTCCGTCACTCCCCAGAACCCGGGCGGCCTCTAGCGCTTAAACTCTTACAACGCACTCAGGCAGCGTGCACTCTCTTCTGCTAGAGCTTGTGGTATTGGTGGCCCAGCGGGGAGTGGTACCACTGGTACCTCTTCTCTGATGGGGCCCTACATCGAGGCCTCGTCACTCGGTGGGCTACCATCTCGTATAAAACTCGGAACCCTAGCTGGCTTCCTTTGTGGGGCCATCCAAAAAAGAAATAGGTGCACCACGGTTAAAAACTGTATACCTAGTGAGCTGATACAATTTAATCACGAAGAAATATTTTTCAAAGGAAACACACACGCAATCAGTGTTTTCTTGCACTGATTCAGAGATCAGAAGTCAGTGTCCTTGTCAGAGTCCTGGTGTATAGATACGTTGTCCAATGGGGATATTCATTAGCCTGATAAGGTACCCTAGTGAGTAATATCCTATGTTGTGATGGAAAGGAAACCTAGGTTTTACAGGAGACCCATGGGGTTGGATGACACGGTTCATGGCATGGAGAGGTGGCTCATGTCAAAAAATTAATTAAAATTTCCCCTATCTCACAACCAGAGATAACATGATGGTGTCACGGGAAGACGGTGTCATTCTATTGATGTCAGAAGAGGATGAAAGGTACTCAACATTGGCAGACGGGCATTCGGAGGTGATGATGTTGAAGATGATGTCGGTGTTCCTCGTGGGCATCGCTTCCCTTTCCTTGCCTTGGTTGAAGAAGGAAGAAGACGATGTTGATTATCAGTGGAGGAATCATTCTTCACGTTCTTTACAGAGAGGATGATGTTCTCCAATGGTTTTCTAGGCTCCACCAAAAGAATACTGAACCAAAATAATATAGGAATTATCTATTATTTTTATGGAACCACAATACATAAGTTGCACTTAATTAAATGAAGTAACTCATATAATTTTTTGTGGTGGAATGGATTCAAATATATTTTAATTAAATTGAATTAATTCTCTTCATTAATGGTGGAGAGTTGGCAAGAATTAAACCATGGAAATTTAAAGGATTCACCACATATGGAGGGTTAAAAGGTTTAAAACCCATGTAGGTCCCACCATAAATATCCTCACAAGGGAGGTTATGGTGTGGTGGGCCCCACCACTAACCTCCACTTGGAGGTTTTAATCACCGCTCTAATAAAAAAATGTGTCACACATGTTTTTATTTAATTTATTTAGAAACCCTAAAAAATTAACTTCCACTCTCAATGAAACGTAACATTAGTAATGGTCTCCTTAAGAAAATACTAGCACGGCGAGTTCATCGGTGTCCTTGGATTTCAATTTCGACCACGGGTTCAAAAGATATAAAATTCTGCATGTACATTTACTGAACGTATCCGAACAGAACTTCAGAAATTGATTTCGGGAACACTGGGCCTTAGAATCAGGTGCCGTCCGAAAGTGCGGACTCATAAAATTCCCATTATTAAAAAAAATTATTCCATGTGATTTCCGGGACTTTAAATTTACTAATTTAGAACTAAATTAATTTCAGTACAAAAATTTTTATATCATCATTTAAAATCAGGATGAATATTCAAAATTTATTTTCATAGATGTGTTTCATTACCTAGACTAAGGAAAAACATCACAGGAGTTGAAGGACACGTGACATGTGTCATCATGGTCTGACCTGACTACATCCTCCATTAAGCGGTTGAATAAAAAGACCAAACTACCAAATTTTGCATCCCAAAAACATTATCTAAGATGAAGAATGTGGATAATGATGTTGGAATTATACTGAGTGTTGAAAACTATCAATTAACCTGTATATCATGAATTTTATGAAAAATAGTTTCCTAAATACATGATTATTTTATATTAAATGAAAATGGATTATCATGATATTAGGTTTTTTTTATATAGACTTTATTTCAAATATAAAATATCCCCTTTCAAAAATTGAATTTCCTTATGAGAATTTGATAGTTTGACAATAAAATGCTATTATAGAATTTGAGGTCTATGTTAATAATCAAGTGATAGGGATGGTGGTTCTTTAAAATAGAAATTTGTTAATTACAAAATCTACTACATGTTATTTTGGAAAAAACAGAATACATCTCAACAATTTTGTCAAATTAATAAGTGATTAATATGTTGATGTTTCTAAATCTAACAAATATTAAATAATATTTTTTTAATATGGTATGTGGAAATGGTTTTTGGATTATTATAATGTTCCAGTTGGAGTTGTATTTTCAAAATAACCGGAGATGATTTTTTAAATGACCGTTTCAATGGAGATGGAATGATATAGACAATGTGATTTGACATCTGGGATGAAGCTAGTAGAAAATAAATATTGAAAAAAATTGATGGTCATCCAGGATAATGTGGATAATGTGTTGGATTTGATAGGGAACTTATAAAAAATATGGAAGGACATAATTTCACATGATAAATAGTTATACATGAGAGTATAATCTAAATAACTATAGTTTTTTTGTGTTATG